>JAWDJE010000006.1:78137500-78720000 GCA_035047345.1 Bradypodion ventrale | reverse complement strand
GTAACTTTTTGTCCATGGTACCCTTCAAGTACCTCAACAGCTTTTTGACGGCTACCCAATGGTGGGCCCTTGGGTTGCCGGAGTGACATGAGAGAAGGTTCACTGCCAACGAGATGTCCGGTCTGGTCCAGTTGGCGATGTGCAAGAGTGATCCGATGATGGATCTATAGAGTGTGATGTCCTCGAATGGTTCTCCCTCCTCGTGGGAGTTTTTTACGAAATCCGTCTGCATGGGGGTCCCACATGGGTGGGCGTCGGACATATTACACTTGTTAAGGAGCTCGATTATCTTCTCCTTCTGAGATATGGCAAAGCCGTCCTTTATCCTTGACACTTGTACCCCTAGGTATTTGTTCACCCTTCCTAGACTCTTCAGTGAGAACTCGTTTTGTAGGCCTTTGGCGAACTCATCGCATCTAGACTTGCTTTTCCCAAAGTACAACAGGTCGTCGACGTAAACCAGAACCTTTTCTACCCCTTCTGGAGATTTTCTTAAGAAGACACATTTGTCTTCTCTAACTGGAGAGAAGTTCAATTTCTTCATGGTTTCAGCTAGGCACTCGTACCATCTTCTGCCAGATTGCTTGAGTCCGTAAAGGCTCTTGTTTAGCAGCCATGTTTCTCCACTGCTGCGTCCAAAACCGGGTGGAGCCCTGACGTATATCTCCTTGTCCAGTTGTGCGTGTAAGTACGCTGTCTGTACGTCGAATTGATATACTTGTTCTCCAAGTACGGTTGCCATTACTAACGCGGCCTTAACACTTTCTGGTTTCACCGTTGGAGAATATGTGTCCTCGTAGTCATCTGGGTATCGTTGAGTGAAACCTTGGGCCACTAGTCTGGCCTTGTACAGGATCTGTTCGTCCTCTAGCTGTTTGACCTTGAATACCCACTTTGTTCCCACCGTCTTTTGTCCTTCAGGTACCTTTGCGGGTGTATATACGTCGAGGTCTTCGAGACTTTCCATTTCCTTCTCCATGGCCGCCCTCCACTTGTCTTGTTCTTCAGGTGGTAGCTCTGCTATGTCTTCGTAGCTCGCTGGTGTCTCGGGGTAGGTCTCCATGCTCAGAACATAATCCTCCAGTCTTCTCGGGGTTTGGTTCTTGGTCGACCTGGTTGACCTTCTAGGCGCTTCTTTTGTGGGACTTGGGGATTCGACATCTCCTGCGTCTGTGGTGCTTGTGCGTGCTCCTTGTGTTTCAGACTTGCCACATGTTGTATCTCCAGGTTGGTCAGGCCTTGCCACAGGCAGTGCTGCCTTGACCCCTTCATGCTCAGGGTTGCTCATCAATACTTCATTCGCGTGTATCTTGCCCCAGTTCGCGTGCTCATGGAATGTGGCAGATCTTGAAACTACCAGCCTCTGGTTGTGGTCTATGAACCGGTACGCCTTCGAACCTGGCTCATAGCCTAGGAACCTTAGCCTTCTGGTTATTTTGTCCCCTTTCTTTCTAAGTTGCTTGGGTATGTGCACATCTGCAGGTACGCCGAAGACGTGGAGGTGCGCCAGCTTGGGTTTCCGGTTATACATTGCTTCGTAGGGTGTCTTACCGAGAACACTAGACCATAGCCTGTTTAACGTGTAGTTGGAGTACAGCAGCGCCTCTCCCCAATATGAGAAGCTTAGACCTGCGTCTTCTATCGCACACCTGATCATGGTTTGTAGTACCCCGTTTCTTCTCTCAGCCACACCATTTTGGAAGGCTGAGAATGGTGCAGTCTTGAAATGCAGCATCCCCTTCTCCTTTATCCATTCTTCAAACTCTTTTGACAGGAATTCCGAACCTCTGTCCGTCATCATTTGCTTCACGTTCACGTTGTGTTGGGTCCACACCATTGTGTGGAATTCCTTAAACTTGCCGAACGCCTCGTCCTTACTGTTAAGCGTGTACACGTAACCGTACCTGCTGAAGTCGTCAACTATTGTTAGGAAAAATCTCTTCTGGCCTATTGATCTTCTAAGAGGTCCTACCAAGTCGAGGTGTACGAGCTGGAATGGGTGGTCTGACTTCCTGGCCGAAGTTTTTGGTCGTGGCTCAGTTTTGGACTTCGAGCTCTTGCATACAGAACAGTCCAGGTAGTTCTTGCAGCCTTTGACCTTCAGTCCCTCTGAGCATTCCAACATTTTCTTGACGGTGGGAAAACCTATGTGTCCTAACTTTCTGTGCAGTAAGTGTGCACACTCATCATGATCTGGTTTCCCTATGGTTATCCTTGGTGTTTTTTTCTTCGTTCTGTTGACCTCTGCATCCCTGGGGGAGTTGTGGAGGTCATCCGCTTCCGCTTCTGGTCCTTCATTTTTTTGTTCCTCGGGTTCATCTGATGTGCCTTCCTGTGCTTCTTCTTCTTCATTACTGTCGAGCGATCCTATGGTGACTTGTTTCTCTTCGTCTTCCCCTGCAATGAAGTATGGTAGTCCGCCTATGATTTCCACTCTTCCAATTTCCTTTCCCCTTCTTTCAATGGATGCTTTCTTGTTTCCGAAGATTATTCTCAGGTCTGAGTCCTCCGTGAGTCTAGTGGCTGCTAAAACATTGTATGGGATGCGTGGGGCATAAAGGACGTCTTGGACCACCCCAATTTCAGGGATGTGTATGTCGCCTCTGCCTTCTACCTTAGCGTGTGCCTGATTGGCAACCTTGATGCTAAAAGAGTCTTCTTCAAAAGAATCAAATATCTCTCTGTGGCATGATGTGTGTGTGTTGGCCCCGGAATCGATCAGCCAGCGTTGCGGGCAGGTGCCCGTGGGCCTGGTTGTCTCATGGCGTCTACCTCCTTTGCCGTGTTTCACTGCATTTATAGTATCAGGCTCGTGTCTCTCTTGGCCTCTTTGGGGCCTAGGTCGCCTGCCTGGACTGGGTGATCTCCACCGTCTATTCTCTCTATCCTCGTTGTCTCTCAGTTTGTTTGAGTACTCGTCTCGTGACTCGCGTCTCGGCCGCGGCGTGTCATCATGGCGTGTTCGGTCATGTGAAGGGCTGTATCTTGCATCCCTCCTGTCCTTGGCATATTTTGGGCAGTCTCTTTTAATATGTCTACTGGAACCACATGTGTAGCATTCCCGTGTTGGGCTGGTTTGCTCTGTGAGTACTGCCCTCCTGTGTGGCCTGTCTTCCCTACCCGTTGTGGGTTCTGTGAAAACTACCCTTTTGTGTGGCCTATTCTCCCTGCGTATGGTGGCCCTGTTTCTCCTGAGGTTGTCTTCGGCTATAAGTTTCCTGGTGACATAGTCCAGTGTGACATTGTCACCGCTGGTGTTGTCTAATTGGGTCAGGAAGTCATCCCAACTTGGGTCAAAAGAATTGTAGATGATGCTGATTAGGTGCTGTTCAGTAACGGTTTCGCCCCTTCTTATGAGATCAGACCTCATGTTGCTTAATCTCATCAGATGCTCACCCATGCTATCTCCCTCTTTAATCTTGTATGCGTACAGCTCCCTCATCAGTAAGCACGTTGTGCTCCTGTTCTTGCAATAAAACATGTTATACAATTTCCCCCAAACATCATAGACAGTTGACTCACTTGGAATACACCCATACATAGTTGCATCTATGGTACCCAAAAGCAGGCAAAATGCCCTGTGATGCAGTCTGTCCACCTCCATGGACCATGGCTTCTCTGGTGGGTCTTGAATTAGGTGTAAAGCCCCCTCCCTCATTAACAGTACCTGAAATTGTTGGTTCCAGTCCATAAAGTTCTTCCCAGTCATGCCGAGGGTTGGGAAGTTATTTGGCAGTTGGCTCTGTTGGGCTTGGTTGCTTGAATAGTTCTGGTGTCCTGGTCTGCCTTTAAACTGGCAGAAGGGTATGGGTACGCATATTGTTGGTTTTGAAAGTCCCGCCTGTTCCCCTTTTGGTTGCCAGTAGGGGGAGCCCGTTCTCCTCTCGGTGCTTGGCTGGTCTGTTGGGGGGGAGCTCTGCTGCCTTATCTGCGTCTGCGCAGAGCTCATTCGTTGTTGGTCTTCGAGGTGGGCGGATCTCTGTTCCGGAGGTCCTGCTTGCCTTGATTGGAGCCTCACTGGGAGTGCAGTTCCGTCGCTGGGGCTGCTTTCCTGGTTGGGAGGCCAGGCGGAGTCGTAGGAGGGATGTCGCCTTCTTTGTTGAGCTGGGGGAGTTCCGTAGCGCCAGGACTCCGCTTCCTCAGATCGTGGCCTGGCGTGGGGGTCTGCATCATCCTCGGAGCCTCTCCCGCGGTCGGATGGGATGGGCAAAAGGTCTCGGTAGGTTTCTGCTTCTCTCATTTCCCTTGCTTGTGTTCTCTGTTCCCCATGCCCCTCGCGTCCGCTTTGACTTTTTGTCATGGGTGAATCCTCTGCCCCCCCTTGAGACTCAGCCATGCGGCTGGTGGTGTCCCTTTTAGGCGCTTGTCTTCCTCTTGGGGTTTCCCACTCCCCTTCTATTGTCTGGGGGCTGAGGATTGGCATGGCCCACGTTTCTGGGGTGCGTGCATCCAGCCTCCCGGGTCCCTTCCTTTTTATGCATTGCCGGCCCGCTTGGGTTGTCCCTGGGTATCGTTAGCCCGATGGGGTTTCCCACCAGATGATTTGAATCTGAGGCCACCAT
Organism: Bradypodion ventrale; assembly: GCA_035047345.1. Taxonomy (NCBI): domain Eukaryota; kingdom Metazoa; phylum Chordata; class Lepidosauria; order Squamata; family Chamaeleonidae; genus Bradypodion; species Bradypodion ventrale. The sequence goes on along the minus strand of JAWDJE010000006.1, from coordinate 78,715,438 downwards.
CTGTAATTGGTCGGCCAGATTTGGGATCGGCGTTGTGTCTGGTGTTCCCGCCACAGAGGTCCCCGGGGTGGAGCTTACCGCGCTGTCGTTGGAATGTTCGCCTCCGTCGTTTATCAGGGCCAGTAGCTCTGCCATGGAGATTGTCTCTTTCCCGGCGATTATTTTCTGGAGCTCGGTTACCTGGATCGTGTGCTGGTCGTCTCCGGTTTTGGATCCATCTTTGAGCCCCTTGGGTTTGGCCTGCATCTTGGCCCCCCCTTTGTTCGTCTGGGTCTTCCGTTTGGTCATTTTTGCTTCCTGGGGTTAATTATGGGCAAAACGAATCCTCTGCTACCAACTTGTTAGAGGGTTTCCGAAGGTTCGGCCCAAAGACCCCAGCACTCATTCATTGCCTTTATAGTTCTTTATTTCCACTGGCCGCATGGCGGTCAGTGATGATCAGTGGTCAGGATAGGAGAGAGGGTCGTTGGGTAGGTGAGGGTCCTTTAATAGGGTTAGGTGAGGTCAGAGGAGGTCAGAGGGGGTAGGGTTACACGAGCGGTGCATTACGGTACATGTAGTTCATGGCAGTATGATATCACCCCTGACAAAAACATCTAGAGACTGGTGCAGGGATGCTCTCTCAATCATTGTGGCCACCCTTTCTCCTCCGGCTCAGCGTCTTCTTCCTGCACTGGCCCCCTTGCCCTTCCCTCTTGCTCTCTCTTCAAGGATGGCTGCCAGGAACCCAGAGGGATGCTCTGTAAAAACGGGGGCCCCTTGGGCCCTTGGAATGGAGCTCCTTCAGCCAGGCCTCTCTGTGGGCATGTTTTCCTTCAGAGAAGGCGTCTCCTTGGCCAGGGATCCGTGCAGGTGAAAGTCACTCTGCCTTCAGGGTAGGTGCATGTGCGGGTCTGTGTGCGCGGAAAAATACCTGTGAGTGCAGAAAAATAGCCCCGGAAGCTGGGGAGCCAGTCGAGGGCAAGAAGAAAGCAAAAGCCTACAGCACCCGGTATTCCCAGGCGGTCTCCCATCCAAGTACTAACCAGGCCCGACCTTGCTTAGCTTCCGAGATCAGACGAGATCGGGCGTGTTCAGGGTGGTATGGCCGTAGGCAGGGAGAGGGCTTCCAACGCCTCCTTTCTAGCACATGGATGCCCAGGTGGACTAACGTCACAAAGAAGCAAGCAGCTCACCTCCTCTGGACTGGACAGGAATGCAGTCCTGCCAGGCTCTTCACTTCACAGACAGCTCCCACAATGCTCCTGAGACCAGACATCTTGGATTGCTTCACCCACACACAACACCAAGACTCAACTTGCTCCCTTTCTCAACTCAGCCAGCACCCCAACCCTCAAACAGGACATGGCTCCAGAAAGGGCGCACACTCCCTCTCAAACATCTAGAGACTGGTGCAGGGATGCTCTCTCCATCATTGCGGCCACCCTTTCACCTCCGGCTCAGTGTCTTCTTCCTGCCCTGGCCCCCTTGCCCTTCCCTCTTGCTCTCTCTTCAAGGATGGCTGCCAGGAACCCAGAGGGATGCTCTGTAAAAACGGGACCGACTTGGGCCCTTGGAATGGAGCTCCTTCAGCCAGGCCTCCCCGTGGGCATGTTTTCCTTCAGAGAAGGCGTCTCCTTGGCCAGGGATCCGTGTAGGTGAAAGTCACTCAGACGCAGTGGCACACATGCGCAGTCATCCCTTTCCTGCCATCCAAAATTATGGGATGGTGGTGGGAATGAGGGGGACGGAGCGCTGAAATACAAGAGATCCCGGCTAATCCAGGATACATGGATTATGAGACTGCATTGGTCGCACTGGTTGACGACCTCTTGCAGGAGCGGGACAGGGGTCATCCATTCGTCCTGGCTCTTCAGGATCTCTCAGCGGCCTTCAATACCGTTGACCACGGTATCCTTCTGGAATGGCTCAAAGGTTTGGGGATCCAGGGCACTGTGCTGTCCTGGTTTTCATCATTTCTGGAGGGTCGTACCCAGTCGCTGTGGTTGGATAGTGAGAGGTCCAGCGCTAGGCCCCTACAGTATGGGGTGCCTCAGGGCTTGGTGCTCTCTCCTCTCCTATTTAACATATACATGAAGCCGTTGGGTGAGGTTATCCGTTCCCATGGGGTAAGGTATCATCAGTATGCTGATGATACCCAGTTATATATGTCGGCCCATGGCGACCCTAGTGATGCAGTCAATGTCCTATCCAGATGTCTGGAAGCGGTTGGCGTCTGGATGGGGGACAACGGGATACAATTGAATCCTTCCAAGACTGAGTGGCTTTGGATAGGGGGTCCCGCGTTATCCAGGGAGCTGCCAACTTTGGTCTTGGATGGGGCTGTTTTGCCCCAGACAGTCCCGGTACGCAACCTAGGGGTCCTCCTGGATTCGGGGCTGCTACTAGCAAGTCAGGTGGTGGCTGTGGCCAGGAGTGCTTTCTCATAGCTTCGCATCATCCGTCAGCTGCGTTCGTTCCTGGACCAGGACTCCCTGCTCAGGGTCATGCATGCTCTGGTCACCTCCAGGCTAGATTATTGCAATGCGCTCTACATGGGGCTGCCCTTGTCAACCATTCGGAGGCTGCAGTTAGTCCAGAATGCGGCAGCCCGGGTGGTGATGGGGTGCGGGCGTTATGCTCCTGCCTCACCATTACTTCGGGAGCTGCACTGGCTACCAGTTTGCCTCCGGGAGCAGTTCAAGGTGCTGGTTTTGACCTTTAAAGCCCTTCATGGTAATGGGCCAGGATACCTTAGAGACCGCATCGTCCCAAGAGTGTCCGCCCGTCCAACCAGAGCGGATCGGAGGGGCTCCCTAATTGTTCCATCTGCCAGAGGGGCCCGTCTCTCTGGTACACGAAGGAGGGCTTTTTCCGTGTCCGCACCGGCCTTGTGGAACCTCCTGCCTGTAGAGTTGTGGGAGCAGATGGAGCTGCTACCTTTCAGAAAAGACCTAAAAACCTGGTTGGCAGGGCAGGTGTGGGGCCCAGATGGAAGAGTGGCCCCTGCCTGTTGGCTTATAAATTAAGCCCCCATTTCTTTTAATTGTCAATGAAGGCAGTTTTTTAATGTGGGTTTTTAAGAGGAATGGGGTAGGTGGGTGGGTATGTTGGATTTTAATTGGTTGTATTGTTTTATGTGTGTTTTAACTTGTTGTGAGCCGCCCAGAGTCGGGTTTACCTGATTGGGCGGCATATAAATTTGAATATAAAATAAAATAAAATAAAAATAAAAAATACTTGACAGGTATGCTTCTCGGTAGTAGCACCAACTTTATGGAATTCCCTCCCAGTTGAATTGTGCCTGGCCCCATCCTTGTCTACATTCAGAAAGCAGCTTATGTCGTTTCTTTTTAAAGAGGCCTTTGAGAAGGTGTAGACAATTGCTCAGAACTCGGTTTCATATTTGGTCTTTCCCCCCGTCAATCGGGGTTTGTATTTTTAATGTTTATTTCCAATATGTTTTTAATATGTGAGTTCGTCTTGTTAGCCGCCCAGAGTGGGAAAACCTCCTAGATTGGCGAGGATAAATGTAATTTATTATTATTATTATTATTATTATTATTATTATTATTATTATTATTATTATTATTATTATTATTATTATTATTATTATTATTATTATTATTATTATTATTATTATTATTATTATTATTATTATTATTTCTTTTCTTTCTTTCTTTCTGGTAGAATGAAAATTCTACGGCATAACTTGGGTCTTGGTAACATAGAAAATAACCCATCTGGGGAATGTCAAAGAAGGGCCAAGTGAGGAAAATATAGTTTTCATCTACTAAGAAATCCTGAATTGACAGCATGTAATGACAGCAAAATATAACTACCGTACTGTACATTTGGTTCTGCACTTCAGAAATAGCTTTGCCTGTATGGAGTACTCAAAAGTAACAAAACAAAACATATCTCACCTCTCTACTGAAACTCTTAAATCTCCAATTCAATATACAGTAATACCTCATACAAAGTCCGCTTCGTACAACATCAAATTCATACAACATCTCCTAATTCCTTGAAAAAAGTTGCCTCATACAAAGTCGCTGCGACTTTGTATGATGCATTGGGGTTTTTCCCAGGTTGCATTGTGCCTGGGCAGTATAAAAGGAGAGCAAGAGGCAAAGCCAACACCCAAGGAGTATAGAACAATGAATTTAATATAATGTTTAAAAAAAGTGTTCGGAAAACTGTGGCACAGAAAACAAACGATAAGGTAATAAGGGCTGTATAGTCAAAAGACAGGACGAAAAGCGTCTAAATTAGTCAGTAAGTCATGTCAAAGAACAGTCATACACTAAACAAGGTACATAAAGAGTACAATATAAATAATATGTAATGATATGTACAACAAGTATTGAGGACCGTGGCACAATCACATGGAGAGATACATATATTAAGAGCAGTAAGAAGCATATATATATATGTGGTAATCACAAGTCCTTCAAATGTAAACAATGTCCATCATAAGGAAAAGGTCTGTATCGAGAATCAGTATTAAGGTGGAAAATAATACAGAGACAGTGCCCAGGTATCCAGGAGAACGTGAATCTAGAATGAACGGTATGGTGTAGAGAGAGAGATTCGATATCCTTCCGGATAAACTGATATTTCAATACTTTGTCGAGAATCTGTAACAAATGCATACGCGCTCCACAATAACCTCCTGCTAGAAATTCTTATCGGGTCCTCTGAAACTGTGTTTCCTGGAAATCTTCCTAGTTTTGAATAAATAATTATTTCTTGTGGGATCCATGCACACAATTGGTCAACTGTCCCTGATAGAACCCCGGTTGCTACGGGGTTCCTGAGGGGACAGAAATTGGAGCGGAATATTAGATAGAGTTTAATTCATCAATAGCTGATCTGACAGGCAGCTCGTACAATGAAGAGCTAATGACTAACTCGCTAGGCACGTAATAGGTAATCTCGCGTCTGCAGATTCGTTTAAGCCCTAGAGTCAATGCTGGCCACTTGTTTACTTCTGATAACATGGAACAATGTATTTCCCCTGCCGTTAATTAAGTTAGTTAATGTACTTCCCCTGTGTAGACTTCCCCAATTAACTAGTGTAAACATAATGTGTGAAACCTGGTTTTACAATGGGTCGCTATGATTGTACATGCAGCCAGAACAGGATATATACTCATGATTTGTCATCATTAAATTTCTGGTCTTCGCTCCATCTTGCATCGTGTGTCTTGCTTGACCAGTCTCCTCCGGGACCTAACGGCCGCTTCGCGGTTCCGATCCAGCTTGCGCAACCCGCTTCGTGGCCCAGATCCAACAATTTCTATCTACAGCTTATCTATGCACCGAAAATACTAGAATTGAGCTTTGAAAATTGAATAAAACCATGAAACTCTTTGGTGATTTAAAAAAAATATATATTCAAGAGGAAGGAGAGGGGGAAAGCCACAGAAACTGCTCAGCTAAGGGTAGAGTGTAGCGAATATCTGCCGCTAGGCGGCGCGAGGTCCCGGAGGAGACTGATCAATAAGCGATACGAGGCAATGAGTCAGGATCAGATCAGTGCTTTATTGGAAAATACATACACCTTTTATAGGTCAGAAGGCAGGTAGAAAAAACCGTCACCAGTGATTCAATCAAGTTACCTGTTTACTCAGGTTAATTGGGGAAACTCTTCAGGGGAAGTTAATTATGACAGGCAAACATTTGACAGGGGAAGCCCTATTGTTTCGGGCTTACCGGCTGGGCAAACATGGTCCCTGTTTGCGCCCGAGATTAGCGCCAAGCCAGGGGGAAGAATGTGTACCTAATTATACACAGGAGATGCAGGAGATAGCGTTCTGCCGGTCTGGCAGAGCCGCTGGTCAGGTCACGTTAATTGGGTGAATCAAACCCTATAGCCCTATAATTATTCACCCCCCTTGATATGGCTGCCCACAGAAGCCACCGCTAGGAGCCTTCTCACTCAAGCGGCCTCTGCCTGGCCGTCCCATGCCCAAAGGGGCACGGGGAAACCATATCTCCCCTTACTTATTTATATTAAGAACCTGACCAGCGACCTTGCGCAGAAGCGGCACCAGCTGTTGGTCTGGAATGACGTCACGGGGTTTCCTTCTCCGGCGGCATCTTGAGATTAGTGAGGGAATACATTGAGCAAGACAGCAAACTGTAATGCCTAGTATAACTACCCCCACCACCACTTTGATTACCGTTTGAAGCCACCCCCATGGGATCCACGACCACATCCACTTCCATAGTGAGCTCCACCAAGCCCCCCATGCAGAGCCCTCTGTGATCCCCGCCACAATGGCGTGAAGATCCGTGAGCTGGCTCTGAATCTTACGAGAGTTGTCCGTAAGGTTAAAGCAGCACATACCGTGAAAAGACTCGCAGCCCAAGTGGTGCAACAATAGGAGATAGTCGATAGCCGCTCGATTATCGAGAATGGCATGGCGAAGTTCCGCCTGCTCCTGATTGAGGAGTGCTATCGCTGAAGAGGTATGGTTGATGGCCTTTGCTAGACCGCAAGCCAAACGACCAATCCTTTTTGCGTTGCCGACGGCTAAGCCTGGCACGCCAAAGATGCTGACTGCCAAGGAGAGATACTCGGCAGGTCTCATTACCCTAAAGCTGCTTTCACATGAGCTGTCTAGCATAGTGGTGCGAGTGTGCCGTATGAGTGAAGGGACATTAGATACATTGGAAACATTAGGAACATTGGGGCTTGGGGCAATCATATCCTTAGTGGGGAGCAAGAGTGTCAACCGACTTATACAACATATAGAGTCTGTTATATTAGCAGGAATATAGTTAAACGTATACTGGTTACAAGTGAAAAACCATCCAGATGGTAGGGTGATATGTGCATATGCTGTGCCGCGTGGCACTGGGTTACTGCAAGTCCAATTGCCGCTGACTACATCGAGGCATCGGCGCCGGGTTCGGCCGAGTCCGGAGCAACCGTAGATTCGGCCACAGGTAGAGTTCGGGCTGACCGCCACTCGAGGAGTGTGGAGGGTGGCCGCATCAGCCGGTAAAGTCATGGTTAGCCGCATCTCCCAACGAGCATATTCCGAGGAAGCTGTTGGGATGTACGGGCTGAAGAATCGCTTCACCAGCCAGTCCCCATCCCGGGGGTGTGCGCCTGGAGAATGGCACACTGGGATGAGGCAGGTGCTGAGGATTGAAGCAGAACCGACGTCCTGTCTGAGGCAAAAATCGGACTGGTTGACAAGGCCTGCCAACCTTTCCCAAATATTGTACTGCATGCGGGCAGAAAGGTCTCCGCCCGGCATTAAATCGCTGGCCTCCAGTGAGGCGGCCTGAACGCCTCCCCCCAAAAGCAGGGTGAGGGTCAGGATGATGGTGACTGCCATGGAGTTGGCATGGATCTGGGTGAAAACTGCAACCACGAAGCTCTCTGGTGTCAGCTCCTTCTCCTCGCGCTGGATGGCATGCTGGGCATCACGGCAGAGGGTCTTGACCATCCCCCAGGTTATCCTCGGTGGTGTCGTCCGCGTCCGCCGCTTCTCCCGGTGGGTCTCCTCGGTCAGGGTGAGGTCCTCCATCTCCGGGATCGGGCTCTGGTCGGTCTGTGTCCACGCCATGTGGTTCCAAGTAGGGCTTGACGCACCGAGCTGGAATCCAAACGACACCTGTAGGGGACATAACTGCGGCATACCCTCTCCCCCATGTAATGAGCGGCACCGGGCCCCTCCAAGAAGGGTCTGGTGGCACTCGGTACCGGACCATAGGTCGCGGGAGAGCTTCCGAACTGCGGAAATGCCTCTCCTGCGGCGTACAGTCCGAAAAAACATTAAGGTGATTGTAAGTGAACAATACCTTGTTTAAGCAAAACTGTGCCTGTCCCTGTGATTTGGGGAGGGCTGGTGGCTCCCCCCTTTCTGTTTGTTTGTCAATGTAGGACTTTAGCGTCCGATTGACCCGCTCTACAATCGCCTGCCCTTGCGGATTGTAGGGAATTCCAAATGTATGCTTGATGTCCCATGTGGCCATGAAGGCGGCCAACTGCCTGGAGCAGTAGGACGGGGCGTTATCTGTTTTCACGTGCCGTGGCTTGCCCATCGCCGCGATGCAGGAAAGGAGGTGCTGCTCCACGTGGGAGGCAGTTTCCCCTTTCTGCGCCGTGGCCCAAACGAACTGGGAAAAAGTGTCAATGCATACATGCATGTATTGCCATCTGCCAAATTGCGGCACATGCGTGACATCCATCTGCCACACCTGATTGGCCTCTGTCCCCCGTGGGTTAACCCCCCACGAGGGCCCCCCCGGCGCCCCTGCGCAATGCTGGCAAGAGCGGACTATACCTTGGGCTTGAGAAAGTGGCAGTTTGAACAGTCTGGCGAGTGCTTTGGCATTTTGGTGGGAAAATGCATGACTTTGGATCGGAGTAGTAAAAACTCCCAAAACTGAACGTTGCTGAATTTCCTTTGCGGCCGCGTCCGCTCTGCTATTGCCCGCGGAAATCGGACCCGGTAGGTCTTGGTGACTTCGGATGTGGGCAATATAGAGCGGCTCCGTGCGGTTCCGCAAATGAAATTGAGCGGTGAGAAACAGGCTAAGCAAATTCTTGTCTATCGCGGGAGTGATGTAAGCTCCCGGTAGACTGTGTAGCAAATTCCTAACATACAGGCTGTCAGTTATGATATTTAAACGTTCCTGGGCGAAGGTGCGCAAGGCAAGGTTCACGGCTGCCAACTCTGCCCGCTGAGCGGACTTCTGTGGAAGAGTTAGCAGCGTGTGCCAAGCTTCGCCCTCCTGCCAGGTCAGAACACCATATGTGTGTCCCCCATCTGTGAAAACTGTCCTGGCCCCCTGAAGCGGGACCAGCGAGAGCAATTCGAACAAGCTGACTGCTCCTGTCTGCAGTGAAACGAGCCTAGGATCCTTGGGCAAATGGTATGCTAAGCTTCCAGTGAAACCCTCCAAAGCTATCGGAAGCGAATCACCTAGCTGCATTAACTGATGAATTTGTTCCTTGGTGAACGGAACCACAATTTTGGCCAAATCATTTCCTGAAATGTCCCTAGCTCTCAGTCTGCCGCGGTAAACCACCGCGGAAACCAGCTCTTGGGGCGGAACGATGTTCCGTGAAGATGTGTTAGGCAAGTAAACCCACTCCACTATTTTCGCTCCCTTCTCGGAGTCTATTCCTAGTGCCCCAGTGAACATGGATCCTGACCGTACGATGTACAAATTCAGGATCGGGGCATACGACCCCTGGGCGATTCTATCCACACACCTTTGGCTGAGAACCTGGTTCACTTTCTCGATCGCCAAGCGCGCGTCTCGAGAGATTTTTATCTGGTCTGCCGGCTGCTTACCTAAAGTTAGCAGCGAGAAGAGCGGTTTCAGGAGATCCGTATCCAATCGGAAGTACGGTCTGGCCCAATTGATGTTCCCTAAAACCTGCTGTAATTTTACCAGGGTGAGTCCTGTAAAGCTATCTGGGGTAAAACCGGTGCGGCAAAGGAACGGAGAAGCCGATGACCCAAGTATGAGAAGGGCTCGGTCTTCTGCACCTTTTCCAGGGCAATGAGTAAGCCTTTGTCCCCCAGGCTGGCCTGGAGGTCAGAAAATATTTCGCTGCCGAGTTGCGGCAACGCTACTAAAATATCGTCCATGAAGTGACACACAATAGCTTTAGGGTGAAGGCTTCGGAACTTTGCCAGTGCGTCGTGAACATATATTTGGCACAGAGTGGGCGAATTGAGCATGCCCTGTGGCAAATATTTCCACGCGTAACGCTGCGTGGGCTCACTGTGGTTCACGACCGGCACTGTAAAGGCGAACCTTTCCCGGTCCCTGGGGTCTAAGGGGATTGTATAAAAGCAATCCTTGAGATCTACGACTAGAATCTCCCACCCCTCGGGAATCATATTAGGATTTGGGATGCCGCATTGAAGCGGACCCATCGGCTGAATGCATTTATTGATCTCTCTGAGATCGTGGAGGAGTCGCCACTTCCCCGACTTTTTCTTAATAACAAAAATTGGCGAATTCCAAGGACTTGTGGACTGTTCTATATGTCCTGCGTCTAGCTGTTCCTTAACTAGCTGCTTGAGAGCAACCAATTTCTCTCCCACTACCGGCCATTGTTCTACCCAGACCGGAGTATCGGTGAGCCATTTAAGTGGCAACGCCATTACCCGAAGGTAAGGGTGGCACCGTACTGCTGTAGAATGTCTCGCCCCCAAAGATTGACGTGCACGTCAAGAATGTGCGGCCGAATTACCGCCGTGCCGTCAGCCCTTGGGATCGTGACTTCTACCCACTCTCGGCTTCTAAACGCTTCCTGGACTCCGCCTACCCCCCACACATCGGAGACCGGCTCAATGGCCCACTCCTTAGGCCACTGGCTTCTGCTTATCACGGTCACATCCGCTCCGGTATCGAGTAACCCTGAGAACACTCTTTTGTTCAAAAATACCTCGATAACGGGGCGCTGCTTCCACTCAATGTTGGTCTCCACTGTCGCTAAGACCTGGTATCCTTGCACTGCCTCACTCGCGCTCGAGCGGTCTGCGAAACCGGGCTCTGAGCTGTCACTGAGCCTTCTCTGGCTGCCTGCTGGCGAGTGACAAGGAACCATGATCAGTTGCGCTAGGGTGTCTCCCTTGTGGATTGTTTGGGGCAGGTGTGTCCAAAGTTGGACCTGGAAAACGCCTGAAAATTTTGAGTCAATGACTCCTGGAATTATGAAAATTCCTCGTGCTCCAGCTACACTGCGGGGCAAAACTAGACCTATAAAGCCTTTGGGTAGGGGTCCCATGTACTGAGAATCGACTAGATAGACTGTGCCCGGCAGATCGCATGTAACGTCCGCCTGGCAAGCCAATTCTAGCCCTGTGCTACCCTTGGGGCTGGCCTGTGCCCTAGTAATGTCTGGAATGTGCCTAGCACCTAGTCTAGTTCTGGGGAGTTCTGGATCTGGGTGAAGGAAGCCTCTGTTTGGACTGGGGCCAGAGACGTGCCCAGATTCCGGTTTCCCGAACTCGGACAATACCTGGCCCAATGATAGCCTTTCTTGCACTTCGGGCAGGGGGTGTTCGGAGCCTTGGGACGGCCGGACTTTTGTCCGCCTCCCTTGGATCGGCACTCCCTAGCGAAGTGTCCGACCTTGCCACAGGAGTGGCATGCCCCTCTGGTCTTGCCATTACCCTGAGGTCTTTTTCCCCCCTGCACCGCTGCCGCTAGCAGACCCATCTTGTAAGAGTCTGTGCCAACGTCGGAACATGCTCTGATCATGTCCGTTAGGGTTATGTCAGGGTGATTGCCCATGGACTGCAAGATTTTACGGCAGTCCAGGTTGGCGTTGTCCTTTGCTAGCTTGATCATGAGCTCTTCCTGGGCTTGCTCATTCTCAATCTGCCTGCTAATTGCTTCTTCCAGGCCATTGATGAAGTCCATGTAGGGCTCCTGGGCTCCCTGCTTAATAGCGGTGTAATTTTTTGCCGTTTTGCCGGATGCTGGGACCTTGAAGTATGCCCTATAGGCAGCCTCGGCTGACATTTCTAGGGTGGCGAGAGGCAAGTTAATTTGAGCGTTGATGGGCTCATAGTTACCAGAGCCATACAGTTGCTCCGGAAGCACCGCGCCTCCCATCCTGGCAGCCCGAGTTTGAGCCTCTAGGCGAAACTCGCTGTCCCAGATCATGTACTGGCTAGGGGTTAGCATCATCCTCATGACGGCTTTCCAATCATGAGGGATCCACATGGTGGTCTTGCACACTTGCCGAAGCGTGCCCCTAGTGAAACGACTTTGGAGCCCTGTCTCTGAAATTGCTTTCCGCAAAGCCATGAGAAGCTTGTACGGGACTGGGGAATGTACTATCTGTTGCGCGCCCGTGATCGCATCCATCTCCATGCGGATTGGGCAAATCTGTCTAAGTTCAGCTAGCTGTTCTGCTGACAATTCCCCCTTCTTTAGCTCTATCTCAGCTGTGCGCTGAAGGGCACTCTTCGCGACTGGGGAACCCGGAACTGTCAGAGAAGCGCCTGCGCTTCTCATTCCTTGCGTTCCTCCGGTGACGTCTGCAGCTGTCACCGCGGGAAGGCTCCCTACGCTACTCTGCTGATAGCTAATTGACGGATAGAGTGCCGTGGGCGCAGTCGGTTCGACTGACTTGCCTGATGACTCAACTAACGGGGGTTCTTTGGCCTCTACCCGGACTGGTTCGATCTGCTCTAAGAGTCTCCTACACTTTCTCCATGTACCAACTATCCCTCCTGGAGCTTTCGGGGGTTGCTGAATGCAGTCTCCTATCTGATCCCAGAGCTTCAGGGTTAACGTACCTACTTCTGGGTAAAGTAGGCAGTGTTCCCCAAGGTACGCCAAAAGTCTCACTAATTCCTTGCTGTGAAATCGTAATTTAAATACCCTGGCCAGGATTTTAAACTCCTCCTCTCGAGTTCTTTGGCTAGCGGACAGACTTGGTCTATGAGAACAAGTCCCCATATTACCTGCAGTTGGGTCTCCGGAAGATTCCTTCTTGGGACGAGTCGACGCGTCTTGTCAGGCAATAGGTTCGGGCGTCTAGTGTCTGGGGTAGACCTCGGAGCGTGGACCTTCCGCCACAGGCCCTTCTAACGGCCTCTGCGATGTCAGGGGCTCACAGCCTGCCCTGAGCGGAACGCGTTTCCCTCTATGGCAACCTCCTCGAAAGCGGGAGCAAGCTGTAGGAATGTCTCTTTGGAATGCCTCGCCGCAGGCCACTTCTCCGATCGGCTGGCTGCCGGTCGGAGCGCCGCGCTGTCCTCCGGGATGACGGGTCGCGGTTCGAGCGTAGAACCGGACCGCGTGGTTCGTTACTCACGAGTAGACCTCTCCGGGGTCCCTTACTCACGAGTAGAATCACGTCGGGGTCACCAGATGTAGTGAATATCTGCCGCTAGGCGGCGCGAGGTCCCGGAGGAGACTGATCAATAAGCGATACGAGGCAATGAGTCAGGATCAGATCAGTGCTTTATTGGAAAATACATACACCTTTTATAGGTCAGAAGGCAGGTAGAAAAAACCATCACCAGTGATTCAATCAAGTTACCTGTTTACTCAGGTTAATTGGGGAAACTCTTCAGGGGAAGTTAATTATGACAGGCAAACATTTGACAGGGGAAGCCCTATTGTTTCGGGCTTACCGGCTGGGCAAACATGGTCCCTGTTTGCGCCCGAGATTAGCGCCAAGCCAGGGGGAAGAATGTGTACCTAATTATACACAGGAGATGCAGGAGATAGCGTTCTGCCGGTCTGGCAGAGCCGCTGGTCAGGTCATGTTAATTGGGTGAATCAAACCCTATAGCCCTATAATTATTCACCCCCCTTGATATGGCTGCCCACAGAAGCCACCGCTAGGAGCCTTCTCACTCAAGCGGCCTCTGCCTGGCCGTCCCATGCCCAAAGGGGCACGGGGAAACCATAGTAGAGTTTCAGGCCGAGCTCTGTGTCAGGATGATAGGGCTTGGAGTCCCTTCACTGTATTATATTGGTTTGCAGTTTCCCTTTAAGAGTTACTCTGTGCTGTGTCCCAGCTGTTTCAGCTTACAGAGTGACTCAGCAATTCTCAACTATTTTAGGAGTGCTAGCATTTGAGCATTTGGCTTCCACCCCTTACTGGTCATCTGGCTTCCTATGCTTCCTGGCTTACTGCTTGGCTAGCTTACTTTGGCTGACTACTGGCTCTAGCTGAACTGCTTGCCTGGAACTGCTGACTTAGCTCACCATTATGTCCAATTGTTCCTGAGAAGTGGACTGGTGGCTTTTGCCCATGCCACCAAGATACAGCTAACTACTGTAGAAACAAGACTCACACACACGACACGGTTCAAGGCATAGGAGGAGACGACAATGGGGGATCGTCACTCAGCCCTTTTATTCCTGATATTCCTCAGCTCGCGGGTGTCTACACACATTCCCATGGCCATTACAAACTACAAGGAAGTGGGTTTACAAAGGCAGGGTATTGTGTTCATTGATTACACATTGGTTGATGCACCTTGTGTTCGTGCAACAAAGGGGTAGCCAGTTGTCAAGGACAGATAAGGAGTTTTGTGGATAGGGGATCATCTGTGGGCCTGATAAGGACTTGTTTATGCCAGCTTTGGCCAGGAGGCACCCAGAGGGGGTTGCGGTCATGCCTTTTGGCTGACCCCGGGTCAGCGACCCAGCCAACCACTCCTCAGGAGCCGGCAGGGGTTAAAAGGTATTTTTGCCGCATCCCTACAAACTACTACTTCGGAGGTAATACCTGCAAAAGACTATTTACTTTGAATGCTTGCTTGCGGTTTGCATGTTTGCATTCTGCTCATGCTTGGACTATTCTTATTTGTTTTGGACTTCTGCCAATATTGCTGAGAGCTGTTATTGCAAGCCTGTGTTTTTCTCTTATGTTTACCAAGCTGAAGTAAAGCGTCTTTCTTTTGCCTTATACTGCCTGCTGCTTGTCTGTGTGAGATTCAACTCCAGCTGACGCTGCATATTCACAGCTTTGCCGCTTTTCTCTGCTACAAGTATACACAGACAAGCCACATTGGTGTACCCCCTGCGTACCCCAATACCTAACACTCTGAACAGGAGAAATTACAAACATGAGGAGATTGAGATAAATAATTCAGGTTTTTTTGGCAATATTAACTGCTTATAGTCTCCCATCAGAAGTCTGCTTGGTGCTACACAGCTTTTGAACAGAATATAGCTGTAAAACTTAGCCTGTCACTTTTGGGACTCAAAACTGTTTTAGAACAAAGATTGCATGAGGATATTGGCTGCAAGTTAAAACAGATTTCCCATGTGCACAAGTACCTTGCCTGACCCCCTCTTACATTAAAGCAGGGCTGCCCAAACTATGGCCCATGGGCTGGATCCAGCCTCCAACACAAATTCATCCGGCCCATGTCACCCTTGTCAGACACATTTTACTTCCGCTTCCATGAGCGACAAAGGTGGTGCAGGTCAGATGAATTGACATCTGTGGCGGATCCAGCCTGTGGGCCATAGTTTGGCCAGCCCTGCTTTAAGCAGAGAAAAATGCAGCCTAAAATCTATCTCATTCTGTTGCAAACATATCTGTTGCAAAACAGATTGCAAGGAACATTTTACTTCCGCTTCTGGTGAGAGGAACCACGTGACCGGACCGTTGAACCACATCACCAGCCTGCTGAACCACGTGACTGGCCCACCGCCCATAAAGTTTGGGCACTCCTGCATTAAAGTCAACAGGGACAGATGACTTTCAGTACTGATGAAGTTGAAATAGAGGGAGTCCTGGCTAAAAAGAATAATCTGTATTACTATGGTTTGGACATACTTTCTAAGTCTTATAAATAGTGTTCCATGATACAGTTAACCCTCACATAACAATGTGTTCGGATAGCATCATTTTTGCTTAACAACGCGTCATTATGCACCACGTGTTCCCCCGCATAACGAAGTTTTTAGTGTCGTCTGGACAACAATACTAAAATAATCATCATTATCTGGCCAAAAATGTCGTTATGCGGGAAACTCCATAGAAACCCGCATAACAACAAAAAATTGCTTAGCAACGCTACTTGGGGAACCAAGTAACGTCGTTATGCGAGGGTCTACTGTACTGTCTATTGTTGTCTGTTTATACACAATCTGGTGCATAAAACCTGTCTAATTTTTTACTCTGTTTTTCCAAATGCCATTCAATCTTTTTCCAATTGTGCCATTTCTCCCAGGCGTGTATTTTGTGTTCAACATCATGCTAAAATGAATTGCCACAGAATTATCTCACAATCACCACAACTTTATCTTCTGTGCCAGCTTCTTAGGAACAAACAGGTGATGTTCCAGGCGGCCTGCAGAGGGCTACATTTTTCAGGTGACATAAAGTAAGTGTGGATTGCTTATTTTGCACAACCACATATATTTGCATTCAAAATAGCACACTGTGTACATTTGATCTGTACGCTGGATTGTGGGAAATTTCCCAAATGAGTGGTATACAAATGTAACAAATAAATAAAGTAGGATTCTACTATCTAATTGCAAATTAGACTTGAAATCAGATAGAAGAAAACTGTATTCTTCCTGAAATGTTCACAAAGGATCTATAATGAAAGCATAGGAGGAGAGCACATTAGCCCTGACCCATGTGAGGAAAGTAAAGAAAGAGGTATTTTATTTATTTATTTATTTATTTATTTATTTATTTATTTATTTATTTATTTATTTGGATTTGTATGCCGCCCTCTCACCCAAGGGCGACTCAGGGCGGCGGCAACAACATATGTGTTATACAAATACCCCTTAAAAATTCAATTAAAACTATTAAAAAACATCCAAATTTAAAAGAAACCCACCCCTCCCCACTCAACAGTAAAAGGGACATATAACTCTTAACAGAGCCAACGAGCGGGAGTCAGTGCCCCGTCGGCCCCCCCATACTTGTCCTGCCAGAGGGTTAATGTAGTTTCTGTTAATGTGTTAATTAGACCCTTACAACCATCTAAAGGAACATACAGTATGCTGTGAGCACATGTTCAAGTTAACATGTGATTGTGAAACTGCCATACCTAATGTATGATTCAATTGTGTTAATGGCAGACTATAAAGGGTCTTTTTGTTACAGACATTTTATAAGTGTGCCCTGATATTTCTAAGTGCTATAAATATAACTGCTATGCCACAGCACTGAATGGACTCAGCTACATGAAGAATAGAAGCTGGCTAATTAGACCGTTATAGATATATTTTCTTTACAGCACAATCTATAAGTATTTTATTTATTTATTTATTTATTTATATTCAAATTTATATGCCACCCAATCAGGTAAACCCGACTCTGGACAGCTCACAACAAGTTAAAGCACACATAAAACAATACAACCAATTAAAACCCAACATACCCACCCACCTACCCCATTCCTCTTAAAAACCCACATTAAAAAACTGCCTTCATGGACAATTAAAAGAAATGGGGGCTTAATTTATAAGACAACAGGCGGGGGCCACTCTTCCATCTAGACCCCACACCTGCCCCGCCAACCAGGTTTTTAGGTCTTTTCTGAAAGGTAGCAGCTCCATCTGATCCCGCAACTCTACAGGCAGGAGGTTCCACAAGGCTGGTGGGGACACGGAAAAGGCCCTCCTTCGTGTACCAGAGAGACGGGCCCCTCTGGCAGATGGAACAATTAGGGAGCCCCTCCGATCCGCTCTGGATGGGCGGACACTCTTGGGACGATGCGGTCTCTAAGGTATCCTGGCCCACTACAATGAAGGGCTTTAAAGGTCAAAACCAGCACCTTGAACTGCACCCGGAGGTAAACTGGTAGCCAGTGCAGCTCCCGAAGTAATGGTGAGGCACGAGCATAACGCCCACGCCCCATCACCACCTGGGCTGCCGCATTCTGGACCAACTGCAGCCTCCGAATGGTTGACAAGGGCAGCCCCATGTAGAGCGCATTGCAATAATCTAGCCTGGAGGTGACCAGAGCATTTGTGACCCTGAGCAGGGAGTCCCGGTCCAGGAGCGAACGTATGTTTATTCAGATGTTAGTTCAATGGTGGTAACTCACAAATAAGTGTATAAGTTTGCAAACTTATTACAGGGTCAGGATTTCTCACCCGGCACCAAGGGACTGGTTCAGTAAGATCTCCCATTGATTATAAGATGAACGTTTAAACATTTACTAACCCATCTGTAAGAACATTGTCTGGAACTTACCTTACAGGTTATTATAACACTTTCTGAATAAATACTACAAGAATGGACCAACAACTCAAGAGGCAGAACAGTTTAATAGATTGACAAGAGGGGTATTCTCATGGGAACAAGATGTTCCATTTACAGGATGCACAGAGTTTGAAAGAGGAAAACGTTTGTACCGCCTCCCAGTGTCCCATTATACAGAATTCTTAATACTTATGTTTATGAACTTGCTCCTGTCTTTGAAGCTTTCTCAGTTTTAAATTCATGATCCTACCTTAAAATTAGGCACACATGAAGATTAAAAGCAATAAAAAATAATGTTCACTGGTAAAGTCTGCCACCCAAAGTGTCTGCATTATATTATGCTCTGATTCCTGAGGAAAAATGTTTCCAAAATGTGTGCTTGGATATGAGTAGCAGCCAACAATGACGACGAAGATTCCTGAGGTGAAAAACCTTTTGTTTAATCAGAAAGTTATGGTTGAGGCCATCCCCTCAAGAGCAAGGACGTTAAACTCACTCATCAGTCCCTTCTTACTCAAAAATTGGACAGTCCAACGCACCCTTTTTGCACCTTAATTTCCACTTGAAGCAAGTTGTCATTCCATTTTGCTATGGGCATCTTCCTGACTGCTCATATTAGAAAGACAATAGCCCCTCTGATTTGGCAGGAAGCCAATATATACAAGTATGCTTTTCATGAGGAGTGGTTTGATCTAGTGTGAAATATACCCAAGCCTGCCAACTCAGATCCAGGAAGTGCTTTATGGCAAGAACAAACATTCTTGAGAGCGCGCAAGAGCAAAATCAAATTAAAAGATGGAGGAGAAATGAGTGGTCCAACAAGATATCCTATTTTTACTTCTGAATTTTTTTTCCTAGAGGATGTTTTATAAGTCCAAATTTAGCCCAGCCAACCAGCATAGGGCCAAACTAAAAATTAAGAGGCATGTGTATACCTTATGATTAGACCCACTTTCCCACCCACAACAGATAAGAGATACATGCATCAGCATACAGACTTGCAAATTAAACATTTATTTACCTTTACTAATGAAAGGACAAATATATCTATGAAGAAAATAAAATGCTATGACAAAACATCTCTTTCATTGCTACACAGAGCACCTATACAAAAGATGTATCCTTTTTGACCCATAAAGCTGCCTGCCTGGAGTAGTAATGAGAAGACAGTGGTGTGGCAGCTGGCTCTGCAGTAGTGTATGGGACAGGAGGCAAGGCTAGGAGTAAAAAGTGTGACTTGGGGGAGTCCTACTAGGAGGATCTCATTAGTTTCTGCCGTTCTTTAGTGTCTTGCACGGAAGACAAAGAAGGAGCCGCAGTGAGGGCTAAAACACAGCTTTATTGCATGATGGTCAGGATGAACATGTGGTAATGGCGGAGGTACAGCTCTTTTTATACTGCAACAATACATTTGAAAGGGGTTACACGGTAGCTTATTGGCTGCTACCTGCGTGACGTCATTCTGAGTCACGCCCTTCTTCTCCAGGTGTTCCTTGCGCGGGAAGGTTCCCGCGGCTGCCGGTGATTGGGGGAATTTGAACCATGTGAGCTGGACGCTCACAGCTGCCCTCTATGGGTAGCTAGCTCACATTCCTTTAACAGCTGAGTTACATTTTTATCATTGTCAGGTTACATTCATACATTCTTAAAGTGATACAGTTACATACACAACACTCCCCCCCCCCCTAGGATGGGATGAAGTCCCTCAACCATTGTGGCTTCCCGCATGTGCACTTGGGCCGTACGACTGCTTGGCTAAGCTCAGGGGAACTAGGGGCTCCGAGTTCTGCAGACTCTCGTCCTGCAAAGGAAAGGGGGGACTAATTAGTCGTCTGACAGGGACTCTGTGGCAACCTTGCGTTTGGAGAGGGGAACTGAACATGTAACTGGGATGTGAACCCCTGCCTGTCGCTCGTGGCACCTGGCGACCCCCGCAGCACGAATCTAGGGACGATGAAGAGACCCTTGTTGTCTCACCCCGGTTTCTTGCACCTGCAACTGGTGTGCTTGTGCTACCCCCTGCTGCCTGACTCGGTGGTCTTGGGGATGGAGAGAATGAACTTCCCCCTGCTGCCTGGGTTGGGGTCTTGGTGATGGGGTAAACTCTAGAACAAAAAGACTGGGAGGACTGGAAATACCAGGGGCTGCACTAAAACCCCTCTTCTCGCTCGGACGGGTGGGGGACCACTCCGCGACATCCCCCTGGTATGGCAACATAAAATCAAACTCATCCCACTCTTTCAAAGTATCCTCCTCCCTGTGTGAGAATCCAGGGTATGCATTTGTACCTGGGGACGTCCCCGTGTCTCCCCCTTGGGCTAAACGGGTGGGGGAGAACCCTAACGCTGACTCTCTTTTACTGGTAACTCGCCTTCTGAGCTGGTCAGCGTGCCTTCTCCACAGCAGACCTGTGCTAGTTTCAAACCTGTAAGACACTGGCCCTGTTTGCTTAATGACCATTCCTGGAACCCATGTTGGTCCCGTGGTTGCATAATTCCTGCAGTGAACCGGGTCCCCTACCGCAAAACTTTTGGAGCTCTCTATCTCTATATTTCTCCCCTCATCCTCCACCCTGGTTGGATCCAACCTATCAAAAAGTGTTACCGGCTTCCTCCGCATGAGGAGTTCAGCCGGCGAAAGTCCTGAAGCTAGGGGAGTTGCCCTATAACAAATGAGGAATTGACACAGCTGGAGGTTCAATTCACCGGGACCCATGCGCTGCAGTGCATCTTTCGTAGTGCGCACTTGGCGCTCTACCTGACCGTTTGTGGCGGGGTGAAACGGATGGCATTCCTCTCGATGAACGCCTTGAATTCTGCAGACGTGAAAGTACTAGCGTTATCACTCACAAGGATGTCCGGCAAGCCGAAGCAACTGAACACCTTGCGCAATTGTTTAATGGTTGCGGCAGATGAGGTGTTGGACATGGGAATGACTTCCAGCCATTTGGAATATGAATCGACTATCAGCAGAAACATGGACCCACGAAAGGGGCCAGCGAAGTCAACGTGTACTCGGGACCATGGCCTGCGGGCCGTGTCCCATTCCCCATGGGGCAGACGGGACTCCTTGGGCCGAGAGCTCTGGCAGCTCTTGCACGTGCCCACCAAGTGCTCTATATCTGTGTCTATCTGGGGCCACCAGAAGTAGCTCCTGGCCAGTGCTTTGGAATGCACTATTCCCGGGTGGCTGGTAAGCAGTAGCCTCAGCACCTTTGCTCATAACTTCTCTGGGATGACCACCCGCTGGCCCCAGAGGAGGCAGCCCCTTTCAAGGGAAAGCTCTATTCTGCGCCTGAAAAACGATTTGAATTCCTCCTCGGGGGGAGTTGTGGGCCACCCTTTCCTCAACCAGGAACTGACTTGAGACAGGATTTTGTCGGCCGCCATGGCTTTGGCGAGGTCTGCAGGAACTATTGGGGGTGAGTCGAGAGACTCGATCAGCAGGACTTGGTGGTCCTGCTCTACCTCGCATTTGGGGTCTCCTAAACTAGGGAGGGGAGATCAGGACAGCGCATCTGCATGGGAGATCTCCTTCCCTGGGTGATGGACCAGTTCGTACTGGTAGCCGTTGAGGAAAATCGCCCAACGCAGCATTCTGGGGGACAGGATTTGTGGGGTGGGCTTTCCTGTAGTAAAGATTCCCAAAAGGGGCTTATGATCGGTCACAATTGTGAACTCGCGGCCGTACAGGAAATCGTGGAACTTCTTTGTTCCAGCGATTATGGCCAGCGCCTCTCTATCTGTTTACACGTAGTTGCGCTCCGCCTTTGAATGTGACCTGGAATAGAAGGCAACCGGGGCTTCCCGCCCGTTCTCTAACACGTGGCACAGCACCGCCCCCGCCCCCACTGGTGATGCATCACAGACCAAAACTACCAGTTTCTGCGGGTTGAAATGGGTCAGGATGGCGTCTGAGGACAAGAGCGCCTTGAGCTCTTTGAACGCTTTCTCCTGCCTATCTCCCCACTGCCAACCCGCATCTTTCTTAAGTAGCCTGTGCAGTGGCTCCGCAACGGATGCCTTCCTTGGCAAGAAGGAATGGTAAAAATTCAGGAGCCCTAGAAATGACTGCAGCTCCGGTTTCGCGGTGGGGCGAGGGGCATTTTGCACAGCCGCAACCTTGGACTCGGATGGCTTGATGCCCTCCGGGGTTATTTTGAACCCAAGAAACTCAACCTCCCTCGCAAAAAACACACATTTGTCCCTTCTCAACCTCAGTACCGCTTTCTCGAATACAGTTAGGACCTTGTCTAGTCTTTTCGCTAGTTCCGATTCGCTCCCCGCTGTTATCAAAACATCGTCAAAATATGGGAGCACGCCTGGAAGCCCCTTTAACAGGCGTTCCACGAGGGACTGGAAGATCCCGGGGGCCAAATTTATGCCAAACTGTAGGCGCGTTACCTTGAATGCCCCCTTATGCATGATGATGGTTTGCGCAGCGGCAGCAGCTGGGGTTACCGTGAGCTGCTGGTATGCCTGCGCCAGGTCTAGCTTTGCGAAACACCTCCCCCCGTGTAAAGTGGCCAGTAAGTGGCTAACTACCAGCACCAGGTATGCATTTGGCCGAATGGCTTTGTTGATTGTACATTTGTAGTCAGCGCAAATCCTGACCTCCCCATTGGATTTTAAAGATGTAACAATCGGAGTTTCCCACTCCGCAGAATCAACTGGAACTAAAATCCCCTGCCCCACCAATTTGTCCAATTCCGCCTCAATCTTGTCCTTGAGGGTGAAGGGGACTCTTCTTGGCTTGATACGTATGGGCCGAATTTCTGGGTCCAACTCAAAAGAAACCGGGGGCCCCCTGTAAGTCCCAAGTCCCTTCTTGAAAACTGCAGGGTGCACATCGCACACGTCCCAAATTGGGTCAGTCTCTATGGCGTTTATGCCGGACAGTTCAATTCCCAGGGGAGCAATCCACTGGGTTCCCAAAAGGCAACAGGTCCCCTCCTTGAGAACTACTAGGGGCAGTTTTTCCGTGAACCTTTTGAACTTCACCATGAAGTTTCCCACCCCCAACACCGGGATCCCATAACCCTGCACGTCCCGTAAGTTCGACTTCATGGCCCGCAACTTGGGGCGCGCATTTGGGGGAATGCGCAGGAACTCCTTCTAGGACAGGATGGAGTAGGACAACCCTGAGTCTATTTCCATCCTAACCGGGACCCCTTATAACAGTACCTCTACTAAGAAGCGTTGGTGCTCCAAGCCCACGCAGTTTACGGCCACCGCGTCGTCGCTGGCTGAGACCTTTCCGATGCTGGCCGCCTTGCGTTGGAGTGCTTGAGGGTGTCTCGACAAGCCCTTGTCCTCCATTCACCAGCGCCTGCAGACCCTGGTGATGTGGCCTTTCTGCCTGCAGTTGTGGCACTCGGCCTTCTGGAATGGGCACCTCGTTCGGTCGTGAGATGCCCCGCAGCCATCGCAACGGTGGTTTCCTCTCTCGCTGGCTCGGTGCTTTTCTCCGTCCCCCTTCACTCTCTCCACTTCACCGTCCTCACTGGAGCAGGATTCCGCAGTCGTGGATGACTCCTTGGAGGTTGCTGGGGTGCCTGTGGGTGGCCGGGGGGCCCACCAGGCCGCTTGTGCTGAAGTCCGCCGGGCCTCTTGCACGGGTGACTTGGCCCTCTCAGGTGAAGCCCCCCGGGACTTGAAGACTCTGACCCCGCTCCTCGCCGCCTCAGCCGCCTGGGCCTCTCACAGTACCTCATTGAACGTGAGGCGATGGTCGCAGGTCATCAACTTTCTCTGGACCTCCTCATCCCTTAGGCCGCACAGCATGCGGTCTCGAAGGGCTATGTCCAGGTCCTCCCATTGGCAGTGAACAGCTGCCAGGCTGAGGGCCGCTGCGTAGGCGGACACGTATTCTCCCGGGCACTGGTCCCGCCTGTGGAATGCGACCCGGACGGGAAAAATAGAGACGGGCAGCTGGAAGTGATCTCTCAGCGTTGTGAGGATGCGGTCAATGGGCACCGCGTCAACCTTCCGGGGAGCCAGCAGGTTCATCAGGATGCGCAGCATGGCCGGCCCCACCTTGGCTAGGAAGTGCGACCGCACCGTCCCTTCGTCGTCGATGCCTGCAGCATCCATCACGTGCCGAAACTGGCACTCGTACAGCTCCCATTGCTCAGGATCGCTGATGTCAAATTGGTGAGGCTTGATCTTGGGATACGCCATGGATCCCACCTTCGTCGCCAATTTAGTGTCTTGCACGGAAGACAAAGAAGGAGCCGCAGTGAGGGCTAAAACACAGCTTTATTGCATGATGGTCAGGATGAACATGTGGTAATGGCGGAGGTACAGCTCTTTTTATACTGCAACAATACATTTGAATGGGGTTACACGGTAGCTTATTGGCTGCTACCTACATGATGTCATTCTGAGTCATGCCCTTCTTCTCCAGGTGTTCCTTGCGCGGGAAGGTTCCCGCAGCTGCCGTTAATGGGGGGAATTTGAACCATGTGAGCTGAACGCTCGCAGCTGCCCTCTATGGGTAGCTAGCTCAGGTTCCTTTAACAGCTGAGTTACATTGTGATCATTGTCAGGTTACATTCATACATTCTTAAAGTGATACAGTTACATACACAACACGTTCCTCCTACAAATAAGATAAAACTACTACACAGAAAGTGTAAGTAACCGGGTATCTTTCTCTACTTGAGACCTTACATAACTTGTACCCAACAGGAGCAGCAGCTCTAGGACTAGATAGATGGATGAATTATCAGTTACAATAGAAGGCAACAACGTATGTTTAGTGGAGCTTCCTTTTGAGTAAACATTGTAATCAGTGGTGGGCATCAACAGGTTCACACTAGTTCACCAGAACTGGTAGCAGAAATTCTGGCTGGCCCCGCCCATCCAAGTTTTGAAATAAAGTAGTCCTAATTCGGGTGCCACACCCACCATACTACGCCCAGTGTGGTAGTAAATTTTTTTGGAGCCCACCACTGATTGTAACATAATCTTGGCCAGGAAAGCAGTTGTTGTGGCCAAAGCACTATATTAAGCATTACAGTTAACAACTATTTCTTGTCTGTTTCCATAGACGTACATCAGCAGACATATTAAGAGGGGGAGGGCAGCTTCAAAGTGCAGTAACAGGATATGTGCCATAGCCAGTGGTGGACTCCAAAATTTTTTACTACCACACTGTGGCCGTGGTATGGTTGCCGTGGCCAGGGGAAAACCCTGCGTTGCACCTGAATTAGGACTACTTTATTTCAAAACTTGGATGGGCGAGGCCAGCCAGAATTTCTACTACTGATTCTGGCGAACTGGTGCGAACCTGCTGATGCCCACCACTGGCCATAGCTAATTTTAGAAAGACCTATTGCATTGGATTAATAAGTTTGTGGGTGTGCAGCATATACATCATATGTGTCATAGGATGAAGGAAAAGTTGGTGGTAAATTTGGGTACAATTCTAACTCCAAGAAGGTCAAATACTAAAGATGAAGCTAAAGTACTTTGGACATTAAATGAGAAGAGAGGATTCACTTGAGAAAGCCTTGATGCTGGGAAAGGTGGAGGGCAAGAGAAGAAGGGGGTGGCAGAAAATGAGATGGATAGATGGTATTGTAGACGCAATGGGCACAGAGCTGGGTGGGTTGAGGAGGATGGTGGAGGACAGAGATGCCTGATGGGCAATGGTCCATGGGGTCGCAAAGGGTCAGAATCGACTGTGCGACTGAACAACAACAACAAATTAACTCCAAGATAAGAATGAGTGAAGTGGGTTTAGATATAGGGCATAAACCCCTTCTGCTAGGCACAAATGCCCTAAGGCCTGCCTAACCCTTTGTGCTGGCAGTTAGCTGTTGATTGGTAGCTGACAACTCAATTACCATGGTGACTGGGCTGGGCTTGTGCTTTTAATCTCCCCACCCCACCCCTCTGCTGTGTGGTATATTCCTCTACATATGCTGAACTAGTCCTTCGCCTGCTGAGATGGGAGGAGTTTGGAAACATCCTGAGTCAGCCTGAATCAGCCTCAAGTCAGCCTAGCTAGTTAGCATTGTGCCCTTCCTCAGTGGCTTCCTTTGGTGCAGCTCACCTTGCTTGATAACAGAACTTCCTCAGAGAGCGTAAGATCCATCATCACCCTCAACCAGGACACCTCTTACTCTCTCCTGTTATTAAATTGTTTTACGGAACAGAGAAGGCAAGATCACTGCAAGCTGGTTCCCAGGTACGTGATGGGATATTTAACCTAAAACTATATGCTATATACTGTACACTGAAACCTGAAAGTTAAGTAAATCATGCTTCAGTAAGCATAATTTAAGTAAACCTGAACGTTAAGTAAATTATGCTTCAGTAAGCATAATTTATTGAGAAGTAAATCCCATCAAGTTTAGTGGGATTCATTCCCAGGGATTCATGTCCAGGACTGACAAAATGTGCATGTGGTTTAGTCTTCAAGAAGGGACAATATTTTAAAATGCATTTCGATACCCATCAGTTAAGCATATCTTTTTGTGCAATCGTTGTCTCCCAGATATCAGGGTGGCTATTCTGCTAATAATGCCCTCTGCTTGTCCTGCACCAACTGCCATCCATAGGATTTCATTCTCATCACTCCTTTTTCAGGATTTAAATTTTTAGCTTCTCAAAAATAGCACTTCCCATTGCCTTCTGGAAAAAAAACCCATATCTTACCTATATGGTATTTTTACCTGAAGTTGGGAAAGGGGCCAGCGAAGTCGACGTGTACTCGGGACCATGGCCCGCGGGCCGTGTCCCATTCCCTATGGGACAGACGGGACTCCTCGGGCTGAGAGCTCTGGCAGCTCTTGCACGTGCCCACCAAGTGCTCTATATCTGTGTCTATCTGGGGCCACCAGAAGTAGCTCCTGGCCAGTGCTTTGGAATGCACTATTCCCGGGTGGCTGGTATGCAGTAGCCTCAGCACCTTTGCTCATAACTTCTCTGGGATGACCACCCGCTGGCCCCAGAGGAGGCAGCCCCTTTCAAGGGAAAGCTCTACTCTGCGCCTGAAAAACGATTTGAATTCCTCCTCGGGGGGAGTTGTGGGCCACCCTTTCCTCACCCAGGAACTGACTTGAGACAGGATTTTGTTGGCCGCCATGGCTTTGGCAAGGTCTGCGGGAACTATGGGGGGTGAGTCGAGAGACTCAATCAGCAGGACTTGGTGGTCCTGCTCTACCTCGCATTTGGGGTCTCCTAAACTAGGGAGGGGAGATCGGGACAGCGCATCTGCATGGGAGATCTCCTTCCCTGGGTGATGGACCAGTTCGTACTGGTAGCCGTTGAGGAAAATCGCCCAACGCAGCATTCTGGGGGACAGGATTTGTGGGTTGGGCTTTCCTGTAGTAAAGATTCCCAAAAGGGGCTTATGATCGGTCACAATTGTGAACTCGCGGCCACCAAGTCCAGGTTATCTCACTGCTACTGCATGCCAGATCTTCTATCCTATTATAGCCATTCAATGTGCATTTATTAGTAGTTGATAAGACTATTCTACAGCCCTACCACCCCAAATTTAATTGTTGATTCCTTAATACCTTCTTTTAAAAGGCTTAAGGGAAGTCCAGTACTGATAGCCAAACTATTTTGGTGGGAACACAAGAGAAGGCCTGTTCTGTTGCTACTTGCAAGCTATGGAATTCCCTCCTATGGGAGGTCAAGCTGGCCCTTTTTAGTAATTTATTTATTTATTTATTGTTAAATTTTTATACCGCCCACTCAGCCAAAGCCGACTCCGGGCGGTTCACAACAGTGGGTAAAAACAGATAAAAACAAATAAAACAGATAAATCTTCTTTTAGGTAAAGGTAAAGGTTGCCTTTGCTCGAAAACCAGTCGTATCTGACTCTAGGGTTCAGTGCTCATCTCTGTTTATAGCCAAAGAGCCAGTGCTATCTGCGTCTGCAGACGTTTCCATGGATATATGGCAGGCATGCCTCAGCACTCCAGTGCACAGAATACTGTTTACTTTCCGACCGAAGTGGTCCCTATTTATCTACATGCTATTTCTTTTTAACTGCTACGTTGGCAGGAGCTGGGACAGAGATGGGAGCTCACTCTGTCATGCAGTACCCAGGAATCAAACTCCGACCTTCCAGTCAGCGAGTTCAGTGTCTTAACCACTTAAGCCACTGCAGCAATCTCCCTTTTGGCAGGCTTTTTCTCAATAAACTGGCTGCTTAAGAGTGGGTTTTTCGCCAGGTTTCTTTTCCGTTTTTTATATTGTTGGTTTTAATATTGCAAGCCATCTTAGCTCCTCTTGAGTAAAAAGGTAGGGTATAATATTTTAAATAAAGGATATGTTTTTCAGCTATGCATTTCTATTCTCCTGCAACTATTAAGTTCTTGGTTAGAAACTTGATTAACAGATAAATTGTATATGTATTTAACCCAAAGAAAATACCATTGAGTTCAGTAGGATTTATTCTCCACTAAGTGCACAATTTAAGTTGCTCTGAGTAGATCAGGCTTTCAGTTTTGACACACCTTGCTCTTCTGTTTAGGTTTCAAAATGAAAATGACCTCTCTCCATGAAGCTATCACCACCACCATGGGGTACACACAATATTCCTTGTACGATGAGGATTACGAAGATGATCCAGGACCATGCAACAAAGATGGAGTGAGGAAGTTTAGCTCTTGGTTCCTTCCCACATTTTATTCACTTGTGTTCCTTCTCGGTTTGGTAGGGAACACTCTTGTTATCTTGGTGCTGTTCAAATACAAGAGACTGAAAAGCATGACAGATATTTATCTGCTTAATCTTGCCATCTCTGACATGCTTTTTGTTTTTGCTCTGCCATTCTGGTCTTATTTTATGGCTGATGAATGGGTGTTTGGAGATGGCTTGTGTAAACTAATTTCTTGGATCTACCAGATTGGATTTTACAGTGGGATCTTTTTCATCACGCTCATGAGCATTGATAGATATCTTGCTGTTGTTCATGTTGTGTTTGCCTTGAAAGCAAGAACTGTCAGCTACAGCGTTGTTGCTAGTCTTGTTGTATGGCTAGTGGCCATCACAATTTGTATTCCAGAGCTGATATTTAGCAGATCTGTTAATGAATATAATCATACTACATGCAAACCAATGTACCCTAAGAATAGCACAGGATGGAAACTTTTTATCTCTTTTGAAATCAACATTTTAGGTCTTTTTATGCCCTTGATAGTAATGTTATTTTGTTATACTCGGATTGTCATTACCTTACTGTCCTGCAGAAATGAGAAGAAGAAGAAGGCTGTGAAAATGATCTTTGCTGTCATGGCTGTATTTTTTGTGTTCTGGAGCCCTTTTAACATAGTATTTTTCCTACAATGTTTAGTCGATGTTGGCATTATAAGAGATTGCCAAACCAGCAAGAATTTAGACTATGCCATTCAAGTGACACAAACTTTAGCATTTTTTCACTGCTGCCTCAATCCTGTGATTTACTTCTTTATGGGGCAGAAATTCAAGAAATACATCAAGCTGTTTTTTAAGAACTGTGTTTTCTCAAGATTTTGCCAATCTTGTGGGCTCCCAGACACTTTCTCTTATGAGTCATCAGGTTCTGTTCACACCCAGTCCACAAGTGATGAAGATGCACTCTGAAGACCTCTTTATATATAGGAACAGTGACAAATTTGCTTTGCTCTCATTTTTTAAAAACTGCCTATAATAAAAGTTTAAATCTTAAAAATGAGGACACAGCATGATTTATCTTGGGGGGGGGGAGAGAAACATGAAAAGACATTTTGTTTTATGATGTTCTTCTAAAGCAGGAGTTCTCAACCTATGGCCCGTGGGCAGGCCCTGACCTGGAGCGCCATTTCATGTGGCCTGCTAACCCATACCTGACAACCATCCCGATTTGGCCAGGAAAACCCCGTAATTTGACGTCTATTGACATCATAACCCGCCCCCTGCTGCCAAAGCACCGTAATTTGACAGCGGTGGGGGGGGACTTTCCGCACATGCGTGGAAACGCTACGCTGCTTGCACAGCCCCTACGCAAGCGGCTTAGCGCTTTCCGCGCATGCGTGGAAGGGTTTTATCCCTTCCACGCATGTGTGGAAGCGCTACGCCGCTTGCGTATGGGCTGCGCAGGCAGCGTAGCGCTTCTGCGCATGTGTGAAAGGGGTAAAACCCTTCCACGCATGCGTGGAAAGCGACCTGCGCACAAACGATGTGCGCAGGTCCCATTTTTCTGGAGCCGCGGGTTGACAGGTATGTGCTAACCTTGCTCCTGCCACCACTGCTGCTGCCTGAAGCAATGGAATTGTCCAAAATGTGCTGTAAATGCACCAGCTGCCGTTGGAACCAGCTGAAAATGCACCATAAATGCACCCACAGCTATCGTAAACACATTTTACGGCAGCATTTATGGGAGGAGAAACCACAAGTCTGGCCCACTCAGCTGTCTGAGGGGTGTGTGGTCTGGCCCACAATGCAAAAAGGTTGAGAGCCCCTGTTTTAAAGCTAAGTGCCTATCAACAGAACCCCTCAACAAGCTCTGTCATCTTGATAAATACCTGACAAGATACTAATAATCTCAGTAACTTTCCATTTGTATTGTTAAGATTTGTTTGTTACATATTTCCTTATCCTGAGATTGTATTTCTCCTTTGGAGATAAAACATCCTGAAAAGGGCAAATATTTAGTCCCTGTGAGTTGGAGGACAATTTGAGATTCAGTACTGTATATAGGATCTGTATGGATATTGTTTGTTTTCAGCTTCATTAATTAATTACCTCAACATGTGCCAAGAAATGAATGGCTGAAATTTATTTCATTTTCTCATGTTGGCTTTGTAAATGTTTGGCTTGCAGAGCAGTTTTATAGAAAGGGAATAAAACTACTTCCAGAGCTCTACTAGTTCTCTCTGATTTCATGTTTCCCCTCTCTCCAGAGCTTTCATGGGAGGATTTAAAAGGTTTTTACTGTAGTATTATTATGTTTTAAACAATTTTTAATTCCAATTAGTTAAAAATATTGTTTTCTAAAAATAGGTGGTTTTCCTATCAGCTATTAAAAGATTTCATATCCTAATCACCAAATTTTTTCTGCATTAATGGGTATATATTAGTAGCATAAGATATGTGTTAAATTAAATTAGATGTGTTTGTGTGTACGTGTGGATTAGTGGTTAAGAGGCTGAACTTGGCATCCTAGCTCCTGCCAACCTAGAGTTCAAAAGCAAGAAATTGCAAGTAAATAAATAGGTACCACTTCCGTGGGAAGGTAAACAGCATTTCATGCACTCTGGTATCTAGTCATGGCTGCCACATGACCACGGAAACCTCTGCAGACACAGACAACACTGGTTCTTTGGCGAAAAACTGAGAAGAGCACCAAATCCTAGAGTCAGATACAACTGGCTTTCGAGCAAGGGCGACCTATGGACACACCATGCCTGTCAAGTATCCCGTTTTGGCCATGATTTCCCGTAATTCACCACTCCGTCACACTCCATCACGCTCCTTCCCGCCGTCATCCCGTATTTGAACGGCCAAGAAAGGGGTTACTGTGCATGCACGCCGTTGCCTCTGACGGGCACGCATGCACAGTAACCCCTTTCCTGGCCAAAGGGGTTTCTGCGCATGCACACAGGGGTTACTGCACATGCACGCAGGGGTTAATGCATATGCGCATCGCTGCCTCTGACATCATAGGCAGCAACGTGCATGCATCAACACCGGCGCCCGGAAACCTTCCTGTATCTGGACACTGGCAATGAGAGGTATGGGACACACACATATAAATAGAAACCCAGTGTTGTGTAGTGGATAGAGTGACATAGTTTCTTATTCAAAGATCCAAAAGGTAATGTATAAGTCTCTAATTCTCACAAGTAATGATTCCCAAAATTCAGTAATTCAAAAGTCTTTGGGCACCAAAAGAGTAAGCATGTGAAGCCGTTTTGATGTGATTGGAAATGTTTAAATTTTCTTGATGAAGAAATTTTAATGAAAACCCATCTACCGGATTAGGTTTTGAATTTTGAGAATTTACATTACCTTTTCGAACATATGAAATGAATATCCAATTTGGATCCTTTAATTTTTGAATAAGTATCTTTTTTATTTTTATTAGGTTTTACAACAATACAAATTGAATATAAAAATTAAGATAAAAAGATACATAAGTGAATACACAAAGTATAAAAATTATATGAAAAAAAGCCATTTTACATTGACAGACATAGAAATGATATAGTGCACAGAAAAAAAGAGAAAGAAAACAAATACATAAACATTTGATTATATTGAACTACTATGAAATACTTAACTGTGTAGAATCGACAGGTCAGTAAACCCTGTTGGTCAGACTGGATCTCATCTACAATTTTTAATATTAGATTTCCATTCTAATATGCCAAACCAGTCTGAACTTTAATTAGGCATTGCTATTTTTATTTGGCCTGTTTACCTACTACCCAACCAAGTTAATAACACATTTATAATAATAATAAAAAAGTGATTACTAATTCACCACATGTGACTGTACAATGCCCTGGAGGATGCAGTGGACACTTTTTCACTATTTCCAAAATCTGTGAAGTTCAGGTACTGGACTGCTCCCATCACCTCTTGTACCTGTGGAATCAACAAACAATTGCCATATTTGCCAAAATCTATTCTCTTTTATTATGCCCTTTTTCTTGTTCAATTCCCCTGTTAATTTGTCATTTAAAGCAAGGTCCCACATTTCCTTATACCAAACTTCCACCTTTGGGATCTGATCATTTTCCCACTGTCTCGCTATGCATTGTCTCGCTGTTGTCATGCACAGAGATAATAACTCACTTTTATCCTTGTCTAAGTTCATACTTCCTGTGTCCGTCAGCAATGCTATATCTGGCCCCAGCTTGAGGTTCATCCCAAAAATTCTAGAGATTTCCTACACTATTTCCTCCCAAAATTGCTTTACCACCCTACAGCTCCACCACATATGTTCATAAGTACCCAACTCATCAGTACATCTCCAATACATTTGAGTTTTATTTTTATCCATTTGATGTAACCTCACTGGAGTCAGATGTTGTTGTTGTTGTTCAGTCGCACAGTCGGTTCCGACCCTTTGCGACCCTATGGACCATTGTTCTCCAGGCGCCTCTGTCCTCCACCATCCCCCTCAGCCCTCCCAGCTCTGTGCCCATTGTGTCTGTAATACCATCTAACCATCTCATCCTTGGCCTCCCCCTTCTTCTTTTGCCTTCCACCTTTCCCAACATCAATGCCTTCTCAAGTGAATCCTCCCTTCTCATTTGGTGTCCAAAGTATTTTAGCTTCATCTTTACTATTTGACCTTCCAGTGAGCATTCAGGGTTAATTTCTTCTAAGATTGACCTATTTGTTCTCCTCGCTGTCCAGGGGACTCTCAAAACCCTCCTCCAACACCACATTTCAAAGGCATCTATTCTTCTGCGTTCAGCCTTCCTAATTGTCCAGCTCTCACATCCATACATTACTACTGGGAAAACCATTGCTTTGACTATTCTAATTTTTGTTTTCAGTGTGATGTCTCTGCTTTTCACTATGTTCCCCAGGTTTCTCATTGCTTGTCTCCCAAGAATCAGTCGCCTTTTTATTTCATGGCTACAATCCCCATCTGCAGTGATCTTTGATCCCAAGAAAGTGAAATCTGTCACTGCTTCTACTTCTTCCCCATCTATTTTCCAGGAACTGATTGGGCCTGTTGCCATTATCTTGGTTTTCTTGATATTTAGTCAGATACCACCTCCATAACATTTTAAAATTATGTTCTTTTATTTTGACAGACATAGTTCTCATGATCCTTTTCTTCCACTTGTTTTTCCATTCCATCTCTGTGATATTAATCTTAAGATCTTGCTCCCATATTTTTCTTAATGTTTCTTGTGAACTACCCTCTCTATTTATTATCTTGTAAATTTTACTCACCAGACCTTTTATGTCCATATCTCCTTTCCTTACTTTCCACAGTAATTCCTCAAATTCTATTTTATCTCTCTCCAATCTTACTTCGGCCAAATATTTACTGTTCCATTTGTCTACTAATATCACCTGAAACCAATTCAATTTTAACTGTGTATATAACTCCATTTTTTTCCTCTTTATCCCTTCATAATCTGATCCACTCCTTCAGGAAGAAAATCTCATTTTTATTCAAAATTTCCTTTCCTTTACTGTCTAAATTTATTGGAATTTTTTTTTAATATCCTCTATTTCTATAATCAGTGATACACCTGGGACTAAGTCCTTTTTAACTTTTTTCCAATTGTTTAACAGGTCCTTCATCATTCTGTTTTTCACACCTATTTTACTCATTTCTTTATCCAGGAATAACGACTTGCCAAATTGATTTACCTCCTTCATCTCTATTTCCTCACAAATTGTCTTTTCCTTCCTCAAATCTTTACATTGTTTTTAACCTGAAAAGCTCTATAGTAATATTTAAGATTTGGTAAACCCAATCCACCTTCTTTCTGAGATAAATACCAAAAACTTCTATTAATTCTAGGTCTACGTCCACCATTACAATAGTTATTAAACATAGTTTGAAATTCTTTAATTTATTTCTCTCTTAACTGGATTGGTAGAGCGTCAAACAAAAAATTAACATTTTACAAAGAGCGACTACCGAACCAAGACAATTTCAATTTACTATACTGTAGTATTTTCCCCCTAATTTTTTTTCGTTCTTCATAGTTTAATTTCTTAAGGTCTTCCCAATTATAGGATATATTTATCCCCAAATACTTCAAACTATTTCTAACCTGTATTTTAAATTTATCCTTTATTTTCCCTTGCTCTTCTTGTTCTATATTACTCAATATCATCTCAGATTTGTCCCAGTTTATCCTTAATCCCGTATCTTGAGAAAGTAACTATACCTTTTGGAATTTATCAAATGGACATTATTTGGATGTTTACTTTTGAATTGCAGAATTTTGGGAATCATTACTTGTGAGAATTAGAGACTTATACATTACCTTTTGTATCTTTGAACAAGCAATAAGTGATTAGAATAAACATACTTTTATTATTTTGTGGATTTTTGCCTCAAACGGTTGTTTCTGGATTTTGGACATTTTGTACCGTTTGGCCCTCGTTTTGTGGATAGAGTGACAAGCAGCCTGTACACACTGGTCTTTTTGGTGTGGGCTGGTATGGTATAAACAGGATTGAAGTGGCTGATGAGGAGGCATGATATGCTATTTGGCATGATTCTGTTGTGTAAATGGCATATGAACCTTTGGTTCCTCCTGTTGTGAATTAAACACTTCTTCAGCTCATCTGTGGATGGTCAATGGATCTGATTTCTCTCTCTCTTTCTTTTCTTTCTTTTTTCTTTTGCATCTTCCATATAGTCAATGATGCACTGATGTCCTTAGTCACTTAGACTAAATTATAATAAGATGTTTTTCTTTGCCTTGTGGAACTGTGGCTAAAGACAGTTCAATACACAGAAAAACAATTTTTTTAAAAAAAATGCTAATATACTTCCCCTGCTCCTCCGTAGATGAGCAGGAGAAGCCTTCCATTTGTTGGTAATTTAAGTAGTCTTTAAAAGCGACAAGGCTCTAGTTTAGTCCAATCCAAGTGACCAAATGCACTGGACCAGTCTAAACTAGAGCCCTCCAGCCTGCATCAAAATAGGTGAATCTCCTGACAGGTTCAGAAAAATGCAGGTTGATTTAAATTACTCTGCTCCAGCAATTACTGTGAATAGATGCCGGAAGAAAAGAGCAGACTATCTGTGCAACAACCAACAGCAGGACAATTGCCTGTGTGGATAGGCTCTAGGATAGTGGTTCCCAGTGTGGAGCATAAATTCTGCATAAAACCATAAAGAACATACTGTTGTACTATTTAGATCTTGCAAGGGAGAGAACCACAAACAAATGTCTCTGCTCATGATCTTTAGTAACCAAAGATAGATTTAATATAATGCTGCTGATAGGTTCTTCTGAAAGTTTGTATGTGACTAATGATGAAAAACACAATTTTTACTATTAGTGGCATCTTCGTTTATTTAGTCAGGTTCTTTTGAGAGCAGGCAAAATTTTGTTTTTCTATTAGATCTGCACAGTCACACAGAAACACAGTCACCCCACATTTCTTGTAAAAAAATTTTTTAGAGGTGCTTAAAGAACACTTTGGTATTGATGCAAGTGCTCCTGGGGTTGATATGTATTATTATTATTATTATTATTATTATTATTATTATTATTATTATTATTATTATTATTATTATTAGTAGTAGTAGTAGTAGTAGTAGTAGTAGTAGTAGTAGTAGTATGCCGCTCACTCTACAACGCGTCTCTGGGCGGCTCACAGAACAATACAGCATCTAATATACATTATACATATCATATATCATATACTGTATGTACATAGGTAAAGGTAAGGGTTTCCCTTGCTCGAAAGCCAGTCGTATCCGACTCTAGGGTTCAGTGCTCATCTGTTTCAAAGCCGAAGAGCCAGCGCTGTTTGCTTCTGCAGACGTTTCCGTGGTCATGTGGCAGGCATGACTAGACACATGAACGCTGTTTCCTTCCCACCAAAGTGGTCCCTATTTATCTACTTGCAATTTCTTGCTTTCGAACTTCTAGGTTGGCAGGAGCTGGGACAAAGACGGGAGCTCATTCCGTCCTGCAGTACTCGGGTACACAATATGATGAAATACAATACAGTACAATAATAATAAATAAATAAATCACAGTATCATATAAATCAAAACATCATTTAAATCACAGCATCATAAATCACAGCCATCATAAAACATTGAAGGGAAAAGAAGAAAGTCATTTTTTTTAAAAGTCCCACATATCGTCCGCCAGAGAGTCCAAGGCCTCTTTATTTATTTACTAGCATTTTTTGTCCAGCCTTGCCGGGCAGGTATATTTTGTGTATTGGTGGTTGGGGTGGTTTTGGGACACAGAGAGAAAGGGGGGGGGAGCTCCGCATTTGGCCCATTGCCTATCGGAGAAAGAAGTGGATTTCTCTGGCAGGCAAGGGCGAAACGGAGCTTCACATTCGGCCCTTGCCTGTTGGAGAAAGCAAGCCCCTTCTCCGACAGGCAAGAGCCGAATGTGGAAGGGGCTCACTTCCCTCCAGGAGGCGAAGGCAGAGAACGGAGCGCTGTTTTCTGCCTTTGCTTCCCGGAGAAGTGGCTCGCTTCCCTCGGTTGGCGGGGGCCAAAGGCAGCAGTGTAAGGCAGTGTCCTCAGGTGGCGTGGATGATGGCGGGATGGGTGGCAGGGCAGAGGCAGGGCAGAGCCTACGGCGGCACCTTGCCCGCCATGCCCTCAGGCAGACTGTTCCCTCAGCCTGTCTGCCTTGGTAAAGCAGGGTCCTGGGCTGAGGGGTTTTGGTTGCGCATCGGCCGGTTTTTTTACGCACGCACGTAGGCTCCTCCGCACTCGCGTGCTCATGCCTGATTGGCTGAGGCATGCCATGGCGCAGAGGATGCTAAGACTTGTAGTTGTTTTTTTTTGTTCGTGTTCGTGGGGCGTTTGCCCCACTCTTGGCTTCCAGACCTTTGCAGCGATGTTCGCAGGGACATAAGGTAAGTGAGGCCAGCTCATTATGGGATAGTAGGGACAGGTGTGGCCACACATGCCGGACATGCACGGCCCAACTCCCTTCTTATAATTATAGATTTATTTTTGCTGATCCCTGGTCTAGATCATGCTAAACTAGGTTACATTGAGGTGCAGTATGGCACTTATTGTCATTGTTACAACTACATGCAAGAATCAATCACACTCCGTCTCAAGCAACCCTATTTTGCAAAATGAAGACCTTTCCCTTAAAGCAGAGGTCTGCAACCACCGGGCCATGGGCCAGTGCCATGCCGTCCCAAACCATGGGGGGTGGGGGGAGTCCTAGTGGTAGCTTTCTGCTATCGGCATGCTCCACCGGGTCTGCCCGATGTGCAGGGCATGGGCTTCAGACACAGCATGTGGGCAGGTGGCTGGGCCCCTCCTCCACATTGTATCAAAATTATATACACTTCAAAAGCTATGCCTTTTGATAAACACTGAAATTGGATTTCACCCATAGAACTGCAGCCCAATTGTGTGTTTGTGTGTTTAAAAGATGTACAACAGTCGAGTCAGACTTGCCATGCAACTACCCATGTTGGTGTTAGCTCTGCACTCGAATCTTTCTCTCGCTCCCACATTATCACCTGCTGTACTCTTCAAATGACCAGATCTTGGCCCAGAACCACCAAGGCTAGTGGGCCTTGGTCTTGCAGAACTAATGAGGATACTTGAGGATATTTCCATACACCTCACCTTATTTAGTCACTATATTTCTACTCTGCCTCTTCTCTTGTGGGTTCAAGGTTTCATGGCTCCCTTCTCCATTTTCTCCACACAACAACCCTACAGGAGTTAAGACTATGTGCATTTGTGTATGTGAGAGAGTGAGACAGAAATTGGTCCAAAGTCATCCAGGGTTCATGATTCACTGGAGACTTGAACCTCCACCCAATGCTCTGATCATTAAACTAAACTGGTTCATCTCACACAGTCTGTTTCTAATGTTATGTACAATTTTGGAACTACAGTACAGTACTCATAATCTTGGTGGGCCTTACTCTCAAATAATTATACAGCCAATAAAAAAACCGCAGGAAAAAACCCGCTGCAGTAAGCAAACACGCGCAGGCAAAACTACAAGCCCCAGCGTCCTGTGCGCCATTAGCGCGTAGAACGCTGAGGCAGCCGGCGTGCAAAAAAAATAAAAGTTAAAAAAACCGCCCACGGCCGCTGCCCTTCCTTTCGATGGGCCAGCCTGTGTGCGAAAAATAAAAGAAAAAAACCCGCTGCCGCTGCCCTTCTTCCCCACGGGCCAGCCAGCATGGCCCGCGGGGGAAAAAAAGAAACCCACCATCGCCGCTGCCCTTCCTTCCCACGGGCCAGCCAGCATGGCCCGTGGAAAAGAAAGCACACCCCACCACCACCACCACTGCCCTTAGAACATAGAATATAAGATTTAAATTGATCTCGGAAGCTAAGCAGGTTCGGCCCTGGTTAGTACTTGGATGGGAGACCGCCTGGGAATACCCGGTGCTCTCAGCTTTTGCTTTCTTCTTGCCCTCGACTGGCTCCCCTGCTTCCGGGGCTATTTTTCTGAACTCACAGGTATTTTTCCGCACACACAGACCCGCACATGCACCTACCCTGAAGGCAGAGTGACTTTCACCTGCACGGATCCCTGGCCAAGGAGACGCCTTCTCTGAAGGAAAACATGCCCATGGGGAGACCTGGCTGAAGGAGCTCCATTCCAAGGGCCCAAGGGGGTCCCCTTTTTACAGAGAATCCCTCTGGGTTCCTGGCAGCCATCCTTGAAGAGAGAGCAAGAGGGAAGGGCCAGGGGGCCAGGGCAGGAAGAAGACACTGAGCCGGAGGCGAAAGGGTGGCCGCATTGATGGAGAGAGCATCCCTGCACCTGTCTCTAGATGTTTGAGTGGGAGTGTGCACCCTTTCTGGAGCCTTGTCCTGTCTGAGGGATGGGGTGCTGGGTGAGTTGAGAAAGGGAGCAAGTTGAGTCTTGCGTTGTGTGTGGGTGAGGCAGTCCAAGTTGTCTGGTCTCAGGAGCATTGTGGGAGCTGTCTGTGAAGTGAAGAGCCAGGCAGGACAACGTTCCTGTCCAGTCCAGAGGAGGTGAGCTGCTTGCTTCTTTGTGACGTCAGTCCGCCTGGGCGTCCATGTGCTAGAAAGGAGGCATTGGAAGCCTTCTCCCTGCTTACAGCCATACCACCCTGAACACGCCCAATCTCGTCTGATCTCGGAAGCTAAGCAGGATCGGCCCTGGTTAGTACTTGGATGGGAGACCGCCTGGGAATACCTGGTGCTGTAGGCTTTTGCTTTCTTCTTGCCCTTGACTGGCTCCCCTGCTTCCGGGGCTATTTTTCTAAACTCACAGCCAGCATGGCCCATGTGAAAGAAAGCCCCCCCCCCATTGCCCTTCCTTTCCACGGGCCAGCCAGCATGGCCCGCGGGAAAGAACGCCACCCCCCCCTTGAAAAAGTAAACACAGAAACACAAACCAAAAACAATAAAAAACACTCAAAAATCCAAAAAGGAAACACAAAAAAACAGCCAAAAACAAACAAGAAAAAACACACAGACACCCCCCCCAAAAAAATCCCAACCACCATCCCCCCCCCCCAAAAAAAATAATAATACAAGAGAGCTTACCAAAAGACGTCTTCTATCCATGAGGACCGGAACTCAAATGAGAAAATAAAGAAAAAACTTACCGGAAGCGACACCCAGAGGACAGAAGAGAAAAATTGTAGAGAGGAAGAAAAGCTCACCACCCCCACCCAGAGGCCAAAAGAGAAAAAACATTCAAAAATATTGAAACTAATAAGATTAATTCCAAAATTAATCAAATAAGTTATAAAAACATTCAAAAATAATCACACTAATCTCAAAAATACCAAAAAAACCACAAACAGAAATCACTTTTCACTCAAAAAACCAAACCAAAAAATAAAAAATGCGTAAAAATAAAGATTTAAAAAACTAAAATTAAATTTTAAACTAAATAAAATAAAATAAAATTTGCATAAACATAAAACAAAAACCTTCAAAAACCAATTTAAAGAGCCCGGCACTGAGGAAGCCGGCACGCAAAAAACAAACAAACAAACATTGGGAGCGCAAGTCCGCCGCAGGCGGACGCAGCACCGCGAAGCCACAAAATCACAAAACCTTACAACACCATTTAAAACAGCCCAGCACCATTGGTTCAAGAAAAAAAATGAAACCCTTTACTATCCAACACAATTTTAAAAAGCCCAGCACCGCCGGGCAAAATATGCTAGTAAGAACATAAGAACAGCCTTGCTGGAACAGGCCACAGCCCATCTAGTCCAGCATTCTGTCTCACACAGTGGCTCACCATTTGCTTCAGGGTATTATTCCCAAGCAAATGCCTTCACCTGCTTAGGATTCCCTGGAAATGGCATTGAGAGATATCCTGCCTATCTCTCCAACCTGGAGGTTGTTCTTAGGTATCCATAATTATAGCCATTGATACCCTTGTCCTCCATGAACTTGTCTAATCCTTTCTTGAAGCTGTCAAGACTGACAGCTGTCACCACTTCTTCTGGCAGGGAGTTCCATAGACCAGAAAGAATATGCAAAGGTGTAGACTACATGGGGACAGATAATGTATGATCAGCTTCAAGCCAAAATCTGTGAAGAGGATCTTCTGCTGACCTTTGTTGTCATTTTGGCAATTTTGAACTCATTTTCCTGATACTGGAAAGACAACAGAGGCATGGGTCCATTGGCTAGCAACAACTACTTCAGATATAACACTATCTATCTATCTATTTATTGTGTTTTTGTACCATCCATTTGGGATATTTCCCACTCTGGGTGGTGCACATAAAAATAACAAAATAACATAATAAAACAAACAACAAAGAAGTCATGAATAGACAGTTGTTTATTCTAGAAATAAGAAACACATGAAAAGTTACAGTAGTATGCAAGGATACTCTGATAATCAGTTCCACTGACAGTAAGGCACGTGACTAGAATCACCTTTGAAAACCATCTGGAATGCACACAGAATACAGTCTTCATATGTATTTCAACATTTTTTGTGTTTTTTCCTGGGGCACGTACATCACGTAGTAGCCTAGCCATGTATACCTAGATTCAGTCATCAATCCCAAAGGGGACCGCAGCCAAGAAATCAGAAGCAGACAGACTTGGAAGGGTAGCAATAAAGGAATTAGAAACGATCATCAGAGACATATCACTGAAGACCAAAATCAATTTCATTCACATGACTGTATCCTCAATCGCCACGTATGGGCATGAAAGTTGGACAGTAAACAAAGCTGATTGGGGAAAAAAATGATTCATTTGAAATGTGATGCTGGGGGAGAGCTTTGCAGATACAGTACCCTGGGCTGCCAAACAAGCGATCCTAGAGCAGGGGTTCCCAACCGTTTCAAGCCAGGGGCTGGGTCACACTCTCAGTCAGCTTCGAGGGCCAGACAGCCATTTTGCCCTGCCCACATTAAATTGTACCATGGGCCAGATCCGGCCCACAGGCCGTAGGTTGGGGACCCCTGTCCTAGAGCAAGCCAAGCCTTAACTGTTTCTGGAGGCAAAAATGATGAAATTGAAACTGTCCTACTTTGGATATGTCATGAGAAGGTAAGTCTCTCTGGGAAATACAATAATGCTGGGAAAGGTAGAAAGGCAGCAGGAGGTAAGGAAGGTCCAAAGCAAGATGAATCAATTCTTTAAGGGAAGCCACAATCTGTAACTTGCAGGAGTTTGAACACGGCTGTTGAGGACAGGTCGTTTTTGAGATCTCTCATTCATAGGGTTGTCGTAAATTGGAGATGACTTACCAGCATGTAACAACAACATACAGTATATCACCCACTTTTATGTTAAAATCTTGTTCCATACTACTTTTTTCTGGCACATATAATGTCAGGATCCAAATCTTATGAAACAGAGACTTCCTTTTCCTCTTCCCATGCATGTTACACCCGTGCATGGTGCCGGACAAAATAAAACCCACTAATCTGCTTCAGAGGGTTTCCTATTTCTTCCTACCAGCTGTACAAAGTATATAACGGACAGACTAACAAGTAGAAAGTGTTGTTAATTGTTGTGGGAAAACTGGGATTCTGTGGAAGTAGATCACTGGATTTTAGCCAATATTTACCTCAGAAGGATACCATTAATATCAGACAGTAAACAAAACAACAAAAAAGTTGTGGCACCTTAAAAACTAATGTCTGTATTTTAATGTGAGCTTTTGTGAATCAGGTCCCCTTCATCAGGCATAAGAGTAAGACCTCATGGCATCAATTTAATTTAAGATGCTGTAACAATAAATACAGCAGTTAGTCTTTAAGGTGGCACAACCTTTTGTTGCTTTATTTATTTCCTGATATGCTTGCACAGACTAACACTTTAAAAATTCAACTATGAAGTATACCATTAAGAATGTTTGAAATCAAATTCAAAACATCTGGTTTTCATGATTTATTTTAAATCAAGAACTCCATAATCTTTGATTATTATTACAGTATTATTATTTTTGAAAGGGGGTTTTAAGGTTTAGCAGCAGAAGAATTTACAATGACATTTGGTAACATAAACCAAATTATTACCAAATATTTATAACTCAGTGTTAAGGCCTCCTCCCTCCTTAAAAAGGTTTGTTTAAAAGATTTAAAAAAAGACAAATAAAACTTAAAATTCATTTTTACAGCAGATTAAGTGACTCCTTTAAGTGCCCTTATTCTTTATTTTCGTGCAATAGAAACTACCCAATCTTTAGCAATTTTCATCAAGATATAAATCTGAACATTCTGAGTTTGATAACAAAGATAAAAAGACAATATCTCAGAATTTACAGAAAAAAGCTGCTGCAGATGTATGGTTAACAGTTTATTGAACTGATATTCAATTAATTTGTTTGTAGAATTTATTTGGCACCCATAAGAACCACATTTCTCCCCACCCCACCCAAAAACATTACAGTGATACC
This sequence comes from Bradypodion ventrale, assembly GCA_035047345.1. NCBI lineage: Eukaryota > Metazoa > Chordata > Lepidosauria > Squamata > Chamaeleonidae > Bradypodion > Bradypodion ventrale. The sequence continues at coordinate 78,672,257 of JAWDJE010000006.1, read as the reverse complement.
TCGAGTTAAGAATTTAATGCATTCCCCAGGACGTTTCATATTATGAAAAATTTGTAACTTGAAACACAACGCAGAACACAATGCATTACCAGAAGTGGCCTGTATACCATGTAATTTATAGGGAAACTTGCTTCGTATACGGGGAAAAAATCGTAAGTCAAGGCATTATTTTTCATAGATTTTCATTCATATCTTGAAAATTTCATAACACAAGGCGTTCGTAACTCGAGGCACCACTGTATTTTCATTCAAAATATCATTCAGTTCCTTCTATTGGCCTGATAAAAGTCTCCACAGTTAATTATTTTTTAGATTTTTAAAAACATCATTTCCCCTCAATATGGAGTGTGTGTAAATGGAAGATCTGTTGAAGGCACAAAGCAGATATTCAGAAGCAATTTGATATGGTCATATATGGCCCAACCATAATTCCTTAGTGAATGGTGGCCGCACAGAACTGCTTTCGTATTGAAGAGATGCATTAAGAATGGGTTTGTCTATAAATGTTACCATACATTTCGCGCTGACACAAGGAGATTTCTCCAGTTCCAGGACTGTAACATTATTTGGAGAAGATGAAACAAGTATATTTCTTGGAACAAATAGTGTTAGTTGAGGACCACGGGCTGGCCAGTAGCGTCCTAAGTTAAAGCCATTGATCCAGACTTGTCCCTGAAAAGAAAAGAAACCCTTAGAAGGGATTCCACTTTAGTATACTCTATATTTTACTTATATCAAAACAGAGAAATAGTAATTCTCTAGTAACACTAGTGATCAAACCATTTTTCCAGTAACTAAAGCTCATGCACACAGTCCTCCTTCCAGTTATTTCATTTTAACTACCCTCCAAGAAAGGCAGGATGACTAACCCAACGTTACTCAAAGACCATGTCCAGACTGGCACCAAATTTGTTTTCTGTGATTTTTAGGGGAAGGTTGGTCCTCTTGATGGTTCTGGTGCCTAGGCATGTTGGACTCCCAGCTACCTCCAAAGTGTGTCCAATGGTGATCTCTATTATTATTTAAAAATATATATTCTGCATCATTCATCACTCCTGGAAGTGGAAGTAAAACACGCTCACACGGGCATGTTTTACTTCCATTTCCACTTCCGGGAGTGTCAAGGAAAGCATGGGCTGGATGAATTGGTGTTGGGAGCCGGATCTGGCCCATAGGCCGTAGCTTGGGCACCCCTGGTTTAAGCAGAGAAAATGGCAGCCTAAAGCCTATCTCATCCTGTTGCAAAACATCTGTTGCAAAACAGATTGCAAGGTACATTTTACTTACGCTTCTGGTGGAAGGAACCATGTGACCGGCCCACTGAACCACATGACCAGCCTATGGCCCAAACTGTTTGTGCACCCTTGCCTTAAACAGATGGTGTACTAGTAACCAGAGGGATATCAATATAAGCTATTTTTAAAGGTAAAGGATTCCCTTGCTCGAAAGCCAACTGTGTCTGACTCTAGGGAGCAGTGCTCATCTCCGTTTACAGACAAAGATCCAGTGCTGTCTGCGTCTGCAGACATATCTGTGGTCATGTGGAAGGCATGACTAGATGCCGGAGCACACAAAACACTGTTACCTTTCCTGCCATAGCAGTACTTATTTATCTACTTGCAATTCTTGCTTTCGAACTGCTAGGTTGGCTATTTCAGGGCCCCCCAAAAAAGGGGGGGATCTTCTTTATGCAACATCCCCAGCTGAGGAACATCTGTGCTACACAGGTTAGTTGACTGGCAAAGAAAATGCTACCCGACAAAGTATGAATAATTCATGTTGCTCTTAGATTTCAGAAGATTCCCCATTTTATTGCAACAGGTTACTATATGCGTTTTGTTTGGAATTATTGTTTTAATTCGTTTTATTATTACATTGTAAATCTCTCTGGCCACTCCCTGAAGGAATGGTGATTCAGAAAGACATTCAATAAAAGAAAAGGAAAGCCTACTTGCCCCCAATAGATTATGGGATATCCACAGATCCTTAATAGCATCTATTTGAGGTCTGCATACTAGTCTTGAGAACACAACTGTTTGGAAACTCTGGGAACTGTAAATTTTAAAAAGTAACTTCACTAAGCTCTGCTCAGGGGTTAAGTAATTCTTAACGAGAGACTTTAGAGCTATTAATGCAACTTGAGGTAAGTAATTTTTCTCCCTCTGCACTTATTTCACTTCTTTTTACTCAATGTTTCAATCTAGGTGTCTATGGAAACTACATACTATAGCCTTTTGATTACAGTAAAACCCCTACTTATGTAAAAAGTCTGTTTTGCAGGCTTTTATGTAAATTGGTTTTTTTACTTAACTCGAAGCAAACCCAAAGGAAAATGATATTTATATAAATCATAGCAACCCCATAGGGAAAATGATTTTTTTTAATGTAACCCAAAGCAAACCCATAGGGAAAACTAATTTTTTACATAACTCAAAGCAAACCCATAGGAAGTTGTGTTATGTAAATCGGGACATTTATGTAAATTGGGACATAGTTTTAGTGCAAAAATCATTATGTAAGTCAAATTTTATGTAACTTGAGGCATATGTAAGTCCGGGTTTTACTGTATGTTTCTTCCTCCTAATTCCTAAAATCCCTATCAAATCATTAAGTTCTATGGATCAGAAACAATAAGACTTGGAGGTGTTCAAATAACCGACACACTCTGGAGAAAGCCCAGCTCCTGTGGCCCACAATGACTTAAACATATAAATGCAAATGTCAGATTAAATTGCCAGAATGTCCTTTATATGGAACAACACTTAGATTCCTTTTTTTGATCATGATTCCAAAAAAACTGTGGAGTTGGGGATTCTGGAACCTGGAGTCGGGGAGGGGGTGTCTGCCCTTGGTCTACAATGCTGCAGCTGGACTGTTGACAAAGACTTGCTGGAGATTAGGCATGTAGGTGTGCAGAGTTGTTTCTGAAAAGCACTTCCCAGAATTTCCCAGGCAGTTATTCAGAGTTTAATTTAATTTAATTCTTAGATTTTTATGCCGCCCACTCGGGTAAACCCGACTCAGGGAGGCGTACAGCGATCAAAACAAATAACAATACAGATAAATATAAATAAAAACAGATTAAAACCCCAAATCAACCACCCAACATCCCACCCTCCTACTCCCACCCCATTTAAAAGACTAAAAAGGGAATAGGCTAAAAAGAGGAACAGGAGGAATAAGCCAACAGGCTGGGGCCACATTCCCATTAGGATCCCATACCTGCCCTGCCAGCCAGGTTTTCAATCCTTTCCTGAAAGGCAACAATTCTGTCTGCAACCTCAATTCTGTTGGCAGGAGGTTCCAGAGGGCTGGTGCGGATAAGGAGAAGCCCCTCCTTCGTGTGCCAGAGAGGCGAGCCCCTCTAGCTGAAGGCACAACCAGGGAACCCCTCTGGTCCGCTCTGGTCGGACAGGCAGACACTCATGGGACGATGTGGTCTCTCAGGTATCCTGGCCCACTGCCATATAGGGCTTTAAAGGTCAAAACTAGCACCTTGAATTGTACCCGGAGGCAAACTGGTAACCAGTGCAGCTCCCAGAGTAGCGGAGAGGCACGGACATAATGACCATACCCCATCACCACCCAGGCAGCCGCATTCTGAACCAGCTGTAGTCTCCGAATGGTCGTCAAGGGCAGCCCCATGTAGAGCACATTACAGTAATCTAGCCTGGAGGTGACTAGAGCATGAGTGACCATGCATAAGGAGTCCCGGTCCAGGAGCGGGCACAACTGGTGAATTACTCGAAGTTGAGCAAAAGCCCTCCTGGCCACGTCCGCCACATGCTCTTCCAGCAGCAGCCGTGAATCCAGGAGGACTCCCAAGTCCCCATCCAAGATCAAAGGAGGTAACTCTCTGGATAACCTGGACCCCCAACCCATAGCCACTCAGTCTTGCTAGGGTTCAGCTGAAGCCCGTTGCCCCCCCATCCAGACCCCAATAGCCTCCAGGCATCCAGACAGGACTTTGACTGCATCACTGGGATCACCATGGGCCAAGATGTGGTCCTGAGTGTCATCCGTGTACTGATGATACTGTGCCCCGTGGGAATGAATGATCTCACCCAGCAGCTTCATGTAGATGTTAAATAGGAGAGGAGAGAGCACCGAGCCCAGAGGCACCCCATATTTAAGGCACCTAGGACTGGACCTCTCACTCTCCAACCACACCGAATGGGTACGACCCTCCAGAAATGAAGAAAACCAGGATAACATCGTGCCCTGGATCCCCAATCATTTGAGCTGTTCCAGAAGGATACCGTGGTCGACAGTATTGAAGGCCGCTGAGAGGTCAAGGAGAGCAAGGACGGTCAGGTGACCGCCATCCCGCTCACACCAGAGATCATCCATCTGTGCCACCAATGCCGTCTCCATACCATGTCCGGTCCTGAATCCTGATTGTAGCCCAGAAACATGTATTTGCACATGACTACAGGGTTGAAAGATTACATTCAATGGTTAAACTATGCTGTAAACCAGGGATGCCCAAACTACAGCCCATGGGTTGCATCCAGCCCCTGATGCCAATTCATCAAGACCACACCGCCCTCATCGCTCCCGGAAACAGAAGCAAAACATGCCCATTTGGGCATGTTTTACTTCCACTTCCTGGAGCGATGAGGGCAGTGTGGGCCGGATGAATTGGTGTTGGAGGCAGGATCCAGCCCACGGGCATCCCTGGTTTAAGCAGAGAAAATGGCAGTCTAAAATTTATCTCATCCTGTTGCAAAACAGACTGCAAGGTGCATTTTACTTCCATTTCTGGTGGAAGGAACCATGTGACCGGACCACTGAACCATGTGATTGGCCTGCTGAACCACGCGACTGGTCCACGGACTGAAAAGTTTGTGCACCCCTGCTGTAAACCATACCATACCTAAACCTTTTCCAAATCACCCAGTCAAAATAAGTGCCTCTGTACATTTTAAAAACCTGTTCTGCTTAAACCCATGCTAAACATAGATATTATCAGTCATTTCTCACAAAGTGTTAAGAAGCTTCAAACCCAGAAATATTCTTATCAGCATGACTTCCTGATGTAGCTTTAGTAACACGAAAAATGTGTAAATATTTGCTTCTGGAGGAATAAGAGGAAATGTTTTGCAGCATTGTTTTTATTCTACTTATGTAGTAATGATTTGAGTATTTAATACTAATATATGTTGTATCTTTTTGCGATTCACAAAAAAACTAAAACACACCCCTGTTTTAATCACAGTAAAACATATTATAATCTATGCATAACCAGAGAATTATGTTTGAAAACAGAAAGGATATTCAATAAGAAGTATCGTATTTGCTGGCATATAAGATGCACCCCATTATTACCAAAATAGTCCACTATAGGCCACTATATACAGTACAAGACACACCCCATTTTTCCAGTGTATTTTAAGGGGGGAAAGTGAGTCTTATAAGCCAGCAAATACAGTAAAACCTCAGATAACAACCGCAACGCATAACACTAAAATCGTATAATGACCTGTGGTTTTTTTTTTTTTTGGGGGGGGGGGGGAAATTGCATCACATAATGCTAAAATCCTATGGGATGCATCAGATAATATCCGCTAAAGCCTGTGCCGATTACAATGCATCTCTATGGAGTTTTGACACGCACCTCATAGGATTTTAGTGTAATCCAATGCATGCATTGGATAACACTAAGAATCGGATGACACTAAGACTTGTGGAACAAAGTTTTAGCGTTATCCGAGGTATTACTGTAGGGTGTTTCTTTATATATTGCATTGTTAAACTATGGAATTTGCTCTGATAAGCTGCAGTGAAACTCACCAACTCTGATAGTTCTAAACGATATGTTTGGAGAGAGTAAGACTAAAGTTTATTTATCTATTATTTAAAACACTTAAACTATGTCTTTCGCTTTGAGATAACTTGGGGCAGCTTACAATATTAAAAACAAACAATACAAACACTGGCAGAGGAAGAGGGAAAACAGAACAAAAATAAACAAACAAAACACAGCTCATCTCTTAGGCAGCCCGTCAATGAGAGAAACCTGCCTGAAGAGAAAGTTATTTGCTTACTAGCAATAGGATAGCAAAGAGGCGGCCAGCCTGGCTTCCTGTGGCAGGGAGTTCCACGGCTTGCGAGAAGCAATGGAACAGATCTTCTCTTGTGTTCTCACCCAATGCACATGTGAGGATAAAAAACAGATATAAAGGCTTCCCCTAATTATTTTAAAACCCAGGCAGACTCATAAAGGGAAATGCAATATTTCAGGTAGCTTGGACTCTGGTTGCTTAAGTCTTTATAAGTCAAACCAACACTTTAAATTGTGCCCAGGAGCAGACCAGGAGCCAGCACAGCTGTTGTTAACTGATAAGCCATAACACCAGTTAACGATCAGTCTGTGGCATGGCTATTAAATACAAGGAGTGCACACTTTCATCAAGATAGCGGTAGTACGCCTCTGAATACCGGTTTCTAAAGAACAGCAGGATGCTACTGATCAAAATGTCCTGCTTATGGATTCGCTCAGGCCTCTGCATGGCCATTTTAGGAAATGGGAAGCGAAACTATACAAATTTGTTGTCTGATCCAGCAGGGATCTCCTGTATGACTGAGGTGTTAAGAACATAAAAGCAACCAGGTTTTTAAATCAACAATTCACACTAAAAGCAGCCATGTAAAAAACCAACAAGCCCATTTGAAATGTTTCTTTTTTCTGAAAAGGCCAGCTTTCATACTGGGGACCTAATACAGTACCAATGATCTTGCAGAGCAAAAGTACACACTGTGAAAATGGAGATACAGTACTAAAAATGACCCAAAAATTACATCAGTTCAGGTCACTAGGATTTCACAGCGACGCAAACTAAATCACATCACTTAATAAATTTAAGAATTATTAAGCAGCCATCTTCAGTCTCAGTTATGGCCTGAGGAGAAGAACAATGTAGCCAATGGACATTAACTTAATGGTTTCATGCTCTACTTTTAAACGATGTTTGTTAACATGAAAATGGTCAGAATCCTATTACAGTGGAACCTCATACAACAATCGCCCCATATAGCAATGAAATCGTATAACAATTAGGTTTTTTGGGGGAATGGCATCCCGCATAACAATTTCCCCTAAGGGAAAAAAAGTTACAACAATTTTTCAATGGGAAAAACCACTTAGCAAAAAAAAAAAAAAAAAAAAACACGTGCGATACATCCAATAGGAAAAATCGCTATACTCTATGATGCATGCTTCGTATAGCAATTGTTTCGTACAACAACGATCCCCGTGGAATGGATTAAAATCGTTGTATGAGGTACCACTGTATTTATGTATGCCAGAGTAACTGCAAGGGCATCAATCACAATGGCGAATTGCCACTACTTAAGGCAGGGGTTCCCAACCTTTTCAAGCTGGGGGCCGGGTCCCGCTCTCTCAGTCAGCTTCGAGGCCCAGTTGGCCATTTTGCCCTGCCTGTGTGATGAGAGTGGCCATTTTGTCTCAGCAGCTGCAAAAGGACAGCCATTTTGTTTCTAGAGTGCCCCTGGAGGCATTGGGGCCACACAAAATGTCACCATGGGCCAGATCTGGCCCTTAGGCCTTAAGTTGGAAGCCCCTGACTTAAGGGAATTATCACTTATTCGTGTGCTCCAAGTCACACAACTGACATGCAAGCAGGAATAGAAGTAGTAATTTATTAACTAGCAGCAATTAACCGCTGTGATTTACACGATATGCACTTTGACCAGCATAAATAACTAATGGTCAGTAGCATAAAACACAAAGTAGCTGAAGTTTTTATGAAAAGAAAACTCACTTTTGTCCATCCAGGAAATGCAATATAGGTATCCTGGGGCAAATCTGGGATTCCACTAGGAATGGAAAAATTGCCAATGTAAAAAGATGGCTCTTCGTAGCTTAATGTACTCCAGGCATCAGATGAATCATGACCAAGGCCCTCGCCCACTGCTGTGTCGATGTCCAGTGGATATATCTCCCAGTCAGTGAGTATTTCTCCAGCCAGAGTTAGGTTAGAAACTAGGCCCTGCATTTAGAATTATCATAAACGGAACAGATAAGGGGAAAACAGAAATTAGTCTTTTGAAGGTAGATACTACACTAGATCTTAGCCTAAAGGCTGAGAAGTGCCTTAATTTGTACTATCCCTGTTAGCATATACAGTATCATATTACAATTCAAAGTTTTGGAAAACAAACAGCTCACATTCATTTTCTCTACTAAAAGCAGAGATCATCGGGATTTAGATTTGGATCCATTATTTCCTCTAGAAGTAGAAGAACATTAGAGGAAACTTTTGGAAAAGCTCTGCTGAATGCATCAACATATTTTTTTAAAAATAAAATAAAATAAATTAACACTTTTTCAGCAGATAAGAGAGCAAACAAAAGAAAAGAAAGGGAAAGAAAGAAAAAACTTTGTGGCACCATAAAGCCTAACTCCTGTATTTTAATGTTAGTTTTCATGGATCAAGTCCACTTTGTCAGATATAAGTGTGAGACTTCATGGCATCATCTAGCTTTTAGTATTCTACAGATGCAGAATGCTGTCATAACTAAAAAGCATTAGATTTTTAAAAAAACATACACCTGGGCTAAAATGTTAACTCTGTTGGGTTCAATAAGGCTTAACAGTGGAGAAGTAGGTATAGGACTGCACCATAAAACAAGAAGTTTACCCAAAAACTGTAAAAAGACACATTTCTTCTGACTGACCCAAATAACATGTTATTTAAAGACATCACACACAATTATATTAAGATTATAAAAAGAATACACAATTATAAAAAGAATAGAATATGTCTAACAGTGGCTCAAGTGGCTAAGACGCTGAATCAGAGGCGGAAAGTCAGCAGTACGACTCCCAAGTACTGCAGGACAGAATGAGCTCCCATCTTTGTCCCAGCTCCTACCAACCTAATAGTTCGAAAGCAAGAAATTGCAAGTAGATAAATAGGGACCACTTCAGTGGGAATGTAACAGTGTTCCATGCGCTCCGGTGTCTAGTCATGCCTGCCACATGACCATGGAAACATCTGCAGAAGCAGACAACGCTGGCTCTTTGGCTTTGAAACAGAGATGAGCACTGAACCCTAGAGTCGGATACGACTGGCTTTCAAGCAAAGGAAACCTTTACCTAGCACAGAACATCCTTTTCTTGGCTCTAACTCCTCCCATTTAACAATAACATAAATTACAAGAAATAAGGTGGCAGAATCCTACAGAGAGAGAAGAACACAAAAGGAAGGGCAGTCTCCCCAGGGCACTGTCCTTAATGTGATCAGTTACTTGATAAATCATACACTGTACAGTATTTTGCAATGACTGATCACATAAAGAGAGAGCTTAATGGGTGAAGTGGGAAATACTCTCTCTGCATTTCCCATGATTCTGACTCCACATTTTAATTTCTGCCTTTTTTCAAAGCTTGGATTTTAAATTGAAGATCTCAATTCAGAACCACAGACTCTAAAACTACCTTATTTGTTTATTTGGAGAGCACGTAGGTATGCCAACACAGGCATGAAAGCATTTTAGCAATTCTGCAAAACCAAGCCCACGTGCAAAATCTGGCTGTTTAGTACCTGAGCATCCCCTTTTTGCACCTCCAGTTTCAGAGATCCTTTGTGAGATAAATTAATCTAGGATTCTAATCTCACCTTTAAATAGTACAATTCAAGTGCACAAGTTTCCACATCCTGTGGAAGAGCAGCAAAACACTTGAAAGCTAAAACGCCTCAAACAAAGTTATAGTTATTGATAATGTTTTTGCATTTTTTGTGAGCAAGTTGTATGGGGCTGCAAATTTATTTATTCATAGTATCTCTGTACATCCAGATTTAGTGTCAAGTGTGGTTTTACAATATCACCATTAAAAAAGTGGTCCCTATTTATCTACTTGCAATTTCTTGCTTTCAAACTGCTAGGTTAGCAGGAGCTCATTCCATTGTGCAGTACTCAGGTCTTGAACTGGGATGAATGTTACATATTAATATGGGAGTTGAGGAAGCATAGTGTTCCACAGCACAATAAACAGGATGGAAATGAAGGGCACAAATCCATACTGTACTTTCTGTTTCACCTCAATATATTTGTAAATCTAGATAGGTGCCAAGTTTGCCTATGTGTCACCCTAGTAGACCAACTACATGACCAACACCGTCTGATCAACTGCTTATAGATCTCAGGAGCCAGCCTTTTTGAGGCTATGGTGTATGCTAAGCAGTGATGGGATTGAAAAAAATTACTGCCTACTCTGTGGGTGTGGTATGGTGGGTGTGGCCAGGGGGAAAGACCTGTGTTGCACCTGAATTAGGACTACTATTTCAAAACTTGGATGGGCGGAGCCAGTCAGAATTTCTGCTACCCGTTCTGGCAAACTGGGACAAACTTGCTGAATCCCATCACTGATGCTAAGGGTATGGTTCCATCAGCCCAATGGCAAACAATGTGCACAGTACTAAGGTCAACAACCCTCCTCCCACCACCTTCAAGATAAGCAGATATCATCTCTGTAGTCTGCATCTTTGTTACCAATCAACAGTCATGTTACAAACTCAATTTGTAACATGACTCAAAGAACCCCAATTACATTTATAAACTGATGGGGTCTGAACTCTCTGCGACATACCAGGAAAGGGACCTTGGTGTCCTGGTGGACAACTCAATGAAGGTGTCAACCCAGTGTGCCTCAGCAGTGAAAAAAGCAAACTCAATGCTAGGGATCATTAGGAAGGGTATCTTAACCTATAAATCCAAGGGTTAACCGTTGGAACTGGCTATAGGTTGCTATGCCTCGCCCTACTTGCCTGCACTCACCCTTTGTGCACACGGCCGATCTGGGTACGCAGGTCAACGAAGGATTGAGAAAACCGGCAGTGGGGCAACAGCCCCACAAACGCGAAGAAAGGGAAACAACTTCACTTCCCAACGCTGAGGAAACCGGCGCCCGAAAAATTAAAAAGAAAAACAACTCACCGCCTCACAGCCAAGCACACACCAGCCGGCTTTCTTTCCCTCACCCGCGGCGCCTGAAGGTCCCGACTGGAGTTTCCCCTTTAATATCAGTGGGTGGGGGTTGCGATCCCCCTCTCCGCTGGCTACCCTAGGGTTGGGAGGTTTGTGGGGACAAAAGGGGTATATTGCCCCAACACTTCTGGACCCAGGAGACCAGGGAGAGGGGATCGATCCCCCCCCTCCTTAAAACAACTCCGTCTTTTCTTCTCTTTAAAAACAGAGTTGTTTTAAGGAGGGGGGGAATCGATCCACTCTGCCTGGTCTACTGGGTCCAGAAGTGTTGGGGCAATATACCCCATTTTGTCCCCACAAACCTCCCAACCCCAGGGGAGCCAGCGGAGAGGGGGTCGCAACCCCCCACCCACTGATATTAAAGGGGAAACCCCGATCTACTTTCACGACTCCACACAAACAAAGCACCATAACACAATAAAGCCCCCCTCCCTACCACCTAGCCCACCCTTCCTAACCCCCAACGACCACGCCCCCCTCCCCACCACCTAACCCACCCTTCCTAACCCCCAACGACCATGCCCCTCTCCCCACCACCTAGCCCACCCTTCCTAACCCCCAATGACCACGTCCCTTCCCCACCACCAAATAAATAAATAATTTTTTTAAAATTACTAAAAACAGTCAAACACATCCAAAAATACACAAAAACAAAAACACCAAAAACAATACGAAGTAAACAAAGACACAATCAAAAACAAAACAAACAGACAAAATACAAATTCCAACCCCCCCCCCGCCCACACACACACACACACACACACACACACAAAAGAAAGAAAACAAGCAAACTTACCAAAAGATGTGCTACCTCCACCAGGACTGGAAAAGAAATGAATAAAGAAAGAGACTACTTACCAGAAGAAGCTCCACCCAGAGGCCAGGAGAGAAAAAAAAGTCAAAATACAATAACCCCTACCAGCACCACCTGCTGGCCACAATAGTAAAAACAATTCAAAAACACACAACAGCCCCAAACAAAAGGCCACAAGAGTAAAAACAAATCAATAACATAACACAAATTCACAATTTTACACAAAAGGTCACACCAATAAAAATAAGTAAAAAAATTACACTAAACACACTTTAACACAAATCACAAACATATGTCAATAAAATACAATAGAAACTTTTAAAAATCCTGTGCTGAGTTATAACTCAAATTTAAACTCAAAACATCTAAACACATTTTAAAAACATTGAATGTAAAAAACATTTACTTTTACATTATTAAAATTATTACCTACGGTACAACTAATTAAAAAAATTCAAAAAACTAAAACATTATTCGCTTACATAAAACAATTTGAAAATATTATATCATACTTTCTTCTTTTATTAATCCTCAAAAAAACCCAAAAAAGCAGATCACAGTTAATAGCAGCCAAGCCAAAAAATTTTTACATAAATAAACATTTTAAAAAATTAAAATTACAGACTAAGCAATTTTTAAAAAACATTAACACAATTTAACCTTCCAACACAATGTAAAACTATTGCAAAAATAAAATTGGTTCATTTTTTATTAAAACACACGGGGGGAAAAGCCCGGCAACGCCGGGCAACCCTTGCTAGTAGAAAATAAGTCAGCAAGTGTCATTTTGCCTCTTTATAAATCTATGGTGAGGCCCCACCTGGAATACTGTGTACAGTTCTGGTCGCCATACCTCCAGAAGGATATTATGGAGCTGGAAAAAGTGCAGAGGAGGGCAACCAGAATGATTAGGGGACTGGAACACCTTCCTTACCATCTGAGGCTGCAACGGTTGGGCCTCTTCACTCTTGAACGACGACGTCTAAGAGGTGACCTGATTGAAGTTTATAAAATCATGCACGGTGTGGACAAAGTAGATAAGGAAAAACTGTTTTCCCTATCGCATAACACTAGAACTAGGGGACACTCCATGAAACTTTTGGGTACTAGTTCTCAAACAAATAAGAGAAAGTACTTTTTCACCCAGAGGATTACTGGCCTATGGAACTCCCTGCCAGAAGAAGTGGTGACAGCTGTCAGTCCTGACAGCTTTAAGAAAGGATTAGACAAGTTCATGGAGGACAAGAGTATCAATGGCTATAATTATGGATACTTAAGGACAACCTCCGGGTTGGAGAGATAGGCAGGATATCTCTCAATATCATTTCCAGGGAATCCTAAAAAGGCATCTGCTTGGGAATATCCTGAAGGAAATGGTGAGCCACTGTGTGAGACAGAATGCTGGACTGGATGGGCTGTGGCCTGTTCCAGCAAGGCTGTTCTTATGTTCTTATGTTCAATTTCTAGGCATTTTATAGGGCTACATTCTGTCTCAAAGGTCTTCCCCTCCCATTGGGGCTACAAAAACAAATACAGTACTGTACAGTACTATGAGAATAATACACCCTATTGCCGTGATGGCGAACCTTTTAGAGACCGAGGGCCCAAACTGCAACCCCAAACCCACTTATTTATCACAAATTGCCAACACAGCAACAGGGGAGGAAGGAAATGATCTCATCGGGCTGCTGGGCAGAGTGAACTCTGTGCTGGGGGGAGGGAGGAAGCGCTCCCATTGGGCTGCTGGGCAGAGGGGCGGGGCAAAATCTGTGTTGGGGTGACTGCACAGGTGCCCACAAAGAGGGCTCCGAGTGCCACCTCTGGCACATGTGCCATAGGTTCGCCACCACTGCTCTATTACATTTAATATGTCATTTTGTCCTCAGGGCATGAACATGGTTACATTTCACTGCTTACTTATTCCATGAAAAAGTATACCTTGAAGTCATTGTTGAATCGTCCATAATTTACTCGGCCCATATTTTCTACTAATAAATCCAAATATGTTCCAGCTTTCCCAGTAATGTTTAGCTTTAGCACCCTGCTTCTTTCAAGGACTCCTTGAGGTACCTGCATGAATAGCAATACTTAAAATATGAATCTGAAGTGGTGCAGGACACAAACTGCTTTGGTAAGTGTTACAGGTTTCTGTTTTTAGATATATCTGTACTTCAAAGGAAAAATGTAGTAAGAACTTCTTTTTACCCCAAGTTCTATGAACTCATAATTTGAATAGAGTGAACACAAAAATATTTAAATAAATAAAAACCTCAAATCTTTCAAGGGTTGATTTGTGTGTGTGGAGGGAAAAAATCTAATTCTGGGGAAGCTTGAATTTCCCATCCTTTGAAGTCAAGAGGTGTAAATGGCTGACTAAAAGCTGATAACATTTTCAATGTTCTGGGTTTTCTTTCCCAAAAGGTCAAAAATGGGATGGGGTGGGCGTGGGGAGGAGTGAACATCTCTGACAGAATTCACCAGAGAATGAATCAGGATCATGGTGATGTTTTCACCAGCCCCTAATCCAGGGGTGCCCAAACTACGGCCAGTGGGCTGGATCTGGCCCCCGAGGCCAATTCATCTGACCCACACTGCCCTCGTAGCATCCAGGCACGTTTTACTTCCACTTCTGGGAGTGACGAGGGCGGTGTGGGCCAAGCAAATTGGTGTCGGGGGCTGGATTCATCCCACGGGCCATAGTTTGGGCACCCCTGGTTTAAGCAGAGAAAATGGCAGCCTAAAATGTATCTCATCCTGTTGCAAAACAGATTGCAATGCCCCTTTTTATTTCAGTTTCCGGTGGGAGGAACCATGTGACCGGGCCGCTAAACCATGTGACCAGCCCAGTGAACCACATGACCGGCCCATGGCCCAAAAAAGTTAGGGCACCCCTGCCCTGATCTGTCAGCAAACACTCCTTATTTACTATGTTCTCTTGAGTTCCTTGACTTCCCCTACTCAATATCTTCTCTTGTGGCTGACATTTTCAGGCACCCCCGAAACACAGTGAAAGATTAGGGACAATTGCTGACTTTCTCCCTGACTTCCAGGCAGGTCTAGGTGAGAAAGGTCATCAGGGGTTCAGTCATGCTTCATTTCCAAGGCACGTCAAGCCCCTCAGAAGCATGGTAAGACAGTGGCACGTCCTAGTCATCCTCCTGAGTTTGGAGCAAGGATTCTTTGTCCCTCCAGTTGTCTGGTGCTTCTAAAGCTCTCTAAACAAGCACATGTGTGGAACTGCTCTCTAGTTCCAAGCCTGAGAGGAATGCTGGGGTTTGCATCTGCCATGTTGCAGGTGAACTTTTTGTATTAACTGAGATGTGCCACTGTTGTGGCAATACCCTTTTCATCTTCAGACCCAGTTACAAGAGTGGAGATGTTGGGGGTTATTTTGGTCCAATAGGCTAGATCAGGGGTGCCCAAACTATAGCCTGGGGGCCGGATCTAGCCCATGATGCCAATTCATCCAGCCTGAAAAGCCCTCGTCACTCTTGGAAGTGGAAGTAAAAAGCGCCCGTACGTGGGCCAGTTGAATTGGCATCATGGGCCGGATTCGGACCCTGGGCCATAGTGAGCAGCCCCCTGAACCATGTGACCAGCCCATGGCCCAAAAGGATTTGGCACCCCGGGCTAGATTCCCTCCTGCAGGTGAGAGATGACATCAGATGGCATTTCCCTCCCTCCTAAAGCCCTTCTTCCCATTCAGAAAACACTGTCCCGTCCTAGTTCTAGTCCAGCTTTCTAGTTTCTAGTTCAGCTGCTGCAGAAAAACTTTGAAAGATCTCAGGAATGGTAAGCAGTAGAACCTCAATCTCTGATCTCTGATTACTGCCTTTTCTGCAGTACAGATACAGGGCTTTGGAGGAAGGCAAAGAGCCTTGCAAACACATGAGTAATCACCACTCAAGATGAAGACAGGTGGTGTAATTTCACAGAGGCGGCCGTTGAGTGGCACATGCACCATAGCAAGTAGATGATTGATCAGTCATGTCCCCTACCATGTCAGAAGAGAAAAAAAGCCAAGGACAACAAAACAGCTGCAGACAAAGCTATGAGACCTAATAATTGAAAGTTCTATCATTGTGACACTTACCCCATCCACAGAGATATAGGCACGGTCATGAATTCCATTCAACGAAGAGAGTGGAGTTTCCTCACTACAGTTTCTTGGTAGTTTTGTTCTATATAAAATATATCCAAAGTACTGGAAGAAGAAAGCCAGATGAAGAAAATAATTACAAAAATTAGAACTTGTCCAAGTTTTACAGATATTTCATATACAATAGAAACATTGTTCAGGATCCTAGCAGGGATTTACACTGCTGTACATATACAAATTGCTATGGCAAATTGCCACTAATTAACAAGGCTGCAATGGCTCAAGTGGTTAGGATGCAGACTGGAAAACGGAAGGTCAGCAGTTCAAAACCTGAGTACTGCATTGTGGAATGAGCACCAGTCTCTGTCCCTGCTCCTCCCAACGTAGTGGTTTGAAAGCAAGACTTTGCAAGTAGATAAATAGGGACCACTTCAGTGGGAAATGTAAACAGCGTACTGTGCACTCTGGTGTCTAGGCATGCCTGTCACATGTCCACAGAAACATCTGCAGACGCAGACAGTGCTGTTTCTTTGGCTATAAACAGAGATGAGCACTGAACCCTAGAGTCGGATACGACTGGCTTTCGAGCAAGGGTGACCTTTCCCTTTACTTTAATAAGATGCAATCTGCTTTTCTTGTCACGCAAACAGGAATGAGACCAGCAATTTATTAATTAGTGGCAATCCACCACCAAAGTAAATCTTTAGCTGTATTTTGGCCAGCAGGTACACAACATCCAATTATTTTGTTTAATCCAAAATCAACCATACTTTTCTCACGTAAATTTAAGGGAAATTGTTTCACTTTCATGTTTTGTCTCCATGCTTACTTAGCAGCATTACAAAGGTTTACCAAATGAAGTAATATAAGATAGTGATAGAGGCTGCATTTCAAGATTCTGTGCACATAAACCTTTTGTTGCTTGAACCTCTTAACTCAAAATCATCTTTCAGAGGTTGTTGCTTTGTTCTTAAGATTTGTTGAGATATCTGTCAATTCCTCTTATCTATTCTTTCCTTTAGTTTATGTTGTGTCCTAATGGCTTGACCCTCCACATGGATAACAATGTATCTGAACCAATGTAACCTTGCCTATGGGCAACAATGTAACCTTCAGCTGTATCACATAAACCCTGTAATGGGACGCGAGCTAATGACCACCAGCTGGCAGCAGCGAGCGTCCAAGCTCTCTTGGTCCAAACTCATCAAAGGCAACAGCGCGGGAAGTTTTCCCGCCACCACCTACACCTGGACAAGAAGGGCGTGACCAGCAATGACGTCACGCAGACAGTAGCCAATGGGCTATCATGGAACCACGTTCAAATGTGTTACTACCGTATATAAAGAGCTATTGATCCGCCATTACCTCATGTTCCCTCTGACCACCATGCAATAAACCTGAGTTAACCCAGCCCGAGGCTGTGTCCTGTGTCTTGGTTTTCATACACTAAATTGGCGACGAAGGTGGGATCATGGATCCCCAAGGAGCAGCCAGGGCACCGAGCGGGTTCAACATCACCAAACCGCAAGACTGGGAGCTTTTTGAGATGGACTTCCAGGCGGCGCTGGTGGAACTCAAAGTCAAAGAAGACGATGAGGAGAGGAAGAGGGCCATCCTCACCAGAATGCTTGGGATGGAAACCAAGCGAACGCTGGTGGGCATCATTGCACCGAAGAAGGTGAGCGAATTCAAAGCAGACGACATCATGAAGCTGCTGCGTGAGCGTTTCCGTCCCTCGAGAGCAATGTTTCCCGCTCGGAGCGCGTTTTGGAGGCGAGTCCAAGCGCCGGACGAGTCGGTTGAGGCATTCGTAACAGCCATGAGGATAGCCGCCGGCCCTTGCAGATGGGACGACCTAGAGACGGCCCTCAGGGACGGAGTGCTGTGTGGCCTGAAGGACAAGGAGGTGCAGCGCAGCTTGATGAACAAGGAGCCACCACCCACGCTGGCGGAGGTTGTAGAGGCCGCGGAAGCCGCGGAGTCCACGAATGCTGGAGTGGACGAAATGCACCAGTGGCGTGAGTGGCGTCCTAGAGCCGGCAAAGCGGAGAATTCGGTGCACGGAAAGTCCGGACAGTCGGTGCACGCAACCCGAAGGGCCTCAAAGTCGTCTACGGAAGGCAGCGACGGCGAGGAGGTCCAAAGGGTCCGAAAAGGGGGGCGCCGCTGCGATGGTTGCGGAGCGGCCCATGAGCGCGCAAGGTGCCCGTTCAGGAAAGCCGAGTGTTACACCTGCGGCCGTCGGGGGCACATCGCCAAGGCGTGCAGAAAACGGAAGGAGGGCCGGAGGCAGTCACAAGACCGCTCAACCAGACCGGACCGTCCAGCAAGGTCCAAAGATGGCGCCCAGACCACGAGGAAGCAGGACGGCGTGGGCCGCATCTCGGACGACGGCGAGGACGACGCTCCGGTGTTCAGCGTGTCCGTGGAACAGTCCCATTACTTCGTTGAGGTACTAGTACAAGGGGCCCCTATCAGGATGGAAATTGACTCGGGGTCCTCCTATTCTATAATTTCCCAGAAAGAGTTCTTGAAAATCGACCCCCATGTGCGACCCAAACTTAAAACGTTGAGGTCCACGCTACGAGATGTACAGGGGAACAGCATTCCGGTGTTGGGGGTCGGGAAATTTCGGGTCAGTTTTAAGAGACACTCTGCGGAGCTGCCCCTAGTTGTCCTTAAGGGGGGTAGTTGTAGCCTCCTAGGGACACAGTGGTTTCAGCCCTTAGGTTTGTTCATAGGGGGAGTGCATACCGTGGGGGTGGATCCAATACAAGCGGTGTGCGACACGCATCCCGCCGTTTTTAAAAAAGGACTTGGAAAGTTCAAGGGACCCCCTGTAGCCTTCGACCTAGACCCGGAGGTCCGCCCGATAAGACTCAAACCGCGCAGGGTGCCGTTCGCACTCAAGGACAAAATAGAGGCGGAACTGGACAAACTGGTGGGCCAGGGGATTCTTATTCCTGTTGATTCCGCGGAGTGGGAAACTCCAATTGTAACCGCTCTGAAGGCTAACGGGGAGGTGCGCATTTGCGCTGATTATAAGTGTACAATTAACAAGGCGATCCGCCCTAATGCATACCCGGTGCCGGTGGTCAGCCACCTGCTGGCCAGGCTGAACGGGGGAAAGTGTTTCGCTAAACTCGATTTGGCTCAAGCTTATCAGCAACTCCCTGTAACTCCCGCCACGGCCGCGGCTCAAACGATAGTCACACATAAAGGAGCGTTCCAGGTGTCGCGTTTACAGTTCGGCGTGAACTCGGCACCCGGCCTTTTTCAGTCGCTTGTGGAACGCCTCCTGAAGGGGCTGGAGGGGGTGTTGCCTTATTTTGATGACGTGTTGATAACAGGGGGGAGTGAGGCCGAACTGGCAAAGAGATTGGATAAAGTTCTGACCGTCTTCGAGAAAGCGGGGCTACGACTGAGAAAAGACAAATGTGTCTTCTTCGAAACTGAGGTTGAGTTTCTAGGGTTTCGAGTCACGCCAGAGGGTATTAAGCCATCCAAATCCAAAGTAGCCGCCATCAAGAAGGCCCCTCGCCCCACATCCAAAACCGAGCTACAGTCATTTCTGGGGCTCCTCAATTTTTACCATACCTTCCTTCCACGGAAGGCGTCCGTGGCCGAGCCACTCCATCGGTTGCTAAAAAAGGAGGAAACATGGGTGTGGGGTGATGAGCAAGAGAGGGCGTTCAAAGAGTTGAAGCAACTCCTAACATCCGAGGCAATCCTAACGCATTTCGATCCCAAACGGCCAGTGGTCTTAGTCTGTGACGCATCCCCGGTGGGGGTGGGGGCGGTGCTTTGCCACGTGTTGGACGACGGAAGGGAAGCCCCGATAGCGTTTTATTCAAGGTCCCTGTCCCAAGCAGAGCGTAATTACGCACAGACCGACAGGGAGGCACTAGCGATAGTAGCGGGAACCAAAAAATTTCACGATTTTCTGTATGGTCGGCCGTTCAAAATCGTGACTGACCACAAGCCCCTATTAGGAATTTTCACTGCAAGTAAGCCCACACCACAGATCCTGTCCCCAAGAATGCTGCGGTGGGCTATTTTCCTCAACGCATACCAGCATGAGCTGGAATACCAGCCCGGGAAGGAGATCAGCCATGCCGACGCACTCTCGAGGTCTCCTTTGCCCTTGTCGGGCGTCCAAAAGGACAGGGCAGAAAGAGATCGCCAGGTTTTGTTAATAGAGGTTTTAGACTCACCCCCAATAGTACCAGCCGACATTGCCAGGGCCACAGGAAAGGACAGAACGCTAGAGAAAGTTAGCTCATGGGTACAGAAGGGGTGGCCGGCATCGTCCCCAGGTACGGAATTCGACCCATTTTTTCGAAAAAAAAATAGAGTTGTCCCTAGAGAGGGGCTGCCTTTTGTGGGGCCAACGGGTGGTGGTTCCTACGTCCCTGCGACCGAGGGTACTCGAACTGCTGCACGTCAGCCACCCCGGCATCGTCCGGTCCAAGGCGCTGGCCCGGAGTTACTTCTGGTGGCCACAGCTGGACGCGGACATTGAGCACATGGTCGGCACTTGTGAGGCATGCCAGGGCTCCCGACCAGAGGCGGCCCGTCTTCCGCATAGGGAATGGGACACAGCAAGGGGGCCATGGTCCAGGGTGCATGTAGACTTCGCTGGCCCATTCCGAGGAACAATGTTTCTCCTGGTGGTGGATGCATTCTCCAAGTGGTTGGAGGTTATCCCAGTAAAGAGTACGTCCTCCGCCACTACAATTAGCCAGCTAAGGAGAGTCTTTTCCACGTTCGGTTTACCCGACACTTTAGTCAGCGATAACGCTAGTTGTTTCACCTCCGCTGAATTCAAGGCATTCATGGAGGCAAACGCCATTCGGCATGTCACATCCGCGCCGTTTCACCCCGCCACGAATGGCCAAGTGGAACGGCTGGTGCGAACGACAAAGGATGCACTGCGGCGCATGGGCCCGGGGGACCTAAATCACCAAGTATGTCAGTTTTTGTTAGCGTATAGGGTGACCCCCTTAGCGTCAGGTTACTCGCCGGCAGAGCTGCTGATGCGGCGAAAACTGACCACGATCCTGTCCAGGCTAGACCCGACGAGAGTCGAGGACAAAGGAAAAAACATAGGGCTGGCAGTCTCGAAAGGTTTCGCCGCCGGCGATCCTGTTCACTGCAGGAACTACGCCAGCGCGGGTCCAGCCTGGGTACCAGGGACGGTTGTGGAACGGACGGGGCCAGTGTCGTACCGGGTCGAGACTAGCACGGGTCTCCTCTGGAGGAGGCACGTGGACCAACTTAGGCACCGAGTGAGTGGGGGGCCGGTCAGTGGAGCTCAGCGACAGGACTCAGCGTTAGGGTTCTCCCCCACCCGCTTAGCCCAAGGGGGGGACAGCAACGGACAACGGTCCCAAGCAAGGGGGGAAAGCAGCGGCCCCGACTCATACCCTTTTGATACGCCAGCTCTATCAGAGGCTGGGGAAGGGGGAGAGGAGTTCGCGACCGCTGCCCCCGAATTTAATTCTGATTTTGATTTTGAGAGCCGGGGGGGTTTTCGGGAGTGTTCCCCCACCCGTCCAAGCGAGAAGAGGGGTTTTTCGTTAGCCCCCAGTGCCCCCGGTTCTTCCCCAATAAAGCACACACCTCCCAACAACGCCGCGGAGCCGCGGCAAGTCACTAACGAGTCTCCCTCTCCAATTACAGGGCAGGAAACCAGGGGACAAAGAGAAGGTAGCAAACCAGGGGGAAGGCAGCCCGCTCCGAGACCCCAGCGTGTTCGAAATAAGCCATCTTGGCTGAGAGACTTCGTCTCATCCTAGGGGGGGGGGAGTGTGGTTTCGAGACTTCGTCTCATCCTAGGGGGGAGGGATGTTGTGTCCTAATGGTTTGACCCTCCACATGGATAACAATGTATCTGAACCAATGTAACCTTGCCTATGGGCAACAATGTAACCTTCAGCTGTATCACATAAACCCTGTAATGGGACGCGAGTTAATGACCACCAGCTGGCAGCAGCGAGCGTCCAAGCTCTCTTGGTCCAAACTCATCAAAGGCAACAGCGCGGGAAGTTTTCCCGCCACCACCTACACCTGGACAAGAAGGGCGTGACCAGCAATGACGTCACGCAGACAGTAGCCAATGGGCTATCATGGAACCACGTTCAAATGTGTTACTACCGTATATAAAGAGCTATTGATCCGCCATTACCTCATGTTCCCTCTGACCACCATGCAATAAACCTGAGTTAACCCAGCCCGAGGCTGTGTCCTGTGTCTTGGTTTTCATACACTAAAGTTTAGTTAATTACTGTTACAATTCAGGCCTAGGAAAGACATGGCAACCAGGATTCTGTCTCCCAACCTACAATTTCTTATTCATTTCGCTTGTTAGTCATTCATTCATTCATTCATTCAGGATGTTTTGCCCTAAATCCGGAGATTTTAGATTTGAGTACAATAAAAACAATTTAAAATACATTTCTCACATTTGCATCCCCATTCCTCTCTGAAAAACAACACATTCCTCAGTTTAATATTTCTCAATTTAGTCAATCCAAAACCTATGCTTATCATGGTTTAATCTCTCACTCTTTGTGGAGGAAAGAGAGAGTATTAAACAGAAACAGATCTTCCCAATGTTTACAGCCCTGACTGAAAAACTACAGTGCAGGATGAAATAGGCTAGGTTTGTAAGTAATGTAAAATAATTAATTTTATATTAATTGTTATACTTAATACTGTATGCTTATTTAATAAATTGTACAAAATGTTATTTCAACACTCTTCTAGAAATGAATGCTTACCTGCTTCAATTGAACATATTTTAAAGGATAAGTGCTCTTAATTGGTCCAGATGCTGACAGGTCATTTAAAAAATCTTTCAAAGCACCCACCTACAATACAGCAATGGAAGGCTATATTTTGCAACTGAAGTGAACACGCAGTATAAAATAGCTTTTTAAAATCAGCTTTATCCTAGTACAGTACAGGAGTTCTCAACCTTTTTAAGCCAGGGGCCAAGTCATGCTCCCTCAGACTGCTTCGGTGGTTGGACAACCATTTTGGCCTTCCTCCACCACATGGCACTTCCTGGTATGGTGGAGGCAGTGGGGCCCCCACATGAAATGGTGCCACGGGCATCTGGTCCACAGGCCACAGGATGAGAATCCCTGTCCTAGTAAAAGGTCTTCCAAATCAATATCATCATAATAAAAACAACTCAGTCCATATTGGTGCACAAAGTGTACTGTATTGTATGATATATGAAAAAAACAAAAATGCAATCAATTTGCTTATTTGTGCTCCTTTCATGTACTCTGAATTAGGCTAAAATCCAATACCTGTACTGGTTAGTTCCATACAGTGTTGATGTGGTATGTAAGGTGAGAATGTTTGAAAACTTTATAACCATATTTGTAGTTTGCATATGCTCTTAGGCTTCCAAAATACTGAAGATGTGCCTCGTTCAAGAACTATATTTTACAGACACTGGCATTGCTCCATCTAATGTAGGAATGGGGCAACTTTAGAAGATCCATTAGGCAATGTTCTGTCTCCAGAACCTGCAAAGGAACATACCAGCCACCAAATGAGCAAAATGTACCCAGAAATGTACTTGGAAGGCCACTTCTGGCTTCATTTTTATGAGTTTTGGGAGAATTCTGTTACCAAAAAATAATTACAGCTGATGGTTTCCAGGAGCCATAACATTTTAAAACAGAATTTATTTTCAGTGGGGGGAGGAATTCAAGGCTCCAAATGACAATCCTGGTGCCTGCATGCCAAGCTTTTTCTGTTTTTGATTTAGTGAAATATACACAGTCCTTTTATAGTATTTTCCGGGACTGCGGTGGCACAAGTGGTTAAGTCACTGAACTCAATGACTAGAAGGTCAGAATTGGAATCCCGAGTACTGCACGACGGAGTGAGCTCCTGTTTCTGTCCCAGACCCTGCCAACCTAGTAGTTCGAAAGCAAGAAATTGCAAGTAGATAAATAGATACCACTTCAGTGGGAAGGTAAACAGTGTTCTGTGCACTCCGGTTTTGAGGCATGCCTGCCACGTGTCCACAAAAACGTCTGCAAACACAGACATTGCTGGCTCTTTGGCTATAAACAGAGATGAGCACTGAACCCTAGAGTCAGATATGACTGGCTTTCAAACAAGGGCAACTTTTACCTTTATAGTATTTTCAACTATTTATTACAAAGTTCACCATAAAAAGAGCTGAAAGAATTCAATAGGGGCTAGTCCAAAATGCCAACTTGTAAAAAAAGGTCCCCATTTCCTTGTTCAGCTTTAGAAATAGCACAGCCTTTGTTAAAGTCACGTCTGAGTGTTAGTCTGTACCCTGTGAAGGATGTGTAGTGGCAATAGAAAGGAGTGAAGAAGCATGACTAATAGGCACAATCTGATCTGTTTCTTTATCAGCATATCTTTGTCATAAGTAGTCCAGTAATTGAAGGAGCAAGATATCAGGACATGAATTGTTTGGCCTGTACTTGCTTGTTCTGCACTCTGACATGTAACCAAGACACCTAACCTACAGTGTGAACGGTATATAATCTACAATGTTTGAGACACAGCTCTGAGTCACTTGCTTAGGCATTAGCCCTTGTGAACTCCTTTATTCTGCAGAATAAATTGGGGGGAAAGCCCTTGCTATATTTATGTAGTCTCTCCCTCCCACCCCCATTGGTATGACCAGCTGAGGTGTTTAGACTGCAATTTTTGCAATACGCTAAACATGCGCCTGGATTAGTCGGAACAGCATTGGTTTCTGTTTGGGGAAAAGAGGAACATGCCATTCAGTGTGCTCTTCCTATCCAAGTGGGAACCGTCCCTTTGAGAATAATTGAACACTTCCGTCGATTGTCTTTGAAAGGTATGGGGAAATGAATTTTTATGACTTTCTGTTTAATTGCTGATGTGATTATCATTTTGTTAATTTAAAAAAAAAATCTTTGCAGGTCTATATGTATTACTAAATGAAATTGTGGCAGTATATGCAATTCTGATCATCAATATACATAGATATGCAAAGATTTTTTAAAATAAATAAATAAATGAAGTGATACATCACATCAGTGATGATCTAGAACAGGGATGGCCAACCTTGGTGCTCCAGATGTTTTTGGACTACAGCTCCCAGAAGCCCTCATCAGCAAGTGTCCTGACTTGGGCTTTTAGTACTTGAAGTCCAAGAACACCTGGAGCACCAAGGTTGGCCATCCCTGATCTAGAAGATATTTTTAAAATTTTCATTCTCCTGACCTTTCTTAGTTGATCAGGGGAAGTGTTTGTTAGTCCCTTCAACATATCAGATGTTTACATTTGCTGCCATTTACTGTATGTACTCGAGTATAAGTCAGGTTTTTTAGCCCTCAAAATGAGGTCCAAAAATGTGAGTTGACTTATACTCTAGTCAAATATAAACACTCAAAAACATACCCACAGAAATGTCTAAATTAATTAATTTTACTGTATTTTCATGTATTTTAATTATTGAAACTCACTAGCAGCTGCTGCATTTTCCACCCCTGACTTATACTTGAGTCAATCTATTTTCCTAGTTTTAGAGGTCCAAATTAGGTACCTCGACTTATATTCGGAACGACTTATAGTCGAGTATATACAGTATACTGTTCTCAGGTGAAAAGGCTGAACCTTTTAACTGGAACATCCAACATATGTGGACACCATTAAAAAGAGGATCTGCCCACTCCCATATGACCCCAAAGAGTGGACTTCATGTTCATCTGGACAACTCCTTAGTCCAGTTGACAGAATTAAGCCTACTTTAAAATCAAAAATCAAATCATTAACAAAACACAAAGCACTACAATATTTGCAGTTTGTTGATAAAGCAAATTGGTACTTCTGTTTTTTTGTAAAAACTAACCTTTAACAACAATAAGGCAGGAACACACATTAATTCAGAAGTAAATTTATCTACTACAAAAGAGATGTTCATTTACCTTAAACAAAGAAATGTCTCCATAGGCAAATTTGGGGGTTGTTGGAGGTATAGGGCCTTCTGGTATTTTCTTGTACTAAGAGTAAAACAATACAACAATAAAAACAACTTTTGACATTTGTCCACATTGCTATCCAAACAAGGAGATAATGATATAAATTCAGTCTATAAAGAATGCTGTGGCATTTTGAAGCCTGGCAGATTTATTTTAGCAGATGTTCAAGTGAAATGTCAAAAAAGGAAATAATTTATATTTTTGGTAACCTAATGGTAATGCTGATTATCTTCTGAACCAATCAGAGTTGGCACTGTTTGCAGTTTCAAACTCTATATTGTCCACAACTGCTTATGCCATTTGAAGAATTCCATTTGTTAAATTTAAGCAAAGCCAAGGACCAGGGACCCAAAATATAAAGTTGGTTAATAGATGAGAAATATATAATGAATGCTGGTGGCAAAGATAGCTTAGAAGCAGAATTAGAAATCTGTCTCTGCCCCTCAGTGAGATAAGATGTGGCCAATGCCACATTTCCAAACCACCTCAGCAACACTAAAGGCAAAGGGTGGGTTCTGGGTCTGGAGGGGAGAGAGGGTGGGAGAAATGGCCTTGTCAGCTGGGTAGGAGGCGTAGCACTCCATCTGAGATGGGCGGGGAGGTTCCCAGGGCTCAAATTGGGGTTGTGATGGGTATGGGACGATATGGCGGGTACCGAGGGGCAGGATGCACACGGGGAACACGGGACCGATGGTTGGTATCTGTCCCTCATTCCAGCCCCCCAGGTACATCTCTGGGTCCTGAGCAGCTGATCCAGGGTGACCCGCCCTTAGGCTGCTGCTGATGAATGCCAGGTCCATCTGCAACAAGGCCCCCCTGATTCAAGATTCTATTCAGGAGGGGCGGGCCGACCTGGCATGCATCACCAAAACCTGGCTGAGACCAGAGGATGGTGTACCTCTGTCAGAAATGTGTCCAGCCGGTTTCGGTATCTGGCACCAGCCAAGGGATGAGGGAAGGAGCGGTGGCGTCGCCATTGTAGCCAGGGAGTCCTTGGGAGCGCCCCCGCCTGAAGAAACAATCCCTCGACCTAGCAGTTCCAGCTAACTATAGACAGGTCTCCAACCTCCCCTTTTTGGGGAAGGTACTGGAGAAGGTGGTGGTGCAACAGCTGCAGGGGGTCCTGGATGAAGCTGATTATCTGGATCCATTTCAATCAGGTTTCAGGCCTGGATATGGTACAGAGACGGCATTGGTCACACTGGTAGATGATCTCTGGTGGGAGCAGGACGGTGGCCATCCGTCCATCCTTGCCCTTCTTGACCTCTCAGCGGCCTTCGATACTGTCGACCACGGTATCCTTCTGGAACGGCTCAAAGGATTGGGGATCCAGGGTACTGTGTTATCCTGGTTTTCCTCATTTCTGGAGGGCCGGACCCAGTCAGTGTGGTTGGAGAGTGAGAGGTCCAATCCTAGGCCCCTGCATTATGGGGTGCCTCAAGGCTCGGTGCTCTCTCCTCTTCTATTTAACATCTACATGAAGCCTCTGGGCGAGATTATCTGTTCCCATGGGGTGAGGTATCATCAGTATGCTGATGATACCCAGCTATACATCTCGGCCCGTGGGGACCCCAGTGATGCGGTCAATGTCTTGACCAGCTTTGGTCTTGAATGGGGCTGCTTTGCCCCAGACAGACCTGGTACGCAAAGTAGGGGTCCTCCTGGATTCGGGACTGCTACTTGTAGATCAGGTGGCAGCCGTGGCCAGGAGGGCTTTCGCACAGCTTCGCGTTATCCAACAGTTGCGTTCGCTCCTGGACCGGGACTCCCTGCTCATGGTCACACATGCTCTGGTGACCTCCAGGCTAGATTATTGCAATGCGCTCTACATGGGGCTACCCTTGATGACCATTCGGAGGCTACAGCTGGTGCAGAATGCAGCAGCCTGGGTGGTGATGGGGTGCGGGCGTTATGCTTGCGCCTCACCATTGCTTCGGGAGCTGCACTGGTTACCAGATTGTCTCCGGGTGCAATTCAAGGTGCTGGTTTTGATCTTTAAAGCCCTACATGGTAGTGGGCCAGGATACCTAAGAGACCGCATCGTCCCAAGAGTGTCTGTCCGTCCAACCAGAGTGGACTGGAGGGGCTCTCTAATTGTTCCATCTGCCAGAGGGGCTCACCTCACTGGCACACGAAGGAGGGCCTTTTCTGTGTCCGCACCAGCCTTGTGGAACCTCTTGCCAGTAGAGTTGCGGTAGCAGATGGAGCTGCTGCCTTTCAGAAGAGAATTAAAAACCTGGTTGGCGGGGCAGGTGTGGGGCTCAGATGGAAGAGTGGCCCCCGGCTGCTGGCTTATAAAATGAAGCCCCCAACTTTTTAATGTAGGCAGTTTTAATGTGGTTAGTTTTAATAGGTGGGTCAGTATGTTGGGGTTTTAATTGTTTTTAATATGTATGTTTTAATTTTGTTGTGATCTGCCCTGAGTCGGGTTCGCCTGATTGGGCAGCATAGAAATTTGAACAATAAATAAATAAATAAATAAATAAATACATTATTAAAAAAATGTACCACTGACACCTAAGATTGAGCAAACTCTTATACATTAGTAAGAATTATATACTTCTATGGCTAAAATCCTGTTGCTAAATTTTCCAAATTGCAATATAATATGCCCATTGAATCAAAGGGGATTTAGTGAGCCTGTTAAGTCTACTCCTCTGTAGAGTATCCAGTATGGTGAAGTAAGTTGGGTGATGCATTCTGACTCTTGAGACCAGGGTTCATGTCCCTAGTTGGCCACAGAAACTGATAAAGTCAATCCTTTATTAATTTTTTATTAAAGTAATTAACAACAAACAACAAACATTAAAAGGAAGAAATACTCTGCATATAACAATAATATACTGCTCAAAAAAATAAAGGGAACACAAAAATAAGGCATCCCACGATCTGAATGACTGAAATACTGTATTCTTATTGTTGTTCACATACTGTAGTCAAATGTGCTAACAACAAAATCACACAAAACTTAACAATGGGAATCAAATTCATCAACCCATGTAGGTCTGGATTTGGAGTTACACTCAGAGTGAGAGTGGAAGAAAACACTACAGGCTGATCTAACTGTGATGTAATGTCCTTAAATCAAGCCAAAATGAGGCTCAGTAGTGTGTGTGACCTCCATGTGCCTGTATGTCCTCCCTACAACGCCTGGGCATGCTCCTGATGAGGTGGCGGATGGTCTCCTGAGGGATCTCCTCCCACACCTGGACTAAAGCAACCCCCAACTCCTGGACAGTCTGTTGTGCAACATGGCGTCAGTGGATGGAGCGAGACATGTCCCAGATGTGCTCAATCGGATTCAGGTCTGGGGAACGGGCGGGCCAGTCCATAGCATCAATGCCTTCGTCTTGCAGGAACCGCTGACACACTCCAGCCACATGAGGTCTAGCATTGTCATGCATTAAGAGGAACCCAGGGCCAACTGCACCACCATATGGTCTCACAAGTGGTCTGAGGATCTCATCTCGGTACCTAATGGTAGTCAGGCTACCTCTGGCAAGCACATCGACGGCTGTGCGGCCCTCCAGGGAAATGCCACCCCACACCATTACTGACCCACCGCCAAACAGGTCATGCTGGAGGATGTTGCAGGCAGCATAACGTTCTCCGTGGCATCTCCAGACCCTGACACATCTGTCACATGTGCTCAGTGTGAACCTGCTTTCATCTGTGAACAGCACAGGGCGGCAGTGGCGAACCTGCCAATCTTGGTATTCTCTGACAAATGCCAAACGTCTTGCACGATGTTGGGCTGTGAGCACAACCCCCACCTGTGGTCGTCAGGCCCTCATACCACCCTCATGGAGTCTGTTCCTGACCGTTTGAACAGACACATGCACATTGGTGGCCCGCTGGAGGTCATTTTGCAGGTCTCTGGCAGTGCTCCACCTGTTCCTCCTTGCACAAAGGCGGAGGTAGCGGCTCTGCTGCTGTGTTGTTGCCCTCCTACGGCCTCCTCCACATCTCCTGATGTACTGTCGTGTCTCCTGGTAGCGCCTCCATGCTCTGGACACAATGCTGGCAGACACAGCAAACCTTTGTGCCACAGCTCGCATTGATGTGCCATCCTGGATGAGCTGCACTACCTGAGCGTTGTAGGCTCCGTCTCATGCTACCACTAGAGTGAAGGCACCGCCAGCGTTCAACAGTGACCAAACCATCAGTCAGAAAGCAAAGGAACTGAGAAGTGGTCTGTGGTCACCTCCTGCTGATCCACACCTTTATTGGGGATGCCTTTCTAATTGCCTCTGATGTCCACCTGTTGTCTCTTCCATTTGCGCAACAGCATGTGAAATGATTGTCAATTGGTGTTGCTACCAGGGTGGACGGTTTGATTTCACAGAAGTGTGATTGACTTGGGGTTACATTGTGTTGTTTAGGTGTTCCCTTTATTTTTTGGAGTAGCATATAATAACAAAGGCACATTAGCCAAATACATCCTAGGTGAAAATTTAATCGAATAAGACAAATAATATCTGCTAGCATTCAAAAAGAAAAGAAAAAGGAAAGAAAAAATAAAACCATCTTTATCTATATTTAAAAAATCTAGTTTGAAGAATG
This sequence comes from Bradypodion ventrale, assembly GCA_035047345.1. NCBI lineage: Eukaryota > Metazoa > Chordata > Lepidosauria > Squamata > Chamaeleonidae > Bradypodion > Bradypodion ventrale. Next base: position 78,641,758 of record JAWDJE010000006.1, on the reverse strand, counting down.
TCATTTCCGGCCCTTGGAAAGAATAGTCCAGGCAACGATGAACAGAACAACAATGAGATTTATTGTAAAGTCCTTCTGGTTACTCTTACAAGGCTATCTGGACATCAGATGGCTACACAAGTCCCATGTAATCGGTCTCTCTGAATTCCACCGTAGAAGGCAATGAGCTACACCCTGTGGGTGTGCGTATAGAGAAGACCCCAGGTTAGCCCTCCATGCCTTAACCTGCAGTGGTAATGGGAAGCATAAATCCGGCCCCGGCCCCACCCTTGTTTACCCGTGGGGCTTATATAGTGTCTCCGCTGTGGTGACTCCTTGCTACAATGTAGTAACCCACCGGACAATCATAACCAACCAATCATAACATGATATATGAGTATTAACCAATCAGGAACAGATCCAAAGTTGTAACCAATCATAGAACTCTAATTATCATAATGAGCATGCCCTGAAGGGGAGATTGCACGCCAAATCTAGCTCCTAATTCTGATGGCGGGAAATCGCCATTTTGTCTTTGCAAGGTGTTGCTTGAGCAACTTGCAATTCTGCCTGAATACATAACAAAGAAAGAAGAGAGAAAAGAAAAAACAACAACAAACAAACACTAACCAATCCTTAAAGATCTCACCTTGAAAGCCCTGCTAGCAATTCTACAAGTCATTTGACTTGATGGCACACAACTAACTCCTCTATAAATTGTTTTAATTCAAACAGGCCTACTGCAGCTGTGACTTACTTAGCATAATAAGTCACAACTAGAGTTAGGCCTATTTGAATCAACAGACCCTATGGAAGGATTGACTTACCAAATCCCCACTGTTTCAAGAGGCCTAAACTACCTGTAGTATGACTTATTGTGAAAAGCAACAAAAATTTAGCCATTTTCTTACAATCTTAACATATGATTTACAGTAAAAACCCGAGTTACATAAAATTTGAGTTACAAAATGATTTTGTGCTAAAACCATGTCCCGATTTACACAATTTCCTATGGTTTTTCTTCAAGTTACAGTACATAAAAATTAGACTTAAGAAAAAGCCTATGGAACATACTTTTTCATAAGTAGGGGTTTTATTGTAACATCTTTTTATTGAGAGAAAAATAATTGTGAAGAATTGGTTATTTTAGCTAGTTACTTCCAAGGTCTGCATTTGAGTAGTCTTGTTTGACTCAAACATGCTACAAAGGAGCTCAAATACTGTACATCTGACACTAGTTATTCAGTTCCCATCATATATGGAAAAACAAGAATGGCTCAAGACAAGATACACCAAGAATGCTTTAGTTGGAACTCACCATGCTAATGACTTCCCTGATAGCAAAATATTTCTCTGTAAGATCTCCTGCTTCGCTCAGTGGGGCATCATAATCATAGCTAGTAGGCTGTGGCAAATAAGGCATATTTGCACCTGTAAGGAGAAAGGAATTTAAATAGAACAATAAGCTGCTTCTCCCACAAGTTTTTCATTGTTCTCCTTCCATTCTGATCATCTTTGTTGTATAGCATAATAGGTGCAAAGGTTTAGGGAACTTCAGCTACACTCATGATTCCTAAGGGGTTCCATAGGCCACAATAATGTACAAAGCTGTTTCTTTCACTATAGCAGGAGTTCTCAACCTTTTCAAGTCAGGGGCTGGATCACACTCCCTGAGGTAGCTTTGGGGGTCGGACAGCCATTTTGCCCTTCCTCCACCACATGGCACTTCCTGGTGTGGTTGGGGAAGTGGGGGGCCACATGATGAAATGGTGCTGCAGGCCGCAGGTTGAGAATCCCTGCACTATAGGAAAACAAAATAATATTTAAGGAAAACAAGCTAACCTGGAACATTTACTCTTCTCAGGCACTTGGCCAGCTAGAAGTTATTAATGCCAGACATTCCAAACTAATCTAGGACATTGAGGTCTCTGGCATCAAAGTAACTTCCTGGTTCTCCCTCAATATTCCTGGCATGAAATATGGAACTAGCCGACTAGTTTCTATCACTGTTCCTATCCTGTTTGTTTCCCGCTGTATCCAGTGGTGGGATTCAAATTTTTTTTACTGCCTACTCTGTGGATGTGGTATGGTGGGCGTGGCCAGGGGGAAAGCCCTGCATTATTTCAAAATCTGAATGGGCGGGCCCAGTCGGAATTTCTGCTACCGGTTCTAGCGAACTGGAGCGAACCTGCTGAATCCTTCCACTGGCTGTATCCTTGAAAGTTAAACTTCACACTACAGTTCCCCTACACACAATAAGATTTGCTTCTCTCACTTCTGCCTTTATCACCACTCTTTAAACTGACACTATCTTGCTCTTCTTTCAGAGTGTAATATGACGTTGTTTCTATCTGCTTTAGAGTTAGTTTTCTTCCCAACAGAAAAATTCAAAATACTTAAAGCATTAAAATGGCTTGCTTGAATGGTTAGTTAGTTCAACTATACTACTATAGATATACTTACCATTCCAATAGCCAAAATTAGTCCCTCCTATGAACATGTACCTAAAAGGACAGAGCACATAAATGTTCAAATATATTGCACCATTAACTATCAAGGTCTCGTTTGAACTAATGCTGATGGACTTACATGTTAACACTAGCACCACTTGCCAGGATCTCACTAAGGCTTTTAGCTACAATTGATGATGGTATGGTGTAATGAGGATGGCCCCAGTGATCCAACCAACCAGTATAGAACTCTGAATTAACCTGAAATGGGAAAAACATATAAGGCTTCCAGCATAGAGTATAATGGAGAATCCCTATTTTTATTTTTTTTAGAAATTGCAACTTTTGTAGTAGGATTTGTGGGTTATGTGTCTATGAAACGCAAGCAACTCAATAGAAAAACAAATCTGTTTACTTGTTTAACAGATCTACTTTCTTGAGTGAATCCACCTGTCTTGACCAAAGCAAGTGTAGCTAAAGGCATCAGTATGCCATTACTATGTTCAAATGATTGCTAAGCTTCATTGTTATTCATTCTACTATCACTATGGTATATTTTACAATTTTGGCTGGGATGGTCATTGTGGTACTGATGTGTACTGATGCATCTGTGGGCAGCTCTATGTTTCAGATTGGCTCATCTGTTGTTGTTGTTCAGTCGCACAGTCGATTCCGACCCTTTGCGACCCTATGGACCATTGTCCTCCAGGCGCCTCTGTCCTCCACCATCCCCCTCAGCCTTCCCAGTTCTGTGCCCATTGTGTCTACAATACCATCTAGCCATCTCATCTTTGGCCTCCCCCTTTTTCTTTTGCCCTCCACCTTTCCCAGCATCAAAGCCTTCTCAAGTGAGTCCTCCCTTCTCATTTGATGTCCAAAGTACTTTAACTTCATTTTTACTATTTGACCTTCCAATGAGCAGTCCGGGTTGATTTCTTCTAAGATTGACCTATTTGTTCTCCTCGCTGTCCAGGGGACTCTCAAAACTCTCCTCCAACACCACATTTCAAAGGCATCTATTCTTCTGCATTCAGCTTTCCTAATTGTCCAGCTCTCGCATCCATACATTACCACTGGGAATACCATTCCCAGTGGTAATGTATGGCTCATCTGGTTACATGAAAAAGTGGTATGTCCCCACCCCCATTCTCCAGCTAACCTGTTAACAACACATCTACAGGGTGGCCCGTAAGTCCCTACCCAGCCTGTAAGTCCCTACCTACCCTCTCCATGGGCACGCATCCCGCCCCACTGCCCAGAGGTCCAATGGGAGTGTGTCCTTCCTCCTCCCAGCACAGTTCGCTCTGCCCGGCAGCCCAATGGGATCGCTTCCTCCCTTCCTCAGCAGAGCCCTACTCTCTTTGTGGCCAGGTAGGGACTTAAGGGGCCACCCTGTACATCTTGCCCTTCCTTGAACTGGGATGTGAAATGTATGACCTCTAATACAGGTTCCAGAGCATGATGGCTATGGCTGATGGGAACTACAGTCCAACATCTGGAGTGCTAGATGTCCAACAACATGAGGCCAAACTTGTTAAACAGTTTATCCTCAGGAGGATAATAAGGTACCATATAGCAGGTATATGAGGATAAACAGAAGATTGGTAAATGTTTTTGATTAACTGTTTTTTAAAAAATAGAATGGCTCTTTGCTGGCAATATTAAGGCTGACAAAATCCCTGATCCATAATAATTGAGAAATATTTTTCTAAATCTATGTGTATGGCTGATTTTCTGACCAGGAGCAGTAAGAAAACAATTGTTTCTGCCCTATATCCTAACCTTGAGCTACTATTTGTATCTGGATTTTCCAAATACATACAGTATTTTGTATTGGGCCCTGTATAGTGGACTTTGTTATTAGAATAAGCCTCAAAAGTCTGAAGACAAACCCATAACCATATTTTGTTTTATCTTCACAAAAGCCCTGTTTGATTGGTAAGGCACAGAAATTGTACCCGATTTAAGGATAATGCTAGTATGCAGGGAGTTGAACCTTGGTATCCTTTATCCAAGACAGACAGTTCAATAACCACCACAGTGACTCTCAATTTATCTGGGACAAATCAGACAGCTTCAGAACCGGAGAATGTGACAACAGGCCCTTTTAATGGCAAAGTGTGGAAGGGCTGAAGGGCAAGAACTGAGGTGACACCAGGAATTCTCTAGACCAGGGATTCTCAACCTGCAGCCCACAGGCTGAATCCAGCCCTCAGCACCATTTCATGTGGCCCACCACCACCTCTACTACACCAGGAAGTGCCATGTGGTGGAAGAAGGGCAAAATGGCCATCTGGCCCCTGAAGCTCTCTGAGGGAGCGTGACCCGGCCCCCGGCTTTAAAAGGTTGAGAACTTATGCTCTAGACCAGTGTTTCCCAAACTTTGGTTCTTGGACTCCATTTCCCAGAAGCCTAAGTCAATTCCTCAAAGCACTGATCAGCCAATATACTGACTTAGGCTTCTGGGAATTGAAGTCCCCTGTGGGGCGTAGGGCCCACTTTGGGAACCACTGCTCTAGACAGATCACTCATTTAAAGCAAAGTCAGGCATAAGTATAATATTGCTCTGAAGCAGGCATACGTAACCTTTGCTCCCCTCCACCATTTTCACCTTAAATTCCCAGAATTCCTTGCCAGCACAGCCAATGGAAAAAGACTGTAGGGACTTGTGGAGTCCAAAACACCTGGAGCTACAGTGGTTCTCCATTCCTGAGCTAGAGGTTTCTGCCCAATTTGGGAATCTATTTCTTTTACCTGAGATACACTAATAATCCTAGTTAAGGTTAATGAGAGAAGAAAGATCCTATAAAGTCTTTTTTCATGATTTCATTCAGCTTCTTCAAATGCATTTAGCAAGTTCCTTATATACTCTGGGCTACCTTGTCACTCTCTCCCCACAACAAGAGTTTACCTACCACAACAGTGCCTCCGCCCAAACAGCAAAGTCTAAGACTACTTGGATCAGTTATTTGATTGCACAGGATTTGGACAAAGTGACTCATAGTTGTCTCAAAGTGAAGATAGCTTAGCTTTCATGGTCCTTTTTGATGTGGAAGTAAGTTCAGTTTTTAAAGATTATTCTTCCCCACCCACATCGAACTTTCCTCAACTACACATGCTCCTCTTGCAAACTTTATAATCTCAGTTGTTTTAACTTGAGACATCTGAAACAGGACCAAGCCCCTGTAATACAATTATATGCCTAGCTGTACCTCTAGTCCAGGGATTCTCAACCTGCAGCCCGTAAGACGGATGCGGCCCTTGGCATCATTTCATGTGGCCACCTCCTCCACACCAGGAAGTGCCATGTGGTGGAGGAATGGCAAAATGGCCATCCGGCCCCCAAAGCTGTCTGAAGGAGTGTGACCCGGCCCCATGCTTTAAAAGGTTGAGAACTCATGCTCTAGTCAAACCAAACTAAGCCAAACTTGCCATCCCCTCTGGCTATACACATTTACTGCAACCACCTTTCTACTGCTATGAATTCAAATTCAGTCATAAATAACAGACATACGAGAGAGAAAATTCATACCAATGGGCCTTTAGGCTCAGTGATTCTTTGAGCTAAAAATGCTGCTGTGACATTGGTTCCTGTAAATGAAACAAAGAGTCAAATTTCATTCTTATGCTGCATTCCTTTCTGCCTAAGGACTACTTCTGTAGTATGAACAAAAACTGGATCAGTTAAGTGGGTGTAACACATGCAGGTAAGGTAAAAGTAAAGGTTGCTCTTTTTCGAAAGCCAGTCGTATCCGACTCTAGGGTTCAGTGCTCATCTCTGTTTATAGCCAAAGAGCCAGCGCTGTCTGCATCTGCAGACGTTTCCGTGGACATGTGGCTGGCATGCCTCATCACCAGAGTGCAAGGAACGCTGTTTACCTTCCCACTGAAGTAGCCCCTTATTTATCTACTTGCAATTTCTTGCTTTCGAACTACTAAGTTGGCAGGAGGTGGGACAGAGACGGGAGCTCATTCCGTCATGCAGTACCCGGGAATCAAATTCCGACCTTCCAGTCAGTGAGTTCAGCGTCTTAACCACTTGAGCCACCGCAGTCCCTGTAGCACATGTACTACATGTCTAAATTGAGCCAAATGGCAATCAAGCATAGCAAACTACAGTGAAAAACAAAGGGCCCAAGTTGAAGGTGTGCCTGAAGAGAAAAGAGAGGGCAGAAGTATGAAAACATAAAGCTGAGTAAAGAAGAGGAAACAGTGCACAAACACATTAGCAGGGAAAAGGTTGCTCAAGTTGAAACATCAGACAGTTGATTGGCACAAATCTTTGAACTGAATGCTATATGGGCAGACTCACACCAGGGACACAACCATGGGTTCCAGTTGTAGGTTTAACTAACATGGTATCTGAATGCCCTGAATCTTAACCTCATTATGAACAAAAAGGCTTGAAGTACATCAAAACACGAGAGAAATGTTTATCACATTCATTTTGTATGGTATGATGGTAGATGACATTTCCCAATACAGTAAAACCCCGATTTACGTAAAAAGTCCATTCCATAGGCTTTTACGTAAATCGGTTTTTTATGTAACTCAAAGCAAACCGGTAGGAAAAAATGAATTTTTGTACGTAAATCGAAGCAAACCCATAGGAAACTGTGTTAAGTAAATTGGGACACTTACGTTAATTGGGACATGGTTTTAGCACAAAATCATTACTTAAGTTGAATTTTTTGTAACTCGAGGCGTATGTTAGTCGGGGTTTAACTGTATTCTCTTATATCGGGAGTGCAAAAACTACAGTCCATGGGCTGGATCTGGCCCCCAACACAATTCATCTGACCCATACCGTCCTTGCCACTCCTGGAAGCGGAAGTAAAATGACAAGGGCAGCATGGGCCGGATGAATTGGTGCTGGGGGCTGGATCTAGCTCACGGGCCATAGTTTGGGCACCCCTAGTTTAACCAGAGTAAATGGCAGCCTAAAAATCTATCTAATCCTGTTGCAAAACAGTTTGCAAGGCACCTTTTACTTCCACTGGGAGGAACCATGTGGCTGTCCTGCTGAACCACTTGACCGGCCCGCTGAACCACATGACTAGACGTGGCCTGAAAAGTTTGGGCACCCCTGTCTTATATTAACTACTCCCCATAGAGGAGGGATTGGCACTCTATGGTCCTCACAATTAGACCAGCTTCTAGATTGCAGCCCTCACAATTGGCTATGGCCAATGGATGTTGCAAGCCAACATTTGGACACTTTCCCTAACTCCGCTCTAAACAATGTTGAGCCAAATCAAACAGCAATGTGAGTGACTTGGTTGAAAGCAGCTTCCCATGTTCCTAAAGAATATTTAAAAACATTATCTGCATGTTTTCTTGCAAATATATCCCACTGTATCCTAGGTCTTATTGCAGTCAACATGTGCAATGCTAGGAGGGCCACTAACCAGCTCCAAAATCCACAGTGGAATAAAGGCCTTGAAGAGTTCCACACCGCAAGAAAACTTTGTTTGCCCCATCAGTGGTAAACAGCAACACTTCATCCCCAAGATACTGGCGGAAAATATTCTTCAGAAAACGAAGGTAGTCAAAATCACAGGCGAAGTAACCTCCATATTCATTTTCAACCTAAACAAATGTAAATATACAGGTACTGTATAGAAAATTAAGTAAGAACTGGTGTCTGTCAACTAAGAAGAAACTTGAGAGAGATATGACACTGTGAGATAGAAAGCCAGTATAAAATACAGTAAAACCCCTACTTCCGTAAAAAGTCTGTTCCGTAGTCTTTTATGTAAATTGGTTTTTTACTTAACTCAAAGCAAACCCATAGGAAAATGATATTTATGTAAATCGAAGCTACCCCATAGGAAATTGCTACACTTAATTACGGAAATTGTGTTATGTAAATTGGGACATTTATGTAAATGTTTTTAGTGCAAAAATCATTATGTAAGTTGAATTTTATGTAACTCGAGGCATATGTAAGTTGGGGTTTTACTATAAATAAAAGGTATCAAACCCAATGGTCCTAATCCTGCAAGTTAAAATTGAAATAAAATCCAAAGAATGAGAGTAAAAAGCAAAGGAATCTGGTCTGTTATGCAATATAAACTCTCTCCTTCCTACACATACACACACACATGCACACGCGCATGTGCATGCACGCACATATGCACGCACGCACACACACACGTACACACACACACCTGTAGAGATAGAAAAAGAGACCAAGAGGTGAGATGTTTTTATACAGCATTCTATTCAATTCGCAATGCTGCCATCTTTTGTTCATTATAGTTCATTATAGCTTTTAGCTGGTTTTTTATTGTTTAGTTTATCAAGAACTACATTATACAGTAATTTATATGGTATTCTTTCTGTTGCATGTTTGAAGTTAACCCATTGGGCTTCTGGGCAGAGGGGTGGGGTGAACTCTGTGCTGGTGGGAGGGAGGAAGCACTCCCATTGGGCTGCTGGGCAGAGGGGCTGGGCAAACTCTATGCTGGGGTGACGGCACGAGTGCCCACAGAGAGGGCTCTCAGTGCCCCTTGTGGCATGTGTGCCATATGTTCACCATCTAGGGAAAGACTGGGATAAAAAAGCTCATAGCTTTACTCAGGGAGGTGTTCTAAGTGTTCTAAATGCAACTGTTGTACAACTGGTAGACATTGCATGGAATGCCTAAGGCTGTGATGGCGAACCTTGGCACTCCAGATGTTCTTGGACTTCAATTCCCAGAAGCCCAAGCACCCTGTGAATCCACATGATTGGGTTTACTGCAATTCATCCGGCCCACACTGCCCTTGTTGCTCCCGGAAGTGCAAGTAAAACACGCCTGTATGGGAAGAAGGATGTAAAGGTTCGCCATCACGAGCCTAAGGTTTGAAGCATTTGATTTAATCATTACATACATAAGAACATAAGAACATAACATAAGAACAGCCTTGCTGGAACAGGCCACAGCCCATCCAGTCCAGCATTCTGTCTCACACAGTGGCTCACCATTTCCTTCAGGGTATTCCCAAGGAGATGCCTTCACCTGCTTAGGATTCCCTGGAAATGGCATTGAGAGATATCCTGCCTATCTCTCCAACCCGGAGGTTGTCCTTAGGTAGCCATAATTATAGCCATTGATACACTTGTCCTCCATGAACTTGTCTAATCCTTTCTTAAAGCTGTCAAGACTGACAGCTGTCACCACTTCTTCTGGCAGGGAGTTCCATAGACCAGTAATTCTCTGGGTGAAAAAGTACTTTCTCTTATTTGTTTGAGAACTAGTACCCAAAAGTTTCATGGAGTGTCCCCTAGTTCTAATGTTGTGCGATAGGGAAAACAGTTTTTCCTTATCTATTTTGTCCACACCGTGCATGATTTTATAAACTTCAATCAGGTCACCTCTTAGACGCCGTCGTTCAAGAGTGAAAAGGCCCAACCGTTGCAGCCTCAGATGGTAAGGAAGGTGTTCCAGTCCCCTAATCATTCTGGTTGCCCTCCTCTGTACTTTCTCCAACTCCATAATATCCTTCTGGAGGTATGGCGACCAGAACTGTACACAGTATTCCAGATGGGGCCTCACCATAGATTTATAAAGAGGCAAAATGACACTTGCTGACTTATTTTCTAAACCCTTCCTAATGATCCCTAGCATTGAGTTTGCTTTTTTCACTGCTGAGGCACACTGGGTTGACACCTTCATTGAGTTGTCCACCAGGACACCAAGGTCCCTTTCCTGGTTTGTCGCAGAGAGTTTAGACCCCATCAGTTTATAAATGTAATTGGGGTTCTTTGCCCCAACATGCATCACTCTGCACTTACTAATGTTGAAACTCATTTGCCACTGTTTTGCCCACTCCCCCAGTGTCGAGAGATCCCTCTGGAGCTCCTCACAATCTCTCACAGTTTTCACTACCCTGTATAATTTAGTGTCGTCAGCAAATTTGGCTACCTTGCTTTTTACTCCTACCTCTAGATCATTTATGAAGAGGTTGAAAAGCAGGGGTCCCAGTACTGAACCTTGGGGGACCCCACTCTTTACTTCCCTCCACTTGGAGAAGTGTCCATTTAGTGCTACCCTCTGTTTCCTGTCCCTTAGCCAGTTGCTGATCCAGGACAAGACCTGTCCCTTTATTCCATAACTGGTAAGTTTATTCAAGAGCCTTTGGTGTGGGACCTTGTCAAAAGCCTTCTGAAAGTCCAGATAAACAATGTCAACTGGATCCCCCTTATCCACATGCTTGTTGACACTCTCAAAAAATTCCAACAGATTAGTGAGGCATGATTTGCCCTTGCAAAAGCCATGTTGGCTCTCCTTTAGCAGCGCCTTCTCTTCTATGTGCCTATTAATTCTATCTTTTAGGATGGTTTACATCACTTTACCTGGGACACATGTCAAACTGACAGGCCGGTACATCCTACATGATGAGGGGAACACCACTGTTCTGCCTGAACATAAGATTATGTGCCAAAGTGGGCATCAGTGACCATCTAAGATGAAGCAACTTTAGGAATTATAGTTCTAAATAAGGGTATTAACAGCACTGAATTTTAAGCAAGCAACAAAAAAAGCAACATCTTTCAGTGGCAGTGCTTCTTTTGACTCAAACGTCATTTTACCTGCACCATAATGATTGGACCTCCATTCTGATAAAGGTGAAGCTTCATCTTCGATAATAAGATCCCCATCCATCTTCCTACAGCTGTCAAGAAGTCTAGAACATTACAAAAGAGAGAAAGTACTGTACATAGATCTGATATTGACATTGTATAACGTTTGTTTACTTATAGATTCGCTTATGTACTATTTTTATATTATGTGCTGTCAAGTTGGAACTGACTTAGAGCAATGGTGGCGAATCTATGGCACATGTCCAAGAGGTGGCACTCGGAGCCCTCTCTGTGGGCACCCCAGCACAGAGTTTGCCCTGCCTCTCTGCCCAGCAGCCCAATGGGAGCGTTTCCTCCCTCCCTCAGCACAGAGTTCACCCCACCCATCTACCCAGAGGCCCAATGGGTTCACTCCCTCCCTCCCCCCAGCACAGAGTTCATCCTGCCCCTCTGCCCAGCAGCCCAATGGGAGTGCTTCCTTCCTCCCCTGTTGCTGTGTTGGCACTTTGCAATAAATAAGTGGGTTTTGGTTTGCAGTTTGGACACTCAGTCTCTAAAAGGTTCGTCATCACTGACTTAGAGCCATCCTAATAGCGCTTCTAAGGTACGTGAGATATCGAATGAGTAGTTTTACCAGTTCCACACTCCTTGTGAACATATATGTCTGGTGGGGGGTTTGAATTAAAGCCTCCTAACTACCAGTCTGTCACTCTATCTCAGGGGTTCTCAACCTACTGCCCGTGGGCCAGATGCAGCCAATGGCACCATTTCATGAGCCCCACACACACACACTGCCCCATCACACCCAGAAGTGCCATGTGTGGTTCCTATTTAATGTACAGGCCATCCCCATCATGCAGGCAGGGCAAAATGGGCATCCAGCCCCCAAAGCTGTCTGAGGGAGCGTGACCCGGCCCTCGGCTTGAAAAGCTTGAGAACCCCTACTCTATCTACTGCACAACACTGGTACTCATAGAAAATTATTTCCCAAGTAACTACAATCAGTTTAGATTCTATCTGCATTGAAACATCAGTTTTTGGTGGTTTGGAGAAATGTGCGTGCTTCCCTTAGCAATAGATTGTATTTCATCTCCTATTTCACTACTGTCTATTTAATTTGTTTGGAAACATTCTTCTGGAATTATTTGCAGTCTGTCCGCACTTTATCCTCTATTGAACAATTCAGCATTAGCCACACACTTGGCTATTTTGCTGCTCACTTCAACATCAGACCATTCATGAAATTAATTTATTAGAAACAGACCCAGTGGAGGTCTCTTTTTGGGTTCTATTGCAAATTTCCATTCATTTCATTAATGATTTTGCTTATTACATTTTTATCCCACATTTCCACTAAGCAAAAACATTCATGGTGGCCAATAAATATTGGTAAAACAGATTAAACAATGTAGTCATTCAAATAATGACAATAATCAATATGAACAAAACCATTTAAAAGACATGATTAAAAATATTAAAAGCTATTCCCTTCATGTTTACAGCACTACATGTTCTACGTTACAGAACAGGAGTTCAGCCTAAGTTTACTTTATTTATTACATTCACACTGTGGCTTTCCTACAATGAGAAAATACAGTTGTCTACTCACTTTATCTTCACAACCACCTGGGGAGGTAGACTGGGGCTGAGAGACAGTCATTGCTCAAGCTCATGTGTGCTTCATTGCTAAACAAGAATTCCAATCTGAACATCTCCAGTATTAGTCCATGAACCTTAACCAGTGCACCACAATGATCCTCCAAAGTATTTTAACACCTAATTCAAACATCCTGACCAGCAGCTATTTCTCCTATATCAGCAATGGTGAACCTTTTAGAGACTGAATGCCAAAACAGAGGGGTGGGGCAAACTCTGTGTTGGGGAGAGGGAAGAAGCACTCCCATTGGGCTGCTGGACAGAGGGGTGGGGTGAACTCTGTGCTGGGGGATGAAGGAAGAACTCCCATTGGGCTGCTGGACAGAGGAGCGGGGTGAACTCTGTGCTGGGGTGATGGCAAGCATGCCAACAGAGAGGGCCAGAAATGATCCATTTGGCATGTGTGCCATAAATTTGCCACCATTGGCCTATGCTGTGCAATCAATTCCAAGCTCTTCGAAGGGCTAGATTAGTGAATAAATGACATATTTCTTCATATAACTCCAGAGTTCAGTAGGTGGGAGATTCTGGAAGTTGTAGTTTCCTGATCTCTATATCATTCCATATCTGACAGAAATATACTACCACAAGAGTGCAATTCACATGTATGATGCAATTCTATTATTCCTACCACATTCTACTTCCACACAAGTGATCCCAAATATAGATACTATCGCACAATGGTATTTAACCTGCTTACCTGGATCGGAAGATCTAAGGACAATAGATTCCTTTTCTAATAACCAGGCAGGTAGACCCCCCTAAGAGAAAAGAAAGAACCAATAAAGTTATTTGTTTTATGACTTGTGTATAAATTGTTCCTGGGAATTTCAGCTCTAACCGATCAACAAGAATACTAGCCATGGCCTTTAAAAATATTAAGATGAGAGTTCAGTGAGCTATTGAACAGACTTAGGATGCTTCTAGACAAGGCTCTTATTCTACAATCAACCTGCCTTCATCACAAACAACCTGCATTTAATGCAACAATCTCTGCCTTGAATATGTATGTCAGATATGAAAACTAGGGGGAAATTTACCATGTCCCATTCTGCACATATGTAGGGGCCTGCTCTCAGTATGACCAACAAGTCAACCTCATGAGCAAGCTGCAGGAAATACTCCAGATCTCTGTCGCCAGTGAAATTGTAAACTCCTGGTTCAGGTTCATGGAGATTCCATGGCACATACCTGCAAAATGTAATGTACATCGCTGTTAGTCTCTTAAGTTATGATAACAACTAAAACACAGAGAAATCAATTTTATCACTCCATCAGCCAACAACTAATAGCTGTGGTATAAGAGCTTCTTAATGTATGTTTAACAGAGCAGGAGGAGTCACTTCTCCAGTGTCTCAAAAAGCATTCCATAGCCAAAGAAAGTCATTTACATGTGGAATCCTGAATGTAGTTTGTGTCAGGTTGGGGTTCAGTTTACAGAATTATACATGAGCCTTCGTTCGGTGCACTCCAGTGTTTAGTCATGCCTGTCACATGTCCATGGAAAAGTCTACAGACATAGACAGCACTAGCTCTTTGGTTATAAACAGAGATGAGCACTGAACCCTAGAGTTGGATATGACTGGCTTTCAGGCATAGGCAACTTTTACCTTTACCTTTTGCTTCATAGATTCATTACATTGCCTTGCCTAATATCCTATCCCATAGTTTGAAGCATTAATTCCCTACTGCAAGTTTCTTGAGGAAACTGGGTTTTACTTAACTGATACCTGTGCATCATGGAGATTTCTTGGGGGGGGGGGATTGTTCTACATTGTTATTCTAGCATAATGAGTTATAATTCAACACACAAGATTATTGAGGATTTTATGCACAATAGAATAATGCAAGTATGCTTTGTTTTGTTTTGGTTTTGTTTTTTTGGGGGGCGATGAATGCCATTCTTCTTCCATGTCTAGGTCAGACATGAAACTGCCAAAATGAAGCCACTTTTTGATGAGTTCATTTTGCAGTTTCTGTTACCTGACCTAGTGTGAGAAAGATTAGCCGGCAACACAAGGTTGCCATTACCAGGGTCCGCCTGATTGTGGTACAAAAATACCACAATCTTTGAGGAGGCTCTTTCTGTTGCAGTACATTTACAAACATAGTTTCCAAAACATGTGTCACACAAACAAGAGAAGACAAGACACTATACAGGTCTTATCATTATATAACACTGCCAAATGTAAACTGTACAGTGATTGCAATACAAAAATCATCATATCTTCACAGGCTACCCCATCTCTTGTTACTGTGGTTTGGGAACCCACGTTTGAATGGCATCGAGGCCTGCCATTTTCATCTTCAAGAGGCGGTCTTTCCAATAGTATCGGGGAATTCGGAAATAGTGGATGCTGCCTGAGATGTAGCGGAATGGTTCCCCATCTTTGAGGAAGCAGTTGTGGTCATAATCAATTCCAAAACTCTTCTGGGATGCGGTCTGTAAAGAAAAGTATGGAGGACAGGAGTTTTAGGTTTGGGGAGGAGGAATTTGTTACTGAGAAACAGATAAAGCCCTTGCTCAGAGCATTCCAATCAGAACTTTACAATCACATATTCAAAACTCAGAAACCAGACCTACACTTATCCAGTATCATAACAATAACCTTAAAAATAAATTTCATGTCAGAAATTATTCTGGGTTGAAAGGAGTTACATTGAATGCCGGTGTGCCTCTGGGTGCAATTCAAGGTGCTGGTAATTACCTTTAAGGCCCTACATGGTAGTGGACCAGGGTACTTAAGAGACCGCATTACCCCAAGGACATCAGCCCATCCTACTAGAGCAGACCGGAGGGGCTCCCTGATGGTGCCATCAGCTAGGGAGGCTTGCCTCTCTGCACCGGAAGGAGGGCCTTTTCGGTATCTGCTCCGGCCAACTAAGCTGCATCTCCAGGCAGATCTAATGCCCTTCAGAAGAGACCTTAAAACCTGGCTAGCATGGCAGGTGTGGGGTGCTGCTGGTGCGGTAACCCCACCATGCTGGCTCATATGAGGACTGTCTGGGGTTTGTTGGGGGTGATATCTTAAGGCATTTTAATGGTTTTTAAATAAGGTTTTTATGACTGTGTAGTAACATGATATTTTTATACTTGTGAGCCTCCCCGAGTTGCTTTGGCGAGAGGGCAGCAATACAAATGCAAACAAACAAACAATGGAGTTTTTCTGGAGAAACTCTGCTCAGGAGATGTCTGAATTAGGCTCCTTTCATGTTCCCAAGGTCCTCATGCAGCACTCGGGTATTGAACCCCGACCTTCCAGTCTGCAAGTTCCGTGTCTTAACCACTAATCCACCGCAGTGCTGCTCAATAACTTTGAGTATATTTGGCATTTATCACCTCAGTCAAACGTGGTGTCACCTCAGCAACTCTGGGAGCAGATTTATTACTGCTAGTAAAATTAGCTCACATTAACTTAAATCTCATTGATTTCAATGACTCTATTGCAGGTGTCACTCACTATATATGGATATACCAAAATAATTTTTTTTAAAGAAGGAAAGCTGCACAACAATTTTGACTAATAGTACTAAATTGTTATCAGTTTAGCTAGGGGAGTTAACTGAGATATTCAATTTGTAGCGCCAATAGAATAAAAACCAATCAGTTGATTTATCTTTCCAGGGATGGTCAAGCTAGCTGCTAGACCATCCCTGGAAAGATAAATCCCTGTCTCGCTGTACCTTATTTAGCAATGCTTGTTTGGAATCTAAACTCTGCGCCCTTAGTATTTCAAGAAAGAGAATAAATAGATCTTCAACATGGATCACTTTTGAAAGAAGCTGCAGATTTAATGATGTAGCTAATAAATAGATAAAGAAAGGAAAAAGAGAGAAACTAGGCTGCATTCAAATTACAAAAGGGATTCATGATCTCTGGCTGGATAGACTGATGAGCTTCAATCAATGTTAAAAGATCAACATACCGTAATTGATAAGTACTGGCTTCCTTATACTCTGATACCCCACCCCTCTGACCCAAGGGTAAAAAAATGATTTGGAAATGCAAGATATTTCATAACTTCCTTTAATGAATATTTTTCAAAGGAAGCACTGTACTTCACATTAAATATATTTTGAAGAATGAATTATAGACAGTTAAAGCAGAAATCTCTTTCCTTACAGCCCTTTTTTAGTAAGTCAGAATAACTAATCATCTTAAACAGGGAATAAGATGCATCTTGTGTTCAGTAGATACTTCTGATTTTTATAATAAGGCAAGAAATGTGTGGCTCACTAGATGCTGCTAGACAGCAGGTCCTGCCTGCCTTAGCCAGGATAATGAAGGCCAACTGAATTTAGAGACCAATACCACACTACATGCGAACCATGACTGTGTATTACAGAAACCTCAGGCTAATGACTCTTCTTGTCTACCCAGCATTACTAAGGAGAAAAAAAGCTCAAATACAGATTTCCAAACCAGACATTTCTTCAATGTTTGGTGGGGGAGGAATCCCTCCCAAATGTCAATATTTAATCTAGACTATTTAATGAAAATACACCAGTCATGAAACCTGTTTGCAGCATAATTCTAAGTAAAGAAGCCTAGGACTGCATTTGCTTTGATATAAATTTATTCTTGAGGGACTGTGATGGCTTAGTGGTTAAGATGCTGAAATTGACGACTGGAAGGTTGGCAGGTCAAGACCCAAAGGCTTGCACGATGGAGTAAGCGTCCGTCTCTGTCCCAGCTCCTGCCAACCTAGAAGTTCGGAAGCAAGAAATTGCAAGTAGATAAATAGGTACCGCTTCAGTGGGAAAGCTAACAGTGTTCCATGTCTAGTCATGCCTGCCACTTGTCCACAGAAACATCCGCAGATGTAGACAGCACTGGCTCTTTGGCTGTAAATGGAGATGAGCATCAAACCCTAGAGCCAGATATGAATGGTTTTTGAGAAAGGGCGACCTTAACTTTATCCTTAAATCAAAAAATTAAAATTTATGAAAAACTTGACACATGTTTAGTTAAAGGTACCAAATGATATGTTCTTCTGAAGAAGCACACAACATACAAATTCAACTCTGATACCAAAATCAGCATTTATTCCCAGGAGGCTGGGAATAAATGCCCAAGAGTAAGCAGTGCCACTATCAGTTGTAATTGCCAGAACTGGTTTCATTGCCAGTTTCCCATTTAAAACAACAACAACAACAACAACTATTATTATTATTATTATTATTATTATTATTATTATTATTATTATTATTATTATTATTATTATTATTATTATTATTATTATTATTATTATTATTATTATTATTATTATTATTATTATTATTATTATTTCATGTCAGAAATTATTCTGGGTTGAAAGGATTTTTGCAGAAGAAACTCCGCTCATGGAATGCCCAAATGAGGCTCCTTTTAGGTCCCCAAGAGCTGTGACAGAGACAGTTGCTCAACCTGTCATGCAGTACCTGGGTCACAAACTGCTGACTTGCCAGCCTTCTAGTTAACAAGGCAAGCTTCTTAACCACTGAGCCACTAATTTAACTTCCCTTTACATCTCATTGAACAAAGAGTTTATACATTTTCCCCCAGAGAACTGAGAGGAAGCAGGAAGAAAATGAGGATAATGCAGCCTCCAAGGCATGTGAAAGAAATTAAAGAAACAAGAAGCAGCGCTGTGGACATGAGCATGCCAAGTCAGGAAAATTAACGCAGCTATTTTCCACAAGATGAATCAGAATACTGTATGTTATTGACTGGTGATTGGTAAAAGATGGTCATAAGACCTCTCCATCTGTGGCCTATTTCAAATATGGTCACAGTGATTGTGGGGGGTGAGTAATATGCCATTTGGCACAATTCTAGAGTCCAAATGGCATTTTTACCATAAGCAACTCTTTGGTCACTTTTCCTGTTAATCGAACACTTCCCCTGCTCATCTGCACAGGGACAGGGGAAGTGAAGATATTTTTATTGTATCTAGAAGTTTGTCACTGATGCACTGAATCAATTCAAGTTAAACAAATATTTTCCTTTCTTTGTACTGCCAATCAAAGCCACAGCTGCCAGATAGCTCAGTGGTTTAGATATCTGGCTGTGGAGATTGGAAGTTCAATTCCCCACTATGTCTCGTTGAAAAGGGTTGGGCTCAATACTCCATAGGTATGGGAAGGAGGGGAAGGAGTGACTACAGCACAGCTCTGTTCCTCTTCTTCTGTCTAACAGTAATGGCACTTTGAACAATCAAAAAATGACAGCTTCCCACCAAAAGATTTTTTTAAAAAAAAAACAAAAACCTAGCATCTACATGAGACAAAACCAAGCTCTGTGTAGGCAATAAATGAGACTGAGAAGGTCTATAATTGACAGATTCAGACAGTTGGCACAGTTGTATTAATTCCAATTTCATATTTCGCAAACAGGATGATCATGCCACTGTGTTGGGCTTTTGTCTTGATACCCAGTGTGGTGTAGTGGACAGAAAACCAGACTGGGACTCAGGAGGCATAGGTCTGAATCCCCACTCAGTCATGGGAGCTCACTGGTGTGTAGAACTAGCAAAAACACTCCTTAAATGTGTCACTTCCCTTGAAAGCTCTATTAAAGCTGCTAAAAGTCAGCACATTAACTAACCAATAAGAAAAAGTCTAGCATGAAAACATAATTACAGAAGAATCCAAAAGTTGAATAACTTCTGAAAAGATGGGTAGCTTACACATTTAAACAAAGAATAAAACTATATATATTTTTTAAAAAAACCAGCATTAGTGGCATATACTACAATTTAAATCAGGGATTCTCAACCTGCAGCTCGTGGGCCGAAGACAGCCTATGGCACCATTTCATGTGGCCCACCTCCACCACACCAGGAAGTGTGATGTGGTGGAGGAAAGGCAAAATGGCCATCTGGCCCCTGAAGCTGTCTGAGGGAGTGTGACCCGGCCCACGGCTTAAAAAGGTTGCTAACTCCTGATTTAAATGGAAAGGGCTAGACAGCAATCGAGATACCCAGTGTGGTATAGTGGATAGAATAATGGACTAAGATTCAGGAGATCAGGGTCTTAATCCCAGCTTTAAACTCTACTATGGAAACTCATAAACTGAAATGGTAAAACCACTCCTGAAAAATCTCACCTTGAAAGCCCGGTTAGGATTGCTCTACTGCATGTTGTTTCCTACTTGACAGCACAGCACATTTCAACAACAATAAAGTCATTGGACAGAATATGTATTTTAATATGTCTCTGCCAGTTTGTTTGATCACTTTTGCACAACCCTCTTTCCTATGACCTCAACCTTCATACAAGGGACTGAATGAGAATGGGTGCGCTCCAGTGTCGTCATGCCTGCCACATGACCACGGAAACGTCTGCAGAAGCAGACAGCGCTGGCTCTTTGGCTTGGAAACAGAGATGAGCACTGCACCCTAGAGTCGGATACAACTGGCTTTCAAGCAAGGGAAATCTTTACCTTTACACACAAGACAGCCAAAGTAAAATTCATCTGCCCTCTACTTCTTTCCTGCAGCATTGGCCTATCCCCGTGATGGCGAACCTTGGCACTCCAGATGTTGTTGGACTTCAATTCCCAGAAGCCATAGCACCTTGTGAATCCACATGAATGGGTTTTCTGCGATTCATCCAGCCCGCGCTGCCCTCGTCGCTCCCGGAAGCGGAAGTAACACGCGCCCATACTGGCACATTTTACTTCTGCTTCCGGGAGCGACAAGGGCAGCGCAGGCCAGATGAATCGCAGTAAACCCATTTGTGTGGATTCACAGAGTACTGGGGCTTCTGGGAATTGAAGTCCAACATCTGGAGTGCCGAGGTTCGCCATCGCGGGCCTATCCCTATTCCTCAAATCGAGGCTCCGTTCAAGCGTTTCTCTCTACCATGCAGCAAACTCGTCCGCACCTCTGGTTTGTCACGACTCACACTGTCCCTTTCACACATGCAGCTTTCATTCAGGAAGGCTGGGAGCAACACTCCACTGCATGGCAGCAAAGGGCTTTCTGCTCTGCTGTAAAACCCTGCACAAGGAATAACAAACACACACGCACACAACCATGGAACAGATTAGGCACGAAAATATACTTACTGGTAATCCAAACCCTGCATGCAGGAAGAGCAGCAGTGAGAGAAGGAACATGTCAAGCGCCTAAGCCAGCCCAGCAGGAAAAGAAGAATGATCACTTGCTTGCTGCTGGGCAGGCGAAGACACCCAGCTCACGCCTCCAGCCTCATGACTCTCTGAGATCAGCTGACCAGCATGGCGTTTCCGTGTGTATCCCAACCTTTTTCTTTCTTTTTTTTCCTGTTCTTTTTAAGTAAGGTTGTAGAGCCGAGAACAGCAATCAACTGAGCAAGTACTGTATTAGGTTAATGAGAAAAGTGTGCAGGGCAGAAAGGAACCTCCCAAATTGTTCAGCTTGGCAGCTTTTGGCTGTTCCACAAAAAAAAAAAAAAAAAAAAAAATTCCAGAGTTTTAATAGTGTTGATCACAGGTTTCCAATCTTTGAAGCAACTGATAAACCCCCTTTTGATTTTGGGAAAGCCATAATGTCTGCCCAGCGGCAACCGTCAGGTTTGACTCCTGAATTTATAAATTCATAATTTGAAATTTTTAAAAAGTGTGTAAAAGGCTACGAAAATATTTTAAATTAAATTAAGCAGAAGGAATCTTGCATGTCAAAAAACAACAACTAACAAAAGCATGATTTATTTTAAGAGAGCAGAAGCAAATCAAATTCAATATAGCAGATGCTGCTGCATTTTCACAGAAAGCTAGGAAACTAGATTTGAGTTACAGGAATGCAATGTAAAATATGCTTTCTAAATGTATGCATAGTTAGTGAATGACACAAAATAATACTTTCGTGTCAGAAATTATCCTGGGTTGAAAGGATTTTTGCAGAAGAAACTCCACTCAGGGTCAGGAAACACCAAAAAGAGGCTCCTTTCATGTACCCAAGAGCTAGGACAGAGAGAGACAGGCTCTCAATCCATCATGCAGTACCCAGGTCTCGAACTGCCGACTTGCCAGCCTTCCAGCTAACAAGGTGAACTTCTTAACCAATAAGTCACCGCAGCCCCATGGCACAAAATACAATGAATAAAGACATTTCTAAGCATTAAAGCTGCTGTTAATATTTTATTTAACACCTTCCTTTCTTCCTTGATAAAAAATAATTTAATTGCCCTCAGTGTCTTCCCACTTACCAACCCAATTCTGTGCTTAGCGGAAGCTGCATCCTCTATGTTACCTACATTTCTTGTTAAGAGTTCAGTATATATATATACTATATATACAGTATATACTGTATATATATACTGTATATATATATTCCTTTCTTTTCGCTCCACCTCAATATGGCTGTTTTGTGGCTTGTTAGCTCTTCATGCTAGTTATGTGTGACTAATGAACTGGTTCCATGTTCTCCACTTAGTGGCAGCTGCTCCAAGGTGTTTTCCAGAATATGGATTTTTGGCCCTGGACTACATAGCAGAATGTGAGTCTTTTGTGGCTTGTTGCATCGCTCCAATTCACTGAGTTCTTGTTGGATCGGGGCCGTGAAGCGGCCCTTGGGGTCCCGGAGGAGACTGGTCGAGTAACGACACGAGACAAGATGGAGCGAAGACCAGTGGTTTATTGAGGGAAAATCATCATCATATATAGGAATTCAAGGCAGCATGTGATAGAATCGTCATCTGACAGAAAATCACATCACCCATTTACCCGGGTTAATTGGGAATCTCTCTGGGGGAAGTTAATTAACTAAGGCAAATACTGACAGGGGAAATCCATTGTTCATGGCTTGCACAAGAGTAAACATGGCCACTATTTGCGCTAGGGCTTGGGCTAATCTCCAAGTGTGGAATTACCTAATTCCTAACTTGAGTTAGATATTCAACTTCCTCCTGCTGAACTGCCTGCCAGGTCAGATATGGGTGAATCAATCTTATGACTATTAATCCGCTCCCCAATTTCTGTTCCCGCAGAGGCCAGTGACCAGGAGCCTTCCTCGACCGGTGTAACCTCTGTCAGGGACAGTTATGCCAATTGTGCTCGTGGATACCACACTCCCCCTTTATTTGTTGTGGACCTGACAGACGGCCCTGCGTAGGAGTGGGGGGATGACGTTTCGGGGTGTCTAGCTGGGTGGCGCGAGCGTTCCGTATGGGTGAGGAAACATTCATGCTTGGAACAATCATATCCCTAGTGGGGAGTAACAATGTTAAACGACTGATACAACATTTGGAATCTGATACATTAGCGGGAATGTAATTCCAAGTGTACTGGTTACATGTGAAGAACCAACCTGAGGGCAGGGTAACATGAGCATACATTGAACCAATTGTCTCTGGGTTATCACAAGTCCAATTGCCGCTGCCGGTGTCGAGGCAACGACGCTGAGTCCAGCCGACTACGGAGCAGCCGGTCATTCGGGCACAAGTAGCGTTCGGGCTGACCGCCACTCGAGGGGTGTAGAGGGTGGCTGCATCAGCCGGCAAAGTCATGGTCAGCTGGGCTCCCCAGTGAGCGTACGTTGAGAAGCCCATTGGGTAAAGCGGGCCAAAAATCCGCTTCACCAGCCAGTCGCCGTTCCTGGTGTGCGCCTCTGGAGTGTGGCACACCGGGATGAGACAGGTGCTCAAGATTGAGGCAGAACCGGTGTTCTGCTTTAGGCAAAAATCGGACTGGTTGACGAGATTTGCCAACCTTTCCCATAGGTTGTAGTGCATCCGGGCAGAGAGGTCTCCGCCTGGCATCAGATTGCTGGCCTTCAGTGAAGCTGCCTGAACGCCTCCCCCCGCAAGTAGGGAGAGGGTCAGGATGATGGTGACTGCCACGGTGTTGGCGGTAATCAGGGCAAAGACTGCAGACACGATGTTCTCTGGCGTCGGTTCCCAGTCCTCGCGTTGGACGACGTCCTCGGCCTCACGGCAAAGGGTCTTGACCATCCCCCAGCTTTGTCTGCTGTCGCCGCTTCCTCCGCCGGGTCCCCTCGGTCAGGGTGAGGTCCTCCATCTCCGGGATCAGACTCGGGTCGGTCTGGGTCCACGCCATGTGGCTTCAAGTGGGGCTTGACACACCGGGCTGGGATCCAGATGACACCTGTAGGAGACATAATGGCAGCATACCCTCTTCCCCAGGTTACGAGTGGCGCCGGGCCCCTCCAAGAAGGATCCGGTGGCACTTGGTAACGCACCAGCGGCCGTGGGAGAGCTTCCGAGCGGCGGAAGTGTTTCTCCTGCGGCATGCAATCTGAAAAAACATTAAGGTGATTGTACGTGAACAACACCTTGTTCAGACAATGCTGTGCCTGACCCTGAGACTTGGGGAGGGCTGGTGGCTCCCCCCTTTCTGTTTGTTTGTCAATGTAGGACTTGAGTGTCCGATTGACTCGTTCCACAATCGCTTGCCCCTGCGGGATTGTATGGAACGCCAAAGGTATGTTTGATATCCCAGGTGGCCATGAAGGCGGCCAGCTGCCTGGAGCTGTAGGCCGGGCCGTTATCGGTTTTCACGTGCCGTGGTTTGCCCATCGCCGCGAAGCAGGAAATGAGATGCTGCTCCACGTGGGAAGCTGTCTCCCCTTTTTGTGCTGTTGCCCAAACGAATTGTGAAAAAGTGTCAATGCAAACGTGCATGTACTGCCATCTGCCAAATTGCGGGACATGTGTGATGTATGCTCCCGGTAGACTGTGAAGCAAATTCCTAACGTACTAACTGTCAGTAATAATGTTGAGGCGTTCTTTTGCGAAGGTGCGCAAGGTAAGGTTCACCGCTGCCAACTCTGCCCGCTGCGCGGACTTCTGTGGAAGAGTTAGAAGCGTGCGCCAAGCCTGGCCCTCCTGCCAAGTTAAGACACCATATGTGCGACCCCCATCAGTGAAGACTGTTCTGGCCCCCTGAAGTGGAACCAGCGATATCAATTCGTACAAGCTGATTGCGTTTGAAGCGAGACAAGTCTGGGGTCCTTTGGCAAGTGGTATGCCAAGCATCCGGTGAATCCTTCCAAGGCAATTGGAAGCGAGTCACCGAGCTGCATCAGCTGCTGAACTTGCTCCTTGGTGAATGGGATCACGATTTTCGCGAAGTCGTGCGATGAAATGTCCCTAGCTCTCAGCCTTCCGCGGTAGACCACCGCGGAGACCAACTCTTGGGGGGAATGATGTTTCGGGAAGAGGTGTTTGGTAAATACACCCATTCCACGATACTCACTCCTCGCTCGGAGTCCACTCCTAGGGCTCCGGTGAACATGGTTCCGGCCCGAACGATGTACAAGTTCAGGATCGGGGCATATGGCCCCTGAGTAATCCTGTCCACCCATTTTTGGCTGAGAATTTGGTTGACCTTCTCGAGAGTCAAGCGTGCCTCTCGAGGAATTTGTATCCGGTCTGCCGGCTGCTTACCTAGCGTTAGCAGCGAGAAGAGCGGCTTTAGAAGATCCGTATCCAATCTGAAATACGGTCTGGCCCAATTAATGTTACCTAAAACCTGCTGCAATTCTACCAAGGTGACTGAGTCTTTTAAGTTGATCTGGGGCAAAACTGGTGCTGTGAAAGAACGGAGAAGCCGATGACCCAAGTATGAGAATGGCTCGGTTCTCTGTACTTTCTCTGGGGCAATGAGTAACCCTTTTTCCCCCAGGGTGGCCTGGAGGTCCTTAAACATTTCGCTGCCGAGTTGCGGCGCTGCGACCAAGATGTCGTCCATGAAATGGCATACTAAAGCTGTGGGGTGAAGGTTTCGAAACTTTTCCAGTGCGTTGTGAACATAAATTTGGCACAGGGTGGGTGAATTGAGCATCCCCTGTGGCAAATACTTCCACGCGTAACGCTGCGTGGGCTCTCTGTGGTTCATAACCGGCACCGTAAAGGCGAACCTTTCCTGATCCCTCGGATCTAGGGGAATGGTATAAAAACAATCCTTAAGGTCTACGACCAGGATCTCCCAACCCTCGGGGATCATATTTGGATTCGGAATGCCGCATTGAAGCGGACCCATTGGCTGGATACATTTATTGATCTCTCTGAGATCGTGGAGGAGTTGCCACTTCCCCGACTTTTTCTTGATGACAAAAATGGGCGAATTCCAAGGACTGGTGGACTGCTCTATATGTCCTGCGTCTAGCTGTTCCTTAACCAGTTGCTTTAGGGCGACTAACTTCTCCCCCACTACCGGCCATTGCTCCACCCAGACTGGCGTGTTGGTAAGCCATTTAAGTGGCAGAGCCATTACCCGAAGGTAAGAGTGGCACGGTATTGCTGCAAAATATCTCGCCCCCAAAGGTTGATGTGCACGTCCAGAATGTGCGGCCGAATGACCGCCGTGCCGTCAGCCTTAGGAATCGTGACTTCCACCCACTCCCGGCTTCTAAACGCTTCTTGGATGCCGCCTACACCCCACACATCAGAGACCGGCTCAATGGCCCACTCCTTCGGCCACTAACTTCGGCTGATAACGCTGACGTCAGCTCCGGTATCTAGCAGCCCTGAGAACGATTTTTTATTCAAAAATACCTCAATAACTGGCCGCCGTTTCCATTCTATGTTGGTCTCCACTGTCGCTAAGACCTGGTATCCTTGCACTGCCTCACTTGCGCTCGAGCGGTCTTCCGACCCGGACTCTGAGCTGTCCCTGAGCCTTCCCTGGCTATCTGCTGGCGAGTTACAAGGAACCATAATCAGTTGCGCTAGCGTGTCTCCCTTGTGAATGGTCTGGGGTAGGTGCATCCAGAGTTGAACTTGGAGAACACCCGAAAAATTGGAGTCAATGACTCCCGGAATCACAAGAATTCCACGTGCTCCTGCGACACTACGAGGCAAAACTAAGCCTATGAAGCCTTTGGGCAGGGGTCCCATGTACTGGGAATCCACCAGATAGACTGTGCCTGGCAAGTCGCATGTGACGTCTGCCTGGCAAGTCAATTCTAGCCCTGTACTACCCTTGGGGCCGGCCTGCGCCTTCGCAATGTCTGGAATGTGATTGGAATCTAATCCAGCTCTGGCTCGCCCAGAGCAAGGGAAGCCTCTGTTTGGACCGGGGCCAGAGACGTGCCCGTATTCCGGTTTCCCGAATTCGGACAGTTCCTAGCCCAGTGGAGGCCCTTATTGCACCTTGGACACGGGGTGGTTGGAGCCTTGGGACGGCCAGTGCGCTGGCCGCTGCCTCTGGATTGGCATTCCTTAGCGAAATGACCGATCTTGCCACAAGTGTGGCACGCTCCTTTGGTCCTGGGTTTCCTGCCTCCTTGCACCGCCGCTGCCAACAGACCCATTTTGTAGGAATCTGTGCCAACGTCGGTGCATGCCCTGATCATATCTGTGAGTGTCAAGTCGGGACGATTGCCCAGGGACTGCAAGATCTTACGGCAGTCGAGGTTGGCGTTGTCTTTAGCCAATTTCATCATGAGCTCTTGTTGGGCTTGCTCATTATCGATCTGTCTACTGATCGCTTCCTCTAATCGATTGATAAAGTCCATGTAGGACTCCTGGGATCCCTGTTTGACTGCTGTGTAATTTTTGGCTGCTTTGCCAGCTGCCGGGACTTTGAGGTAAGCCTTGAAGGCTGTCTCGGCTGCGATGTGGAGAGTGGCGAGTGGCAGGGCGACTTGCGCATCAACGGATTCGAACGGACCTGAACCATATAACTGGTCAGGAATTACTGCTCCGCCCATCCTGGCGGCCCTTGCCTGCGCTTCAAGACGATACTCGCTGTCCCATAGCAGATACTGGCTGGGGTTGAGCATCATTCGCATGACGGCTTTCCAGTCGTACGGAATGAGCATCATGGTTTCGCACACTTGCTGAAGCGTGCCCCTAGTAAATCGGCTCTGGAGTCCTGTCTCTGTGATGGCTTTCCATATTGCCATGAGCAGCTTATACGGAACTGGCGAGTGGACTGCTTGCTGCTGGCCCGTGAGGGCATCTACCTCTATACGAACTGGGCATAGCTGCCTAAGCTCAGCTAGATCTTCTGCTGGCAATTCTCCCTTGCTGATTTCTGCCTCAGCCATGCGCTGAACCGCGCTCTTGGCAGCTAGGGAACCCGTAACTGTCAGTGAAGCGCCAGCGCTTCCCATCTCACGCATTCCGTCGGTGACATCTGCAGCTGTCACCGAGGGAAAGCTCCCTACACTACCCTGCTTGAGCTGGAATGACGGATAGAGAGCCGTTGGGGCTGATGGCTCTGCCTGCGCTGGGGGTTCCTGGGTCTCTATCCGGACTGGGTCGTCCTCTGCTAAGAGCTTCCTACATTTGCTCCATGTGCCAATTACGCTGTCTGG
This sequence comes from Bradypodion ventrale, assembly GCA_035047345.1. Classification (NCBI taxonomy): domain Eukaryota; kingdom Metazoa; phylum Chordata; class Lepidosauria; order Squamata; family Chamaeleonidae; genus Bradypodion; species Bradypodion ventrale. The sequence continues at coordinate 78,613,860 of JAWDJE010000006.1, read as the reverse complement.
AGCTTTTGGTGCTTGCTGAATGCAGGCTCCTATCCGATCCCAAAGTGTGAGGTCAAGCACACCCACTTCTGGATAAAGCGGACAATTGGCCCCCAGGTACGCTAAGAGTTCCGCTAACTTATCGCTGTGAAGGCGTATTTGGTATACCCTGGCCAGGGCCTTGAATTCCATTATATGAATTCTCTGGTTAGCAGTCGGACGTTGCCGCTGAGGACAAGTCCCCATATTACCTGCCTGGTCCTTCGAAGTTTTCTCCTCGGGACGATTTCGACGCGTCCTTTTAGGCAATAGGTCTCAGCATGACAAATCTCTGGGATGGAGCTCGGAGCATGGACTGCTGCCACGGGCCCTCGGCGGCATCTGCGCTGGAATAAGGGTTTCACAGCCTGCCCCTGAGCGGAATGCGTTTCCGCGATGCAAGCCATAGGATGCCTCTCTGGAGTGCCTCGCCGCATAGCTGTCACCCCGGCCGGATGGCTTTCCGACCAGAGCTGCCGCGCTGTCCTCCGGGATGAATCGGACACGGTTCTAGCGTAGAACCGGACCGCGTAGATCGCTAACTCACGAGTAGGATCACGTCGGGGTCACCAGATGTTGGATCGGGGCCGTGAAGCGGCCCTTGGGGTCCCGGAGGAGACTGGTCGAGTAACGACACGAGACAAGATGGAGCGAAGACCAGTGGTTTATTGAGGGAAAATCATCATCATATATAGGAATTCAAGGCAGCATGTGATAGAATCGTCATCTGACAGAAAATCACATCACCCATTTACCCGGGTTAATTGGGAATCTCTCTTGGGGAAGTTAATTAACTAAGGCAAATACTGACAGGGGAAATCCATTGTTCATGGCTTGCACAAGAGTAAACATGGCCACAATTTGCGCTAGGGCTTGGGCTAATCTCCAAGTGTGGAATTACCTAATTCCTAACTTGAGTTAGATATTCAACTTCCTCCTGCTGAACTGCCTGCCAGGTCAGATATGGGTGAATCAATCTTATGACTATTAATCCGCTCCCCAATTTCTGTTCCCGCAGAGGCCAGTGACCAGGAGCCTTCCTCGACCGGTGTAACCTCTGTCAGGGACAGTTATGCCAATTATGCTCACGGATACCACAAGTTCTGACTAGTACATTTGGTTGACTTAGCACATCTCAAAGTTGCAATTGCATACCCATTTCTGGAATTGAGTCTGGTGGTGCCATGGTTAAATTGCTATACTGTAGCCAGAACATTGAGTTCAATCCTGACCAGGGATCAAGATTGACTCATCCATCCAAGGTCATTAAAATGAATACCCAGCATGTTGGGGGCAAAATTCTAGTTAACTTGTGAACCGCTCAAAGAGTGCACTAAGCACTATGGGATGCTATAGAAGTGTAATCAATACCTATAAGAAGGGGGTTGCGTGGTACGTGTCCGGCATGCACATCCACACCTGGCCCAACCATTCTGTACTGAGCCGTCCACACTTACCTAATGACCCTGCGAGCATCGCCGCAAGGGTCCGCCTGCCAAAAGTGGGGCAACCGCCCCACAAACCATAACAAAAATAAACTACAAGGCCCAGCGTCCTCCGCGCTGCAACACCCCTCAGCAAATCAGGCTGAAGGACGCGGGCGCGGAGAATGCTGGGAAGCAGGCGCACATTTTAAAAAAACAGCCGGCCAACAAGCAAACCACTTCCCTCTGGGAGACACTTCATCTCCCGGAGGGAAGCCATCCCCACGGTGGGTGGGTGGGCACATCGGTTGCCAGCTGGGCCACCTACTTTTGGTGCCTCCCACCCAACCAGCGAAGACCTCGGCGCCGGCGGGGACAGAGGACAGGCACGCCACGGAGGTACAGAAGGTGAGTGGCCGAGCCAACAGCCAAGCCGGCAACAGGTAAGTGGGGCGGAGGACAGGGACTGGGGGGGGACAGGACCGGGGACCTGGTCTGGGAGGAGAAAGGGAACGCGAACCTGCCTCCCCCCTCAGTCCCTGTCCGCCGCCCCATTTACCTCTTGCAAGTTGGGCCGATCACACTCTGCACCTCCCCGGTGCAGCCTTATGAGCTGGGCTGCGTGCCTTCCACATCACCGCAGCTCAGCATGAGGCGGCTTTGGCGGGGTTGCAGAGTTGTGTTGTGTGTGTGGCCTCACCGAGGCTTCGGGGGAGCACCTCCTCTCTCCACGTAGCTTTGCCGTGTATGTGTGGCCTTGCCGAGGCTTCGGGGGAAGTAGGTGCAGCCCCTCCTCTCCCCGCGTAGCTTTGGCGTGTATGTGGTTGTGTTGTGTGTGTGGTTGTGTTGCGTGTGTATTGTGTGTGGTTATGTGTATTGTGTGTGTGGTTGTGTTGTGTGTGTGTTGTATGTGTGGTTGTGTGTGGGAATTTATCTGCTTTTGAAACTGCTGTAACCTGTCTCTATTATCACTCTGCATTTTTCAGAGCCTGTGAACTGTGACGGAGGCAATGCTGGTTTTGCACATGCGTAGTGGTGTGTAAAGTGCTGAGTCATTTCCCATATTTGGAACTGGTTGTAATGGCATTCTGAGAATCTTATAGGCTGATGTGTGTGTGACGTATTGTAATCTTATACTCTAGAAATAAAGCCGTGATGAGCAGCCGCCATTATTATTCCTTTGTTGAGCTCAAAGACTGCAGTTGTGTTTTTTTCTCTCTCTCTATCTTCTGCCTATGCTAATTCTTCCTAAAAGAGCTGGCTCTCCGCTTAGGAACTTTTATTTCTCTGACTCTCTCTGGCCATTAACTGCTCTGAGTAACTCTGGCAGATCTCTGCAGCTGGTGCCCCCGCTGTGAGGCTCAACTGCGGTGGAAAGCCTTTCAACTACGACAAGCATTTAGCACCTCATTTAGTTTTACGACTGGGTAATTGGTTGATCGTCACTCATCCCGACCAGGAAAGGTCTGACAGGCGCCTGAAATTCACCTACGTCAGAGGGTCACATAGGGTGAGTGACAGATTTATAATGGGGAACGTGCTTGTTTCACAGCAAACGAAGTTTTCTAAAGATTTGCTTTATTTCCTGAAAAAGAATGAGCTGAGATCAGATGCCACAGAAGTGGAAGAATTACTTAAGTCTATACAAATTGTTTCACCTTGGTTTCCACAAGGGGGCAGTCTTGACTTAAAAACATGGGACAGGGTTGGAAAGGACTTTCAAGGAAATTCCAATGTTTCCGTTCCTGTGCAGTATACGTGGGGCTTAGTCAGAATTTGCCTGCAGAAACTGACTCCAAAGAACATTCTGTTGTCCCAAAAGCTTGCTGCACCACTGCCACAACTTTTGCCACCTGCCAGGGGAGATTCCCTGCCCCTTACTGCCCCCCCACCATATGGGAAACAACAGCATGAACCCCCTGATGGAGGTGGGGGTGGAATGTTATATCCTGCCTTGCAGCAATCAAGCAATGTTAACCCTACAAAAACACCGTTCTCCGCTGCTTTAACTGCAGCTGTGCTAGATATAGAACCTGCTGCTGTATACCCAGTTATCAGAGGTGCTCCAGCAGTTGGGAATGCTACAGCACTTCATGCCATCTCTAAAATAAACCTAGTGCCAGCTGATTGGAAACATATGATCATGACCTCATCGCAGATGGAAGCTATTACTGCATGCAGAATGGCAGGCAGAAAGTGTTCTGCCGATGGCAGCACAGAAGACCTCAGCTCGCCCCTGAAGCAACCCTCATCATGGAAGGCTGAGCCAGAGGAGGAACGCAGACAACCCAAACTCAGAAAGGGGTCTTCTCACAAATCCAACCTGACAGATACAGTTTTCCAATTAGCTAAGATTCAGAGGCTGCAGCGGAAAGATGTCCAGAGGAGAAGTGGCGTGGATCCATCCTCTATGGATGGCAGGCTTTTGCCAAACTACGAGGTAGGGGAGGATATACTCCAGTTGTTGGAAGCTGTTCTTTTGTGTTCCTGCATCGTCTGCCTGCTGAAATACAGATGGATGTGCCTGGAGAGTGAAGGACTGACCTTGTCATATCAAGTACTGTGCTGGAGAGAAGATGGTGTTTAAATTCTAGTCTGAAGAGATCTTCAATCAACATTTGGACTCTTAATTTGGACATTTTAATTGGACTAAAAAGTTTGTGTGGACTCCAAAGATGAATTGGCCTTGTTTGCATTATAAAACTTGAAAACCTTTTTAAAATTGTCTGAATGTTCATGCTATGATTTTGAAATGCTCTGCTAATATTTGTACATGGTCCACAAGTCAAGGAGAAACACCTGCAGGACCTAGCAGACATTTTGCAACAGGCAGGCTTAATAATAGCTCCTGAAAAAGTGCAGCGGATGTATCCATTCCAATATCTGGGACATAGGCTTTCAGCTACAGCTTCAACAGTGCTGTTGCCAACAATAGCTATTCCAGAGCGGTTCACTCTTGTACAATTGCAGCAATTGATAGGGAACATAAATTGGGCTCATCCCTTCTTGGCCCTGAACACTGAGGAACTGTCACCACTCTTTGCTGCTCTTTCTGGCCACACTTCTCCAGCGGACATCATCCCCTGCACAACGGAGATGTGTGCAGCTCTTCACCGCCTCGATGAAAAGCTACATATCATCGCTGTGGATCGGGTGTCCTCAGGCACCATTGCACTGGCATGCGCTCTTCTCCCCACACCGAGACTGACCACTGTTGTTTTGTTTGCACCTGTCAACGCTCAGAAGGTGGCCATCATGGAATGGCTTCACTTGGCGCACACTCCCTCAAAAAACTGTTATCGACTGCCGGATGCGCTTGCTGATCTTTTCCTTAAATGCCGTAACCGGGCTAAGCATTTGACTGGCTATGACATTGACTTTGTTTGTTTTCCCCTTTCACAGGACCAGCTAACAGCCTTACTACAGCATTCTGAGGCCTTTCAGGTGGCCATGGCAGACTTTGTGGGACAAGTTAAATTTAAACCCCCCAAGGATAAGTGGTTTACCTTGCTGAATCTCACTTCTTACTCTCTGTCATCCCCGCTTTCCCTGCAACCCATCTTGCATGCCATTACTCTTTTTCACTGATGGCTCCCCCTCCCAGGGAGTCCTTACATGGCAGGGTCCTACAGGGGAATGGGAAGTTGTTTTTACAGGACCCCAATCATCAGCACAGCGGTCAGAGCTGGCGGCAGTCATACTTGCTTTTTCTACCTTTTCTGATGTGCCTTTCAACCTGATTGTGGATACTCAATATGTTTACCGCCTTATTTTTACTTTAGCTCAAGCTTATTTGTCTCCATCAATGGATAGGGACCTTTTTGCTTTATTCCAACAGCTTCAAGGTTTTCTTTCCACCCGTACAGTTCCATTTTTCATTGCCCACATACGCTCTCACACGAGGATCCCAGGGTACTTGACTGAGGGCAATGCACGAGCAGATTCTGCTCTCCGGGACTCTGCTGAGGTTTTTTCTCTCTTTGACAACCCCATTGAAAGTCATGCAATGTTTCATCAATCTGCTAAGGTTTTGCATAAACAATTTTCCATCCCTATGTCACAGGCTAGAGACATTGTGTCATCCTGTGCCTCCTGCGTGAAGTCTCCTATATTTCTGCCGTTTGATGCTGTTAATCCTCAAGGAACAGAAGCCAATCACGCAAGTACCTGCTCTGGCTCCGCTTTCTAAGCTACATGTGATTGTTGATACCTTCTCTGGATTTATATAGGCTACACCCTTACGGGGGGAAACATCCAGACATGTTATACAACATTGCATTCGTTCTTTTGCAGTAATGGGTAAACCTAAAAGCCTTAAAACAGACAATGCACCCTCTTATGTTTCTTCTGCTTTTCAGGACTTTTGCCGTCAATGGGACATTAAGTTAACCCATGGAATACCCTATAATTCGACTGGGCAGGCGATTGTTGAAAGAGCCCACCTGACATTCAAGAATTTGTTACACAAGCAAGTGGGAGATAGAGGGGTTCCTATGGCTGAAATACCTACAGCTGTTGCTAAAGTACTGTATACTCTTAATTTTCTTTTTGCTCCCCATAACAGGTCATACTCTCCAGCTGAATTGCATTTCAAGACAGAGGAGTGTCTTCCTAAGCCATTGGTCGTTTATCGGCTACAACCGGATCCTGAGTGGAAGGGTCCTGTACCTCTCATCACCTGGGGACGAGGATACGCAACTGTTTCTACTACTTCAGGGCCTGTGTGGGTACCTGCCCAAGCGGTCTGTCCATGGAGAGAAAAGAAGGTTACTCAGCTCCAGGACGGTGGTCCAACAATAAACTAACTATGCTGACATTTGGTCTTTTCTTTCTTACTGCGCTTCCCGCTGTAAGAGCAATGCTTCATGGGGGTAACCCCAAATTTTGGCTTTGCCACACTAACTATATGTTCGATGTTCATGGAAAGAATGCAACGTTATACTATGAGCATCCACTGGCAGTGTCTCAAATGGCCTTCCTTCTGGCATTGCTCAACACGCCTGAGTTGGTCATCGGACACTTGCAACATATTGACAGGTCTACCCTCTTCTCAACCCCCCCGGAACAATTTAACAACACCTGCTGGCGAAGCATGACGTTCAAGAAATACACTAAAGGGCTTTGTTTCTGCTGTCATAGTTCTGGGGTCTGGAATAGTAAATGGAAGTACTGGACTCAAGCAAAGAGGGTTTTGCAGAATGTAGGCAATTATACAGGGTGTGATGATTATTTTTGGTTATGGGGTAGTTATAACAGTTCTTATAAGCTTAATTATACCTTGTTTAACACTACTATCGAAGATATATATGATGTATTTCCTATGCTTACTCCTGATTATTCTGCTATAGCTAGTGGTTCAATTTGCAGTGGATGGCAAATTAAGGATCCCAACAGGTGGTTCTTTTTTAATGGAGTTGCCACGAATTTTCACCCGGGACAATATCAATGTGCAGCACTGGTTTATTTTACTTTACCCGTACAAGTGCAAACGCCGCTTCAGGCTGATGCACGGTGCCGGCGGGCTGTGGCCGGCCCCATGGGTTCTGGTTGCAATGATGAAGTGATAATCGATGTTCAGCTTTCTGATGGTAGCTCCTGGGGAAGAGCGATATGAGGTGCTATCACTGGAGCACTCACCTTGGGATCGTACCCTGGTGTCATTTCACAGGAAAATAGAAGGTCCATTTTGGGACTTACCTGTAGGCTGGAGAAATCAATCAACGCCACAGGGAGGGTTATACGGGAACTTCAAATGGAAATCATTGAGCTCCATCAAGATCAGATGCAGGACAGACTGGTCATAGATTACCTATTAGCAAAAATCTGGAGGATTTTGTAAATTGGTCTGGAACCAGGGGTGTCAGGTGAAATTCCAGGATCTGAATAATACTATTGAGAAAGAACTCCAGGATCTGCAGGAGACTATCACTAATAATGTACACAATGATGTTAATCTTTTTGATTGGATGACTTCTTGGTTGCCTGATCTGTCTGTCCTCAGACAATTTTTCTTTTATGGGGTCATTGCCATTATATGCCTTATACTTATATGTTTTTGCATTTATTGTATTCCTAATCTTATTTCTATATGTAATACCTGTCCACTGCATAGAAGGGAGCCATCTGGTTTTGCAAGACGGCAGTTATACTCGCAGTATTATCCTCTTGAACAAGGTTCCAGACGTTAGGAGGGGTACGATGTTCAGGAGAACAGCGATGATGAATATGGAGTAGTTATGGATTATGCTGATCATCAGGGGTATAATTGGCCGTCCCTATCTCAAAATTAAAATAAAGAAAGAGGACATGTGGGAATCTATCTGCTTTTAAAACTGCTGTAACCTGTCTGTATTATCACTCTGCATTTTTCACAGAGCCTGTGAACTGTGACGGAGGCAATGCTGGTTTTGCACATGCGTAGTGGTGTGTAAAGTGCTGAGTCATTTCCCATATTTGGAACTGGTTGTAATGCCATTCTGAGAATCTTATAGGCTGATGTGTGTGTGACGTATTGTAATCTTATACTCTAGAAATAAAGCCATGATGAGCAGCCGCCATTATTATTCCTTTGTTGAGCTCAAAGACTGCAGTTGTGTTTTTTTCTCTCTCTATCTTCTGCCTATGCTAATTCTTCCTAACAGCTGGCTCTCCGCTTAGGAACTTTTCTTTCTCTGACTCTCTCTGGCCATTAACTGCTCTGAGTAACTCTGGCAGATCTCTACAGTTGTGTTGTGTGTGTGTGCACCCCCCAAAACCACCCCTACCACCAACACCCAAAAAACCCCTGCCCAGCAGTGCTGGACAAAAAATGTTAGTTGCTATATAAATATTTGCCTGGAAAGCGATTGTGTGTTTTATGCCTTGTTGTATCTCAAGAGGCATAGAGATGTCATGTTTGACTTGTGTCGTTAGTACAGCCTATGCAGAATCTAGACCCTTGACCAGCAATAGACTGTAGAATGCAAGTTTAATGAATATTTTATGTCTTATTGTATCCCTCGTATGTTTTGATGATTTGGTATTTTCGGATGTTGCTATCCCAGGGAATTTTCTGGAATATGTTTGTTTAGTTGTTTTTTGTTTGTTTGTTTTGCTATAGCAGGCAGTTTTCTGTATATGTTTTATGATCTGTTGTATCCCTCACTTTCATGTGTGATAGTTCGGTTGTCTATATTCTCCTGCATATTTTCCTCACTGATAATATTTATTTCATCTAGTCAGAAGTGATTGGTGAATTTGGCTGTCACAATTTAACCAAGACTGTCATTCTACAACACTTTCAAGTATTGTATACTGAAGATTGACCAGGAACGGATATGAACATGTTGGCCCCATGGATGTTTCCTCGCTGGATGGTAGAAATGCAAACCACGAGAAAAGGAACTGAGCTGCAAAACCCAGATCTGACAGGAACCAACCCGGGAATTTCTGGCCTCACTTCACCCTTCTATGTGAAGAATGAGAATCATGTGGCTAATCTTGACACTATTGTGTTAAAATATATACCAGCTCTGGAAAAACACTAATTGGTGAGGGATGATCGGAACTGTAGTAAAATAACATGTGAAGGACCACACTTTCTCCAGCTTTATTTTCAATAAACCATAAATACAAGCAAACCGCACATTATAATAAGTATATAATTTGACATTTCCCCCCAAAATGGAGGCACAAGGCTATGGTTATCATGTGGCCATTCTTTTTCTACTGGCTGGCTGTAGTCCAAGACATCTTGAGGACATACAGGAGTTCTCAACCTTTTTAAGCTGGGGGCCGGGTCATGCTCCCTCAGACAGCTTTGGTGGTCAGAAGGCCATTTTGCCTTTCACCACATGGCACTTCCTGATGTGGTGGAGGTGGGGGGGGGACACATGAAATGGTGCTGCAGGCTGCATCCGGTCCACAGGCCACAGGTTGAGAATCCCTGGCATACAGCCTGGCAAGGCTGTTCTTATTGAAGCCATTTACTCCCCTACTCCCATCATCATTCCATAGTTTGTGCTACCCAATAAGTGGAGGTAAATAAAAGAGCATTCCAGGCAATGGGTGGGATAAAGAGTGGCATCATTTGCATCTCTTTGAATGGGAAAACAGACAGGGAGTAGGAAATAGACAGCTAAACTATGTTCTGCAGCTATATATTTGTCATATTTTAAACTAAGAGAACCCCAGCGAGCCCGGTTTCATTAGAAAACCCTAGCAAGCCTTGTTTCATGAGAAAACACTGGGTGGAGGCCAGTGTCACTCTGCCTGTTCCTTTAATCAAGAGTTCATCTAAATAACCTGCACCTGATATACAAAAATTAGTAGGATTCACCTTTTTACACTGAACGTACGGCAAACAATCTTGATACAGAATAATAGCATCTCTCTTCCAAGGGCTCTGCCATAGAGTTTACTTTTCCCCAGTGAACATTTTTGATGGTGATTACATTTGTATTTGGCCTATTGCTGTTGTTTTTATACATGGACATTTTCACTCCTATGCAGAGTTTTGGGGCTGATTTGGGAAAAGGGAAAATATATTTTGTTCTTCTGCTTATGGCTGTTCAAACTGTTGAAATGTAATATATATTTAAATGAAACTGTTAACAAACTATACTCACTGCAAGCTGTATGGCTTTGAATTCCTTTGAACACACACTCTTTTATGGAAAGGCAGCATGCAGATTAAAAGGAAAAAAATGAATTAAATCTATTTGGCTAGGTAGACATGTAAAATAGAGTTGACTAGGGTCACATAAGTAAGATGTCATTTGGAATGGTCTTTGCCAGCCACAAACAAGGAAAGGGTGGTTTAATAGCAGGAAGCAATACTGAACCTTGAGTGACCCTTTTTAGTCCATCCTTCCCTTTTCCTAAAGGGAAGAGAAAAAAGTAACATCAACAAAAAGGGATCCTCTTCGAACATCTCAAGCCTGGGATAGGAGGGGGCTGCTCCCTGTCTATTTTCCCATTCAAAGAGATGCAAATGATGCCACTCTTTATCCCACTCATTCCCTGGAATGGAAAATATCCCAGATGGGAGACATATAAATGCAATAAATAAAAATATATAATACGTTAAATAATAAATAATATCTTGTTTCCTCTTTGCAATAGATCAAGAGGAAACTTTCTACTTTCCTAAAAAGGAAGCAGCTTAAGTAGAGTGACAGCTCTTAAGTCACCTGTTTTGATTACCGTATTTGCCGGCTTATAAGATGCATCAGAGTATAAGACACACCCCATTATTACCAAAATAGTCCACTATAAGTTACTATATACAGTTTAAGATGCACTCCATTTTCCCAGTGTATTTTAAGGGGGGGCGGGGGTAGTGAGTCTTATAGTCCAGCAAATAGGTTAAGTCTTGGAGATCACACTTGTCAAAATGGAGCAACTTAACTGCATTAAAAAAAAATCAAAACAGTAGCTCCTGACAGAGATCCAAAAAGGTGCAAGTAGACAAAGGTGAGGGACAACCTAGTTTGCGATTGCCTGTAGCTTCTGGTAAAAGGAGTAAACTAGCCCATCCCTAGAAAGATAAGCCCACCTTGTTGCACCCTATGAGCAATTTAGCAATGTTTGTTTGGAATCTGAACTCTGCCGCCTTAGTAATTCAAGGAGAATACTGTAAATAGGTCTTCAAGATGGGTCAGTTATGAAAGAAGCTGAAGATTTAATGAAGTAGTTAATAAATAGATAAGGAAAGGGGAGAAACATGCAAATTACAAAAGTTACTTATGATCTCTGGCTAGATAATGACTGATGTGTTTCAATCAATGTTAAATGATTAATATAATTGTTTCTTATACTCTGACTATAACCGCTTGGTTTCTTCTCTTTAAAGACAGAGTTTTTTTAGGAGGAGGGGGAATCGATCCACTCGATATTTCATAACTTCCTTTAATGAATATTTCCAAAGGAAGCACTGTACTTCACATTAAATAACTATATTTTCTTTTTTTTTTTCTTTTTTTTTTTTTTTATAAATTTTATTGAGTTTTTAATAGACATACAGAAAACGAAAAAAAAAAGCATTAACAATACATTAACGATACAATACACTAACAAATCCTTAATATCATACTAACAGACATTACTATATGCTAGCACATAACAATATCTATACTCGTTAACTGCTATTTAACCACCAAATATTAAAAACCATTATTTCAATATCCAAAATGATAGAAAAAACTTTCTGTACTAGCACTAATCTTTTTTTTTTTTTTTTAACCAATAATAATCACCCTGTGTATATATACAATGCCCGGAGAGTTTATTTTCTACTCAATTCCAGAAGCTTCTTTGTGATGGTACTGGTCCTGAACTATCGCTTGCCATAATAGAGTGATCCACAAACGGTTTCCATATATTCCAGAATCTATTCTCTTTTAAATTATCTCTTTTGACTTTAATCTCCCATGTCAATTTATCATTCAGTGCTAAACTCCACATTTCTTTATACCATTCTCCAATCTGTATATCTATATCGTTTTTCCAATTTCTAGCTATACATTGTCTACCTGTTGTCAATATGATTTCCAATAGTTCTTTTTCCTCCTTATTTAAACCCAAACCTTCCACATTCGTTAAAAGAATGGTACCGGACACCAACTTAACACTTTTACCCAATATTTCATCACACTCATTTTCTATTCTTGCCCAGAAATCCCTTATTTTTTTACAGCTCCACCACATATGTTCATATGTTCCGTCATATTCTTTACATCTCCAACATAACTTATCTCTTTTATTATCCATCTGGTAAAGTCTTAATGGTGTCAGGTACCATTGCCACAACATTTTGAAATTATGTTCTTTAATTCTTACAGACATTGTTCTCATAATTCTCTTTTTCCATTTGTTTTTCCATTCAATCTCCCCAATTTTTATATTCAAGTTTTGTTCCCACTTCCGTTTCAAGTCCTCCTGTGGATCTGCACCTCTATTCAATATATTATAAAGCTTGCTTACAAGACCTTTAGTACTGCTTTCCCCTTTTCTAATCTTCCTTACCAATTCCTCAAATTCTGTATATACTCTATCTATCCCTATTTCTTTTTTATATTTTTTATTCCAATTATCCACCTTTAACTTCTGAAACCAGTTCAGATTTAAAATCTCAAACATTTTTTTCCGCTCGTCATCAACTTCACATGCTTTTAACCAATCCTTCAATAACAACCTCCCATTTTTATCCAATATTTCCATTTTTTCTTTATCTAATTTTATTGGGAAACACATCATATCAGTCAATTCCAAAATTGGAGAGAGATTCGGAACCATATCTTTTTTTACCTTCTTCCATACCTCCATGAGACCTTTCATCATAGTATTGTTTGACCTTTTCACCTTATCCTTCATTCCCAAGAAAATCAAGTTTCCAATATTTCTGTACTCTTTCATTTCCAATTGTTCCCAAATCACCTTTTCTCTTGCCAAGATCTTCACAACATTCCTGACTTGAAATGCTCGATAATATACTAGCAAATTAGGCATACCCAAACCCCCTTTTTTCTGAGACATATACCATAGTTTCTTTGGAAGCCTAGATTTTTTTCCTCCATTACAGAACCCATTAAACATTTTTTGAAACTCATTAATTTCTTTCTCTTTTAAATGGATCGCTAGTGTATCAAATAAAAAATTAATCTTTGGTAGCAGTATCATTTTACACATAGCAATCCTTCCGAACCATGACAGCTTTAACTTCTGGAGTTCTTGTATTTTATTCTTAAATTCGATTCTCAAGCTGTCGTAGTTCAATCGTTTAAGATCTTCTAATTTATTTGAAATGATTATCCCTAAATACTTCAGCTTCTCTTTAACTTGTATGTTAAGTGTCGACACCGTCCTACCCATCTCGCTCACTTTCAAATTACACAACATCAATTCAGACTTATCCCAGTTTATCTTTAATCCAGTTATAGCTTGAAATATTTGTAAATGATCTTTAATCCTATCCATTACCTGTTCCGGGTGCTTCACCATAAGCAATGTATCGTCTGCATACATACTCACTTTATTACCCATAATCCCTTCTATATTTGAATCTTCCCTTATACTTTTAGCTAAAATCTCCATTGCCATTATGAACAAGATAGGAGATAAAGGACAACCCTGCCTAGTACCCGCCTCTAGCTTTACCAAGTCCGTTAGCTCCTCATTCACTCTAACCTTAGCATTTCCTTTTTGATATAGTAAATCTATAACCCTATTAAATTTATCCCCAAACCCATATTTTCTAACTATTTCCTTAATTGAAGACCACTGCAGTGAATCGAATGCCTTAAAAATATCCAATGATAGTAGTCCCACTTTTTCCTTTGTTTGATTGACATTGTCTATTAAATCTAATACCCTTCTAGTCAAATCCGCCATGTGTCGTCCTTTTAAAAACCCAACTTGATCAACCTCTATATATTCCCCCATAAAACTATTTAAACGATTAGCCAATATTGCTGTGAAGATCTTCGCATCTTGGTTTATAAGCGAAATTGGTCTGTACGAATCCACTCTTTCCAAATTCTTTCCAGGTTTTGGCAAAAGAACAATTGTGGTGTTATACCATGAGGTCGGAATTGATCCTCCATCCAATATATAATTGTATAATTTCACCAATTTCGGAACCACTACCTCTTTGAATTCTTTATAGAACTCTGTTGATAATCCATCATCCCCCGGGGCTTTCCCTATCTTCAATCCACTTATTACCCCCCTAACCTCTTTATCAGTTATTTTTTCCTCCATTTTCTCCCTGTGCTCTTGTTTTATCCCATTTCCTAACTGCCTCTCCAATATCTTCTTAAGCTTTTCTTTATCTATTTCTTTTTTTGCATATAGCTCCTGGTAAAATTCTCTAACTATTTTACATTTATCGCTATTCTTATTGCACCTTGAACCTTGCCTATCCACTAACACCCCAATTTCTCTCTTTTCCCTTTTAACCTTAGCTGCCCTTGCTAATAATTTTGAGTTCTTATTACTAAATTCAAAATATTCCCTATTTAGATAAATCAAATCTCGTTTAACTTTGTCTATATCTTTACCCATTACTTCTGCCTTAAGTCCTTGTAGTTTCAAAAAAATTTTTTTATCCTTACTGTTTGCGTGTTCTACCTGTAATTGTTTTATTTCCCTTTCTTTTTCTATGTACTCTGCTTTATTCTTTTTATATTTAAAGCTTGCCAATTTTATGCTTTCACCCCTAAATACCGACTTCATGGTATCCCACACAACGTTAAAATTAACCTCATTATTATCGTTCCATTGCCAACTTTCTTTCCAGCTTTCCATAATTAGCTCTTTACTCTTCTGATCTTTGAACAAATTAGGATCGTACCTCCAATTTCTGACTCTTTGAGTATTTTTTTGTACTTTCAGTTCCAAATATACTTTAGCATGATCCGATTCCTTAATAATCCCGATTTCCGTGCCTTCTATATCCCCAATTAAATTTTCCGAAAGAAAAACATAATCTATTCTCGAATAAGTCCCATGCACGTGAGAAAAAAATGAATATGCTCTTTCTAAACCTTTAAACTCTCTCCACGAGTCCTTCAAACCCGTAGCTTTCATCCAATTATCCATCACCTTCCCTTTCACACCAGTTCCACTTCTAGCTATATTTGTGCAATCTAATCCTGACCTAATCAAATTAAAATCACCAGCCACAATAGTTTTAGCAACATTTTCCAACTCCACTATTTTCCGAATTTTTTCGAGAAACACTGTTTGGTGGTCATTCGGAGCATAAATATTTACCAACAAGATTTCCTCATCCTCCAATTTTCCTCTTAACAACAAGTACCTACCCTCCTGATCAACAATCTTTTTTGTGATTTCAAATCCTAACTTTCTAGAAATCATAGTTGCCACCCCTCTAGCTTTAGATGTTCCAAACGCCATCTCATAGTGTTGCATCCAACCTAAAAAAAGTTTATTCGTATCTTTTGACTTCTGATGTGTCTCCTGTAAAAACAAAATATCTGGTCTATCTTTTTTCAACGCCAATTCCAACCTCCGTCTCTTGAGAACAGAACCTGTACCTTTCACATTCCATGATATTATTTTAATACTTCCCATATCCAATTTCTTCTTCCAACTTTAAACTCTCCATCGGGCGTGCCACCAACAACCCTACCACCATACCACTACATATAACACACATTTTCACTCTCCCCACCTTCCAACGAAAAGTCGCCTCTGTCAACCAAAGAGGGGAGAGGGGGGACCTGCAAGACGTGCCCTACTGCCGGCGCTATGCGCTATTTGCCCATTCTACCTCTATTAAGTACTTAAGCTTGCTACTATCCAGATCTCATTGTTCCTTGCCTATTTCCTCTTCCACCATAATCAAAGACAGCTCCTCCTCCTCCTCCCCTCGCTGAGGTGTTCCACCTGTTGCCCCGCCAGCTTCCTCCCTCCCTTGTTCCCTTCCCAAAGCTCCAGAATCCATCATTTCCTTCTTAAGATTTTTCCATTCTTCTGAATCTGCTTGTACCAATCCCAACATACTCAAATATTCCAATGGGTTAGTGCCTTCATCAATAACTTGCATTCTTTTTTCATAAAAAAAGCGCAATTGTTGTGGAAATCTCCAATTATACCTTATGTTTTTACTCCTCAACAATTTAGTAACAGGCCTCATCTTGTACCTCCATGTTCTTTCTTTTAATGAAATATCATTATAGACTTCAACCTCTGAACCATCAAGTTTCAACGCATCAGAACCTGCTCTTTTCAGATGAGCCATTACTTTTAGTTTATCTGCCCAATTTGCAAATTTAACCAGCACATTTCTTTGTGCCATTCTCCCTCTTCTTGGACCCACCCGGAACACACTTCCTAAATCCTCCTGAACAAATTCCTTCCCCATTTTTAGACCATTTAACCACTGAACCACCCTCTCTCTTAACAAATCCGGAGTCCGTTCCGGTACCTGACGGATCAGAATATTCTGCTTTCTCATCAAATCTTCCACAACATCAATCCTCATTTCTTGTTCCAGCATTTTTAGCTTACTGTCCCGCACCACCTCCTGGGTCCCTTTTACTTCCCTCTTTACAGTATCCACCTCAATTTGAACCACTTTCAGCATTCCCGCAAATTTATTCAAATTTAAATCCATTTTTTTTGTATAATCATTCAATGTTGACATCATCTTTTCTTGCCCTTTAATTATTTCATTTCTATCTTTCACCCTTGAAGCCTCACTTTTCTCGAATTTTTGCATCAATTTACCCATTTCCACCATAATTTGCGTCTGGTCCATTGGCACTGTAGACATAGATGATGGTTGAGCAGATTCACCCACTGTTGTTTTTCCAGTCGTCTTAGACTTTACAACTTGTTCTTCCTCCTTCGCTTTTCCTCTTGTAACTTTTTCCATAATAATCCACTGTATTTCAAACCCAATGTTGCAGATCGCTGTAACAGTTTGTCAATATAGTAAGGCTTACAACACTGCAGTCATTGGTTCCACAGTTACAGCAGGAAAGTTCTTATGTCAGCAGAAGGTACCAAAATACTGTAATCCACAACGATGAAACTAAAGGAAACAACTCTCCAAGCAGGCAGATTAAAAATAAAAAAAAATTATTGACCACAACAGATCGTTTCCCCCAAAGCCAGCGGTCCAAACAAACGTCTTCCAGCCACAGAAAAAAAACAGGCTTCAGAGAAACAGTTAGCCCAGTTGTTGAGGGGGGGGGGGGCTCAGGAGGAAAAGAAAAATCCAGCTTCTGAGGGGTTGGGGTGATGAGCAAGATATTCCTCAATCCACACAGTAAAGAAACCAGCAATCAAAGCCACACATTCCTTCCTTTGAGATGGGTATTTAAAGCATCATTCTCCAGCGAGTGCCTTAACTTTTAAGTGAGAAAAGGCCCCCCCTCTTCCCCCTCTTCCTGCAAGGAGCAGACAGCTTAAGCAAAAGAAAAAAAGAAACTCCCACAGTTTCTCCAATATTCCAGCCCAGAGATGAGAGAGAGAGAGAAAAAACAAAAATTAATCCACCTATGTTGATATCAAAACGTGGCGCGGTCCTCTGGAGTATAGAAAAAAATCACAACCCTCGCACAGTCACTTTCGTTTTCCCTGACCGTCGCCATTTCAAGCCTCCACCTTTTCCATTTCAAAGACTCAGCTCTCTTTTTTTTTTTCTTTTAAAAAAAAAAAAAGATCCCAACTGGTTTTATAGCTTGCACTGAGAATGTAGCTCCCCACAGGCACTTACATGCAAATTACTTCACACTCAGGCTCCTCTTGCCCCTTTCAAAGCCGATTCCAAACGCCTTCTCCACAGTCTTGCTGATCCCGTTCCTTAGCTCCAGCAGAAAAGCCGCGACTGCCGCCGTAGCTTCCACCGCCAGAGAATCTCTCGAACTTCGATCAGCCAGCCCCAAAAGCTCACCAAACTTTCCACGGAGACAGGCAAGGATCTTATCTTTAGGCTTTGCCACTTTAAATTTTTTCTGTTCTGCTCCTTCCCATTGTTTACCACTTTGTTGAGCGCGAGCGTCCAAAACTAGATGTTACACAGCGGCCATCTTAGCCAGCTCCCCCAAATAACTATATTTTCAAGAATGAATTATAGACCGTTAAATCAGAAATCTCTTTTTTTTAGAATAAGGTAGGAAATGTTTGGCTCACTAGATGCTGATATACAGCAGCTCTTGCCTGCCTTAGCCAGGATAATGAAGGCCAACTGAATTTAGAGACCAGATGTTGTGTATGCATGGACACTGTTGCTTTAAGTAAATGAATGTAACCAACCCCATATCACAATGTATCACAGCTGCTAAAGGAACGCGAGCGAGCAGCCCATAAAGGGCGGCTGCGAGCGTTCATACTCACATGGTTCAATCCCCCAAATCACGGACAGCCGCGGGAACTTCTCCGCATGAAGAACTACTACAGAAAAGGGGGGCGTGCCTCTAGTCGACGCCCCCAACGGTGGCAGCCAATGAGCCACCATGTAACCAGATTCAAATGTGTTTCGCTACTGTTTATAATGTGATGTACCTCCGCCATTACCACATGTTCATCCTGATCATCAACCAATAAACCTGTGTTAGTCCTCACTGCGACTCCTTCTTTGTCTTCCGTGCGAGACACCAAATTGGCGACGAGGATGGGATCAATGGCGAATCCCAGAGTCAAGACGTACCATTTCGACGTCAGCGAGCCTGAGCAGTGGGAGCTCTACGAGTGCCAGTTTTGGCACGCGATGGAAGCAGCCGGCGTCGACGACGACGCGTTGATTCGCTCCCATTTCCTAGCCCAGGTGGGGCCGGCCACGCTGCGCATCCTAATGAACTTGGTGGCGCCAAAGAAGGTTGAAGCAGTGCCTATCGACCAACTCCTGGAACTGCTGAGGGCACATTTCCGGCCGCCCGTATCGATTTTTCCGGCCCGGGTCGCGTTCCACAGGCGAGACCAGCGCCCAGGCGAGTCCGTGTCCGACTACGCAGCGGCCCTCAGACTGGCGGCCGTGCACTGCAAGTGGGACGATCTGAACCAGGCCCTGCGAGACCGCCTGCTGTGCGGCCTGCGGGACGAAGAGCTGCAACGGAAGCTCATGACCCGCGACGAGCACCTTTCGTTCAATGAGGTGTTGCGAGAGGCCCAGGCGGCCGAGGCGGCCAGGAGCGGGGTCAAAGTGTTCAGGGCCCGCGGCACAACGTCCGAGCGGGCCAAGTCCCCTGTTCAAGCGGCCCGGCGGACCCCTGCGAAGGCAGCCTGGCGGGCACCGAAGTCGCCCGCCGGCACTCCAGAGACCTCCGACGACTCCTCCGTAACGGCGGACTCCTACACCAGCGACGACGACGGCGTCCAGAGAGTACGGAAGCGTGGGGAGCGGCGGCAAAACCGAGAGCGGCAAGACCGCCGCTGCGACGGCTGTGGCGTGGCCCACGACCGCACGAGGTGTCCTTTCCGCAAGGCCGAGTGCCACAACTGCGGTCGAAAGGGACACATCGCTCGAGTATGCAGGCGCGGGCGAACCGAGGACAAAGGCAGCTCCAGCCATCCCCAGCACCACCAGCGGAAGGCGGCCGGTACCAGGAAGGTATCCACCATCCACGGCGAGGACGGCGTGCACCGCGTGGCCCTGGAGCACCGGCGATTCTACGTGGAGGTACAGTTGCAGGGGCGCCCAGTAAAAATGGAGATAGACTCAGGGTCGTCCTACTCCATACTGTCCCAGAGGGAGTACATGCGCATTCCCCCGGAGGCTCGGCCCAAGCTGCGGGCCATGCGGTCCCACCTGCGGGACGTACAGGGGAACGGGATCCCGGTGTTGGGGGTGGGGAAATTCAAGGTGAAGTTCAAGAATTTCTCCGAAAAGCTGCCCCTAGTGGTCCTCAAGGGGGGGAAGTGTTGCCTCCTAGGAACGCAGTGGTTTGCTCCCCTGGGAATAGAACTGTCCGGCATCCACGCCATTGAGACTGACCCAATGCAGGACGTTTGCAATGCGCACCCGGACGTTTTCAAAAAGGGGCTAGGTACTTACAGGGGGCCCCCAGTTTCATTTGAGTTGGACCCAGAAATCCGGCCCATCCGCCTTAAGCCAAGGAGGGTGCCCTTCGCACTCAAGGACAAAATCGAGGCGGAACTGGACAAATTGGTGGGGCAAGGGATTTTAGTCCCAGTTGATTCGGCAGAGTGGGAGACGCCGATTGTTACGGCCCTCAAATCAAACGGGGAGGTCAGGATTTGCGCGGACTATAAATGTACGATTAATAAGGCCATTCGGCCAAATGCATACCCGGTGCCCGTGGTCAGCCATCTGCTGGCCACACTTCATGGGGGGAGGTGTTTCGCCAAGTTAGACCTGGCCCAGGCCTATCAGCAACTCTCAGTAACCCCAGCCGCTGCCGCTGCGCAAACCATAGTGACGCACAAGGGGGCATTTAAGGTAACGCGCCTTCAGTTCGCCGTGAATTCGGCCCCCGGGATCTTCCAGTCCCTCGTGGAACGCCTTTTAAAGGGGCTTCCAGGGGTTCTACCATACTTCGACGATGTGCTGATAACAGCGGGGAGCGAGGTAGAACTAGCTAAAAGACTAGATGGGGTTCTCTCAGTTTTCGAGAAAGCGGGGCTTCGCCTAAGGAAGGACAAGTGTGTGTTTTTTGCGAGGGAGGTTGAGTTCCTAGGTTTCAAAGTAACCCCAGAGGGGATCAGACCCTCAGAGTCCAAGGTTGCAGCCGTGCAGAACGCCCCTCGCCCCACCGCAAAGCCGGAGCTCTAGTCGTTTCTGGGGCTCCTTAACTTCTATCATTCGTTCCTGCCTAGGAAGGCATCTGTTGCGGAGCCACTGCACGCCTTACTAAAAAAAGACGCGGTTTGGCGGTGGGGGGACAAACAAGAGAAAGCTTTCCGAGAACTAAAATCACTCCTCTCCTCAGATGCGGTTCTGACACACTTTGACCCGAGGAAGCCAGTGGTTTTAGTCTGTGATGCGTCCCCGGTGGGGGTGGGGGCGGTCCTGTGCCACGTGTTAGAGAGCGGGCGGGAGGCCCCGGTGGCATATTACTCCAGGTCCCTTTCGAAGGCTGAGCGCAACTACGCGCAAACGGATAGGGAGGCCCTGGCCATAATTGCAGGGACCAAAAAGTTTCATGATTTTCTATACGGCCGCGAGTTTACGGTAGTGACAGATCACAAGCCGCTTCTGGGAATCTTCACTACCGGCAAACCCACTCCCCAAATACTTTCCCCCAGGATGTTGCGTTGGGCCATATTCCTCAACGCCTATCAGTACGAGATAGTCTACCGCCCAGGGAAGGAGATTTCCCATGCGGACGCACTGTCCCGATCCCCCCTCCCTAGCCTAGGGGATTCCGCATGCGAGGTAGAGCAGGACCATCAGGTCATGTTGATCGAGTCCCTCGACTCACCCCCCATTGTTCTGGCCGACCTCGCCAAAGCCACGGCGGCCGACAAGATCCTAGCCCAAGTTAGCGCATGGGTGAGGAAGGGGTGGCCCACTACTCCCCCAGAGGAACCGTTCAAGCCGTTCTGTAGGCGCAGGGTGGAACTTTCCCTGGAAAGGGGCTGTTTACTCTGGGGCCAGCGGGTGATTATTCCAGAGAAGTTAAGGGCGAAGGTACTGAAGTTACTGCACACCAGTCACCCAGGGATCGTGCGGTCCAAAGCCCTAGCTAGAAGCTTCTTTTGGTGGCCACAGATAGACGCGGACATAGAGTGTCCAGTGGGCACGTGCGAGAGCTGCCAGAGCTCCCAGCCCGAGGAGTCCCGGTTACCCCATAGAGAGTGGGACACGGCCCGCGGGCCGTGGTCCCGTATTCATGTCGACTTCGCGGGGCCTTTCCGTGGGGCCACGTTCCTACTGGTTGTCGACTCCTACTCCAAGTGGTTGGAGGTAATCCCCGTGAGCAGCACCTCCTCCGCGACAACCATAAAGCAGTTGCGTAAACTCTTTGCTTGCTTCGGCCTGCCAGACGTCCTCGTGAGCGACAACGCAAGTTCCTTCACGTCGACCGAGTTCCAAACCTTCATGGAGAGGAACGCAATCAGGCACATCACTGCTGCCCCATTCCACCCCGCCACAAACGGTCAGGTAGAGCGCCAAGTGCGCACTACAAAAGACGCCCTGCGGCGCATGGGTCCCGGCGATCTGAACCTACACCTGTGTCAGTTCCTAATCAGCTACAGAACCACCCCCTTAGCTTCAGGATTCTCCCCAGCCGAGCTGCTCATGAAGAGGCGCCCGGCAACACTGTTTGACCAGATGGACCCGTCCAGGGTGGAGGATGAGGGGAGAAATATAAATTTAGGGGGGGGGGAGCTCCAAGAACTTTTCCACAGGGGACCCGGTTTACTGTAGGAACTACGCGGCCTCGGGGCCAGCGTGGGTGCCGGGGTCGATCATCGAGCAGACAGGACCAGTGTCCTACAGGGTCGAGACTAGCTCAGGGCTACTGTGGAGACGGCACGCCGACCAGCTCCGAAAAAGGGTCACCAGTGAGGGGAAATCAGCGTTAGGGTCCTCCCCCACCCGCATTACCCAAGGGGGAGACACGGAGGCGCACGAGGACGCAGTTAAAGAGAGGAATCAGTTTGTCCCCGACGATGACCATGACCATGAGTATGACTATGATTTTCCGTACCAGGGGGAGTTAGCGGAGTGGTCCCCCACCCGTCCTAGAGAGAAGAGGGGTTTCAGTTCAGCCCCTGGTACCTCCAGTCCCCACAGCGCGGGCATGCTAGAGTACACCATAGTCCCGGCCCCCAAAAGACAAGCGCCACAAAGACAGGCAGCCAGCGGAACCTCGCCAGCCTCAAATCCCCAAACCCCCAAACAGGCAGTGGGAGACAGCGGGTCCACGAGGGTCTCATCGTCAGTCCCGAAGTTCGTGCTAGGTGGGTCCCCGGGCTCCGCAGGCGGTAGGCAAGGGTTCACTTCCCAGCTGTTCATTCCATTCCCGTCCCCACATGCAAGGTCAACGCAGTCTCATCACAGAACCACTAACGGGTCCCCACCTTACATTGCAGGACAAGACCGCGCGGAACCAGGAGCCACGGGCTCCCCTGTGTTAGGGCAAGCGGCCACACGCCCCAGGCGCACGTGCAGCAAGCCACAATGGTTAAGGGACTTCGTCCCATCCTAGGGGGGAGGGATGTTGTGTATGCATGGACACTGTTGCTTTAAGTAAATGAATGTAACCAACCCCATATCACAATGTATCACAGCTGCTAAAGGAACGCGAGCGAGCAGCCCATAAAGGGCGGCTGCGAGCGTTCATACTCACATGGTTCAATCCCCCAAATCACGGACAGCCGCGGGAACTTCTCCGCATGAAGAACTACTACAGAAGAGGGGGGCGTGCCTCTAGTCGACGCCCCCAACGGTGGCAGCCAATGAGCCACCGTGTAACCAGATTCAAATGTGTTTCGCTACTGTATATAATGTGATGTACCTCCGCCATTACCACATGTTCATCCTGATCATCAACCAATAAACCTGTGTTAGTCCTCACTGCGACTCCTTCTTTGTCTTCCGTGCGAGACACTAAACCAATGCTGTACCACACTAAATGCAAACCATGATTTTGTATTACAGAAACCTCAGGCAAATGATTTTTCTTGTCTACCCAGCATTAATAAAAAGGAAAAGAAAGCTCAAATACAGATTGTTTGTAAACGACACATTTTAGCTGCCGAAACGCAGCAGCAACGCAGCATAAAATTCCAAAAATAGAGTGAAAATGGTCCGAAAACCCTCCCGCCATGGGAAACAGCAGAGGCTGCCAAAGCATTTTTAAAAATGGCATGATTGCGCCCGCCAACGAGCCCAGAAGTGCCTAAGATGCCGTGTTTTGGCTGCAAAGCGCACTGCATTTTGGCATTTCCAGTGGTGGGGGGAGCTTCTGGCAGTGCCTTGGTTCCCACTGTGGGCTGGATTAATTAGCGTCATGGGCCAGATTAGGCCCATGGGCCATAGGTTACCCCTGCTTTAAACAATCATGCATTTATATTTATCCTGAATACAGAAAGATTAAAATTGCAACATGTATCATCAAATTCTTTAACAAAAGTTTTTTAAATGCCACAAAATATCACCTTTTCATAGCAGAGCCAGATTTTTGTGTTATCAATTGACTCCCTCTTCTCAAGTCCCTTCTCCCATATATTCAATAGGTAGATATGCCTTCAGATTAAAAACCAGTTTCTGGGAGGCACAAAGACTTGTAGAGATGCTTCTGCTGCTGTCACCAGCAAACTTATAACCTGCTTTTAAAAATAATAATAATTAGACAATATCAACAACAAAAATAGTTTAAAAAAACACATTAACATGTATTAGAGCAGGGGTGCCCAAACTGTGGCCCGTAGGCTGGATCCTGCCCCCTCCACTAATTCAACTGGCCCATGTCACCCTTGCCACTCCTGGCAGCAGAAGTAAAACGCGCTTGCATGGGCACATAACACACCTGCGCATTCGCAGAACATTGCCGTAAATGACCGATTGTTGTAAATGCGTTTACTACAACCATGGGTCATTTATGGCAGTGTTCTGTGGATGCGTTTTATTTCCGCTTCCGGTGGGAGGAACGTGACCGCATGCTCAACCATGTGAACTGCCTAAGGCACAAAAAGTTTGGGCACCCCTGTATTAGAGAGTAAACAAGACAAGGCAAAAAATATTGTAATATCTTAAAGACTAACTGATGTATTCTAATGTTAGCTTTCGTGGATCAAGTCCACTTCATTAGACATATGATTAAGTCTTCATGGCATTAATTTATACATGTCAGGTACAGAGGTACTTTAGTGTCTTGCACGGAAGACAAAGAAGGAGCCACAGTGGGGGCTAGAACACAGGTTTATTTCATGATGGTCAGGATGAACATGTGGTAATGGCGGAGGTACAGCTCATTTTATACTGTAGTAATACATTTGAATACTGTTGCACGGTAGCTCATTGGCTGCTACAGGCGTGACGTCATTCTGAGTCACGCCCATCTTCTCCAGGTGATCCTAGCGCGGGAAAGGTTCCCGCGGCTGCCGGTGATTGGGGGAATGTGAACCATGTGAGCTGAACGCTCGCAGCTGCCCTCTATGGGCAGCTTACTCGCGTTCCTTAAACAGCTGGGTTACATTGTAATCATTGTCAGGTTACATTCATACATTCTTAAAGTAATACTGTTACATACACAACAGGTACACAATGGTTGGCTAACATAACAGATATGTTTACAAATCAGTATGACTATTTACAACCAGTAATAACAGATCTGATTGGGGTTCAGATTTATTACAGTGATGTTTCCTTTTTTTAGTTGCAAATGGTTAGTAGTTACCTAGCCAGAGGTCAGTTACTTACTTTATTCTGTGAAGTGGCCTGGGAATCACTGATCATCCTTCTGAAGTTTGTTCTGTAAGGTGGTATGGGTAAATTACAGTATATAATAACCTGTTAGTTGTGACGTATCAAATTTGATGTCCCAAAACCCGTTGAATATTCAAACCTTTGAGACGGGTGTCCAGCACATGTATATATTTTATCCCTTCTGTCTCTCACTGGATTATTATTATTGTTGTTGTTTGGATTTGTATACTGCCCACTCGACAAAGCAACTCTTGTCTTATAATTTTTCTGTTCCAGAATGGCAACTTTCAAACTTTGCAGTGTCCAGGTAGATTGAAACGATCTGAAACAGGTTTCTGTGTATTGCCATTCCTGATGTTATTTATGTCCATTAACTATTTTGTATTTAGCCACATGAATGGGGTGGGACTTTAAGAACTTACTTTTATATCACAATGTATGGCTGACGAAGCGGATTAATCCTCCCCCACAAAAAAAAACTCCTCACACACAGAAATAAAAAAGTTGAGTCTTTCAGGCCCTGCTACACTCTTCCTTCTTCAAGTGCCGTACCCTGTATCTGATTTTGAATACTGGCGATCAGCCATGAAGATTGTCCTGAGGACAATAAATTGCAGTGGTCTTCCATTTGCCTTCTGCATCACAGCGTCAGATGTGGACTTTGCTACCCAAGGCTAGTCCTCAGGGTTGTAAGGTTAGTTAACCACCACCTATCGGTGTTGCTTGCAGTAGGGTCTACTCTATTACCATAGGAGGATAACCTGGCCAGACATCAAGAGACAGCTCTTGTGTTCCAAATTTTTTGGGCATGTTTATTTATTTATGTCTGCTTTGCTTGCAAACAAATCAAAGACAAAAAACGTGTAGCACAGGGGTTCTCAACCTATGGCCCAGGAACCGGATGTGGCCCACTACACCATTTCATGTGCCCCCCCCCCCCCGCCTCTACCACCCCCGGAAGTGCCATGTGTGGCAGACAGGGAAAAATGGCCGTCCAGCCCCTGAAGCTGAGGGAGCGTGACCAGGCCCTCAGCTTGAAAAGGTTAAGAACCCCTGTTGTAGCACCTTAAAGACTAACTCCTGTATTTTAATATTAAAACCAGGCTTTAGTCTTTAAGGTGCCAAAACATTTTTGTCTTTTTTTGGTAGTTGTTTTGTTTACAAACAAAGCAGAAATAAATAAAATGTTAAAATACGAGAGTTAGTCTTTAAGGTGTCACAACAGGTTTATCCTTTTTTTCTGGGTAGTTGTTTTGTCTGGAAGGCAGGAGGTCAGCAGTTCGATTCCCAAGTACAGTACTGCAGGACGGAATGAGCTCCCGTCTTTGTCCCAACCCCTGCCAACCTAGCAGTTCGAAAACAAGAAATTGCAAGAAGATAAATAGGGACCACTTCGATGGGAAGGTAAACAGGGTTCTGTGTGCTCCGGTGTCTAGTCATGCCTGCCACATGACCATGGAAACGTCTGCAGAAGCAAACAGCGCTGGCTCTTCGGCTTTGAAACAGAGATGAGCACTAAACCCTAGAGTCGGATACAACTGGCTTTCGAGCAAGGGAAACCTTTACCTTTGTTTACAATCAAAGCAGAAATAAATAAATAAATTGTTAAAATACAGGAGTTAGTCTTTAAGGTTTCGCAACATGTTTGTCTTTTTTTGGGGTAGTTTTGTTTCCAAGCAAAGCAAAAATAAATAAATAAAATGTTAAAATACAGGAATTAGTCTTTAAGGCAGTGATGGCGAACTTTTTAGAGACAGAGTGCCCAAACTGCAACCCCAAACCTACTTATTAATCCCAAAGTGCCAACACAGCAACGGGGAGGGGGGGGGGGACTCTCCCACTGGGCTGCTAGGCAGAGGGGCGCAGCAAATTTTTTGATGGGGCAACCACATGGGTGCCCACAGAGAGGGCTCCAAGTGCCACCTCTGGCACGCGTGCCATAGGTTCACCACTACTGCTTTAAGGTGTCGCAACATTGTTGTCTTTTTTCCTGGGCAGTTTTGTTTTACAAGCAAACACACAAATAAATAAATATTAAAATGCAGGGGTTAGTCTTTAAGGTGCCACATTGTTTTTTTGTATTTTGCCAACTCCCCCCAAAAAACTGCTTGTGGCTATGTTGTTCAAGTTCATATCATTTATTCTCATTCAACTTCATATCATATATTTTGAAATAATCCAAACTTGTTTGGTCCTTCCAATAGTCTTGTTCAATTCACAGACAAAATAAATCTTCTCAATTTTTCAGTAGCAAACAATATCAGTTCATTCAACAAGGAAGTCTTCAGTATGTCCAAAAGTATATTCAGTATCTTTATAAATCTTGTATAAACCAGGTTATTAATTTCCAAAATCTAACCGGTTTAAAGATTTTTCGATTATTTCTTCCTCAGGAAAATATAACTTTGTATAAAATACAAATCATAATACCTTTTAGTATTTTTGACTAGCATACACCCATCATAAAACTTTTACACATAGCTTCTAGTTACATAGTATTTCTTACCTATCTTCACGTTCTAAATGGCCTCTAATGTAATTCTTTCAGTGCCAGAACGTTAGAAATCCATTTAACCTTGTTGTTCATATACTCTCTAAAATCTAATCTTAAACACCTGTACTCCCTATTTTCCATAACGTCCTCATCCTGTTAATAACGACACCTGGGTTAGTTGTAAAATAGCTCCTAGATAATATACTCTGAAGTGACCCATTCTATAAGAAACATCTATAGTCTATCTCTTGGTTCAAACCCTTCGGTGAAAGAGTCTGGAATCTGTGTATGTAAAATGATTCTCTCTGGAGGAGTAAACGATCCAAATCTATTCTGTTATATTGTTCTGCTTTAACAGTTTCAATGACCACGAATCTAAAATCATTGTCTGAGTGATTTTTTTCAATATAATGCTGCACGAGGGGTGCGAATAAATTGCGATTCCTAATTCTACTTCTATGTTCCGCTAACCTATTTCTGATTGGTCTAGAAGTCTTCCCCACATAGTACAGACCACACCCACATATCCATAGATACACGCAGGATGCTGTTTTACAATTAGAAAACGTACGCAAAGTATGGGTTATTCCTATATGTGAAATATTAACCTCCTTTGTTTCCCATGAAAATTTGCAGTAAGAGCAATCCTGACATTTGTAATGCCCCACAATTAAATCCGTCGTCGGAGTCCTGACCAAACTGTCGCTATGCGTCACCATGTTGCCTACTGTTCGTGTCTTCCTGTAACCTATTGTCAGATATTGCTCACAGCCTGGAATGTCAGTAATGAGATGCCAATGTTTCCTAATTATATTTTTTATTTTATTTGCCAATGGCATATACTCAATTGACCAAAAGATCTTTCTCCTCTCCTCTGACTTCTTTCTATCAAAAAAATCCTTCCTTGGAATACAGTCTACCTTCCTTCTAGCTTGTTTGATCACATCTCCAGGATAACCCCTAATCATCAATTTCTTTTGTATATCGACAGCAGCTGTTACGAAATCCGCATTAAGTGTAGAATTCCTTTATGCCCTTGCCAACAAGCTAAATGGTATATTTCTTCTTAAATGTCCCGGATGGAATGATGTGTATTCTAAGTATGCATTGCGGTCTGTGGGTTTATTATATTACCGCATATTGATTCTCCTGTCACTGTTTATAAAGACTAGCAAATCCAAAAATGGAAGAGCCCCTCTATCTGATTGTAAAGTAAATTTTAGATGTTGATTAAGTCCCCCCAACCATGAAACAAAATCTGAAACTACATCAAAATCACTCACTATGGAAAATAGGTCATCTATAAACCTCCTAAATGCCACTATATATTTATAGAACGGGTTCACTGTAGGATTTAAAATGGTGTCAATCTCGAACTCTGACATGAATAAATTCGCCACAGATGGTGCTATTGGATTGCCCATAGCGACTCCACTAATTTGTAGATAGAACTCCCTTTCAAATCTAAAGAAATTTTTTTCAAGACATAAGTCCAATAAATCCACCAGGAAGTGAGTCGGCAGCTTTCGTATAGTTGTTTCTATATGGAAAATAGGGAGTACAGGTGTTTAAGATTAGATTTTAGAGAGTACTAGCAGAGGTTGCCCGGCGTTGCCGGGGTGTTTAAAATGAGTTTTTTTTAATGGACCATTAGAAAGGCTGAGCGAAGAAAAATAGATGCCTTTGAGATGTGGTGCTGGAGGAGAGTTTTGAGAGTCCCTTGGACAGTGAGAAGAACAAATAGGTCAATAGTAGAAGAGATTAGCCCTGAGTGCTCATTATAAGGTCAAATAGTAAAGATGAAGCTGAAGTATTTTGGACATCAAATGAGAAGAGAGGATTCACTTGAGAAGGTCTTAATGCTGGGGAAGGTGGTGGGCAAAAGAAAAAGGGGACGGCCAAGGATGAGATGGCTAGATGGCACTGTAGATACAATGCGTCTGGAGTTGTGTGGACTGAGGAGGATGGCGTTGCCGGGCTGTTATAAACTGTGATCAGTTGGTTGTTTTTTGTTTGTTTGTTTTTCGGGGTGGTGGTTAAAAAAAGAACAAAGGATGATTAATTTTTTCCTTTTTTATTTTACCAAATAATGTTTTATAATGTGTCTTTTTTCAAAAGTGTGTGTTGGTGGTTAAGGGTGGTTTTGGGTGTGCACAACCACCACCACCCGTAGAATACCACTCCAATCACCAACACACATATTAAAAATTTATGACAAGGCAGGAGTGTCGTGTGTGTGTGTTTGTGTGTGTGTGAGAGAGAGAAAGAAGCTGTGTGTGTGTTTGTGTGTGTGAGAGAGAGAGAGCTCATTAGGGAAAGGAGTAGAAGAGGAATATATGTGTGTGTGTGTGTGAGAGAGAGAGAGAGAGAGAGAAAGAGAAGCTGTGTGTGTGTGAGAGAAAGAGCTGTGTGTGTGTGAGAAAGAGAAGCTGTGTGTGTGTGTGAGAGAGAGAAGCTGTGTGTGTGTGTGAGCGAGATAGAGAGAGAGAGAGAGAAAGAGAAGCTGTGAGTGTGTGTGTGAGAGAGAACTCATTAGGGAAAGGAGCAGAAGAGGAATATGTGTGAGTGTGTGTGTGTGTGAGAGAGAAGCTGTGTGTGTGTGTGAGAGAGAAAGAGAAGCTGTGTGTGTGTGAGAGAAAGAGAAGCTGTGTGTGAGAGAGAGAGAAAGAGAAGCTGTGTGTGTGAGAGAGAGGAAGAGAGAGAGAAAGAGAAGCTGTGTGTGTGTGAGAGAGAGAGAGAAGCTGTGAGTGTGTGTGATAGAGAGAGCTCATTAGGGAAAGGAGCAGAAGAGGAATATGTGTGAGTGTGTGTGTGTGTGTGAGAGAGAGAGAAGCTGTGTGTGTGAGAGAGAGAGAGAAAGAGAAGCTGTGTGTGTGAGAAAGAGAAGCTGTGTGTGTGAAAGAGAAGCTGTGTGTGAGAGAGAAAGAAAGAGAAGCTGTGTGTGAGAGAAAGAAAGAGAAGCTGTGTGTGTGAGAGAAAGAGAAGCTGTGTGTGTGACAAGAGAAAGAGAAGCTGTGTGTG
This sequence comes from Bradypodion ventrale, assembly GCA_035047345.1. NCBI lineage: Eukaryota > Metazoa > Chordata > Lepidosauria > Squamata > Chamaeleonidae > Bradypodion > Bradypodion ventrale. The sequence goes on along the minus strand of JAWDJE010000006.1, from coordinate 78,583,058 downwards.
TATGTGAGAGAAAGAGAAGCTGTGTGTGAAAGAGAAGCTGTGTGTGAGTGATAGAGAGAAGCTGTGTGTGTGTGAGAAAGAGAAGCTGTGTATGTGTGTGTGAGAGAGAAAGAGAGAGAGAAAGAGAAGCTGTGAGTGTGTGTGAGAGAGAGGGGGGGGCTGGCTTCCCTGGCTGGCTCGAGGTAAGGAAGCCCAGGGGGGGGGGGTGTTATGGGCTTCCCTTACCGGGGGCTACCTTGCGGCCCGCGGTAAGGAAGCCCAGCGGCGGGTGTGTGTGTGGGCTTCGCTCACAGGGGGCTGCCTTGCGGCCTGTGGTAAGGAAGCCCAGTGGCGGGGTGTGTGTGGGCTTCCCTTACCGGGGGCTGCCTTGTGGCCCGCGGTAAGGAAGCCCAGCGGCGGGGGGGTGTTGTGGGCTTCCCTTACTGGGGGCTGGCTTGCGGTAAGAAAGCCCAGCAGCGGGGAGGGGGGCTTTACTTACCGGGGGCTGGCTTCCCTGGGATGCGCCGGCTTTCTCAGAGTTCTGCGCGCTCACATTTGTGCTTTCCCTTTGTGCTTCTTTTTTTCCCGTGCGGCTTGTTTTTGATTGGCTGCGCCCCGTTTCCCCACGTTCTTTGTGCTCCCGCCTCTCAGCCTGATTGGCTGTGGCGCAGCGTGGCGCAAAGAACGTTGGGAAATGAAGTTGTTTCCCTTTTTCGCATTTGTGGGGCTGTTGCACCACTGCCGCTTTACTCAAGTGCAGGCAAGTAGGGCCAGCCGTAGGAACCTATAACGAGTTCCAACGGTTAACCCTTGGTTTTATAGGTTAACATATGAACAACAAGATTAAATGGATTTCTAATGTTCTGGCACTGAAAGAATTGCATTAGAGGCCATTTAGAACGCGAAGATAGGGAAGAAATACTATGTAACTAGAAGCTATGTGTAAAGGTTTTATGATGGGTGTATGCTAGTCAAAAATACTAAAAGGTATTATGATTTGTATTTTATACAGAGTTATATTTTCCTGAGGAAGAAATAATCGAAAAATCTTTAAACCGGTTAGATTTTGGAAATTAATATCCTGGTTTATACAAGATTTATAAAGATATTGAATATACTTTTGGACATACTGAAGACTTCCTTGTTGAATGAACTGATATTGTTTGCTACTGAAAAATTGAGATTTATTTTGTCTGTGAATTGAACAAGACTATTGGAAGGAACAAACAAGTTTGGATTATTTCAAAATATATGATATGAAGTTGAATGAGAATAAATGATATGAACTTGAACAACATATAGCCACAAGCAGGTTTTTTTTGGGAGTTGGATTTCTACACTGCTTTGCCGTTGCATTTTTGTTTTTTGTATTTTGGCAATTGTTTTGTTGACTCTAGGATTGTGTTTGCACAGACTGACACGGCTACCGCTTCGAAAATCACAAGCTTTTGCTTCTGTTTCCATGTTGTCTTCGTCAGGCTCTGAGCGACTACCCCGAAGTCTGGACGCCTTCTCTCCTCCGCTCCATCTCCTCCTTTTGTTTTGGTCAATAGGGTTCTCTTGGCAAACTTCGTGGCATGCTTTGCCGGTTTCTACGCCAGTATCCTCCCATAATACATGTTATCACAGTTTAAAGCACAGTTTGAAACAGCTGCATGCAGCAGCTCCTTTTCCGTGGTGACTTCCCTTCACCTCTATTCATCCTTATGGTATTCCTGGTGGTAATGTATGACTGTGAGAGCTGGACCATTAGGAAAGCTGAAAGCAGAATAGATGCCTTGAAAATGTGGTGTTGGAGGAGAGTTCTGCGTCCCCTGGACAGCGAGGAGAACAAATAGGTCAATCTTAGAAGAAATCAACCCTGACTGCTCATTAGGTCAAATGCAATAATACCTCATACAAAGTCTGCTTCATACATCGCCTAATTCCTTGAAAAAAGTTGCCTCATACAAAGTCGCTGCGACTTTGCATGAGGCATTGGGGTTTTCCCCAGGTTGCATTGTGCCTGGGCAGTATAAAAGGCAGGACACATGCATGCATTGCTCTTGTGGGTTTTGCACGAGGCAAAGAGTGTTTAGGAGTGGTTTTGAGCGCGATTTTGGATTTTTTCATCAGAATTTTTAGAAGCATTCTTCAGGTTCTTGGACAATCAGGCTTGTTTGACATGTTTTTGTAATGTTTTTAGCCTTAGACAATGATTTCTTAAAGTTGTCAGCTTCCTGTACTTTGTCCTGAAGTCTGTGCTGTTACAGTACAATGTATCTCTATGGAAACGACGTTGTACGAGGCATCGCGGCAAGGATTTGGACGTTGTACGAGGCATCGCGGGTAGGGTTTTGCATGCCTCATACAAAGTCCAAATCCGTATAGAGTCCAAACTTGGGGAACCAAGTTTGGACGTTGTGTGAGGTATCGCTTGTAGTAAAGATGAAGCTGAAGTACTTTGGACATCAAATGAGAAGCGGGGATTCACTTGAGAAGGCCTTGATGCTGGGAAAGGTGGAGAAGAAGGGGGCAGCCAAAGATGAGATGGCTAGATAGTACTGTAGATGCGGTGGGCACAGAACTGGGAGGGCTGAGGAGGATGGTGGAGGACAGAGGCGCCTGGAGGACAATGGTCTACAGGTTCGCAAAGGGTCGGAATCGACTGTGCAACTGAACAACAAAATCTCCTCCCAGGCGCTGCTTGGGGGGAAATGAGGGCCACCCCCCCCACCCCCGCGTCCAAGAGGGGAGGGCCCTGGCCATGTGTCCCCCCGCCCCCCCCCCCCCCTCCGCGCTTCTCTCCTCCTCCTCCTCCCACCCCTTTGGCGACGTGGTGGTGCCCGAGTGTGCCTTGCTCTTGCTCCACCTCCGCCGGCCCGCGCCAGGGAGGAGAGGAGACGATGGGGAGCCGCCGTCTGCCTTTGCCGCTGCGGGCCGCCGCGCTCTGCCTGCTCTTGCTCTTCTCGGCGGCGCTGTTGCTCGCGGGGGGCGCGCGGGCGCAGTACGAGCGCTACAGCTTCCGCAGCTTCCCGCGCGACGAGCTGATGCCGCTGGAGTCCGCCTACCGCTACGGCCTGGACCAGTACACGCGCGAGAACTGGCCCGAGAGCGCCCACTACCTGGAGGTGAGCCTCAGGCTCCACCGCCTCCTGCGCGACAGCGAGGCCTTCTGCCACCTCAACTGCAGCGCCGCCCGCCTGCAGGAGGAGGAGGAGACCCGCCGCGAGGGCGGCGGCGGAGGAGGCGGAGGCCAGGCCGCCAGCTCTGAGCAACCCCTGGCGCCCGGCCGCTTCGACGGCTTCCCAGAGCTGCGCGACTTCGCCGACACGTTGCGCCGCGCGCAGTGCCTCCGGCGGTGCAAGCAGGGCCTGCCGGCCTTCCGCCAATCCCAGCCCAGCCGAGAAGTCCTGGAGGAATTCCAGCGCCGCGAGCCCTACAAGTTCCTGCAGTTCGCCTACTTCAAGGTATGTCACGCCCCGCCCCCAAGCCACGCCCCTCCTTAAACTTTGTCAAATCCTTCTTTTCCCCCTTGTGTCTGATGCACAGGGGTGTGGTGGGCGCCTTGGGAGGGCGGTGGACAGGAAGTGATGGGGGCACCTATTGGAGGTTGGGGTAGAAATCCCATACATTCCCATTACCTCTGCCTGCCTCTGGGGGGCGCCAGGCACTGGGGTGCACCCGGATGAGTCCCTGTATCCCTATGGGCCAGCACATCACTGCTGATGAAGTGAACTTGATCCACTAAAGTAAAGGTTTCCCTTGCTCGAAAGCCAGTCATGTCCGACTCTAGGGTTCAGTGCGCATCTTTGTTTCAAAGCCGGAGAGCCAGCACTGTCTGCTTCTGCAGACGTTTCCGTGGTCATGTGGCAGGCATGACTAGACACACGCTGTTACTTTCCCACCGAAGTGGTCCCTATTTATCTACTTGTTCCAAAGTACTGCAGGACGGAATGAGCTCCCATCTTTGTCCCAGCTCCTGCAGACCTAGCAGTTTGAAAGCAAGAAATTGCAAGTAGATAAATAGGAACCACTTCAGTGGGAAGAAAACAGCGTTCTGTGCACTCCGGTGTCTAGTCATGCCTGCCACATGACCACGGAAACGTTTGCGGAGGCAGACAGCGCTGGCTCTTCAGCTTTGAAACAGATGAGCGCTGAACCCTAGAGTCGGATACAACTGGCTTTCGAGCAAGGGAAACCTTTACCTTTACTAATGTCTTGCTTTTGAACTGCTAGGTTGGCAGGAGCTGGGACAAAGACGGGAGCTCGTTCTATCCTGCAGTACTCGGGAATCGAACTGCTGACCTTCTGCCTCCCAGTCAGCGTCTTAGCCACTTGAGCCACTGCAGTGCCTTGATCCACTAAAGCGAACATTAAAATACAGGAGTTAGTACCAGTGATCCAGTCCTGCACGTCACTTTCTGGTCCTGAGCCCTTTTGGCATGCAGTCCTCCTCAGCCCCAGGCCAGGATGGATGAAGCTGCTGCCCTCCGTCAAGATGGAGTCAAGTGAGATTTAATTCAATTGGGGACCATCACCCTTCCCTGTGGACTTTGCCACCCAAGGCTGTTAGTCCTCAGGGTTGTCAGATTAGTTAACTGCTGCCTGAATCGCTGGCATATGGTTTACTCTATTACCATAGCAGGATAACCTGACCAGTCTCTACCTGCTTCGTTGCTTCCTCTTTTACCCCATTGGGTCTCGAGGGAGATACTGTACTGTAAAAAGTTCTTGCTCTGGCACTTCTCCCAGCCTCTACCTGTGTTATTTGGTGTTCTTGTAACAATTGGCGTTCTTGTACTAAAGTTTGTATCAGGTCACTTTCTTGGTGTGTTTTACTTTGATGAAGTGAAGGATAAACGAGATGGATCTTGGAATTGTTGTAGATCACCAGCTAAGTATGAGTCAACAGTGCGATGTGGGTGCAAAAAAGGCCAACGCTGTTCTAGGCTACTTTAACAGAAGTATAGTCTCCAAAAACCAGGAGGTACTAGTTCCCCTTGGTGGTTAAGACTCTGAATTTGATGACTGGAGGTTTGGCAGGTCAGCAGTTTGAGATCCGAGTGTTGCACAATGGAGAGAGCTCACGTCATCTGTCCCAGCTCCTGCCAACCTAGCAGTTCGAAAGCAAGAAATTGCAAGTAGATAAATAGGTACCACTTTGGTGGGAAGGTAAACAGTATTCTGTGCACTCAGGTGTCTAGTCATACCTGCCACATGTCCACAGAAACACCTGCTGATGCAGACAACACTGGTTCATTGGTTGTAAATAGAGATGAGCACCACCCCCTAGAGTCAGACACGACTGGCTTTCAAGCAAGGGTGACCTTTACCTAACAGAAGTATAGTCTCCAAAACCAGTGAGGTACTAGTCTCCCTCTAATCAGCAGTAGTTAGACCACATCTAGAGTACTGTGTCCAATTCTGGGCACCACACTTTAATAAAGAGGCAACCCAATTAGAGCAGGTACAAAGAAGGGCAGCAAGGATGATCAGAGGACTGAAAACCGAGACATATGCAGAAAGGCTGAAGGAACTGGGCATGATTAGCCATGAGAAAAGGAGACTGAGAGGGGATATGATCGCACTCTTCAAATACCTGAAAGGTAATCATAAAGAGGAAGGGCAGGAAGGTTTGAAAAAAATGAGGTATTCCTTAAGGTTACATCTGATGCGGGGAAGATCGAATGGCCCATCTATATACACTGGAGCCTCATACAACAATCGCCTAGATCACATAACAATCAGGTTTTGGGGGGAAATGGCGTCCCGCATAACAATTTTCCCTATGGAAAAAATAATACAACAATTTTTCAATGGGAAAAACCACTTAGCAAAAATAAAATAAAATCGTACAATGCATCCCATAGGGAAAATCGCTATATGGTGTATGGCATCGTATAGCAATTGTTTTGTACAACAATGAGCCCCGTGGAACGGATTGAACTTGTTGAATGAGGTACCACTGTACAATGAAAGAGATAAGCTTTATTTTATCTATTGGCTTTGCTTTGAGTCATGTGGCCAATAATACTCATTTTCTCTTTCCTGGCACAACCCAGAATTTTCCCTTTGCTTCAAGATACAGTAATATTCAGCTTAGTGTTATTTTGCCTCTTTTATTATCGACCAAGAGCGCCCACAGATTTCAACACACTAATCCATCACCTGCCCTTATGAATTACAAAGTAAAATATAAACACTTGCCTGCTTTCAATCTTTTATCTTCCACATGCCTTCTTGCTGATTTTCCATCAGCTCTGTGCAACATAGTGTCATATATTCTCTCTCTTCATTTGCCTTAGGTGTGAGGAAATGTCAACTTTCGAAATGTTGACCAACTCTTAATTCTATCATATTTTACTGTTGATGACTAATGGAGACTGATGGAAATCAGAGTTCAGTAACATGGTGGACCACAGATTCCTTTGCAAATTTGTTGCATAATATTATCATGATGCAATGTTGATGCAATGGGCACAAAGCTGGGCGGGTGGAGGATAGGGTGTGCCTGGCATGTGGTGGTCCATGGGGTCTCGAGGGGTCGGAGTTGACTGTGCAACTGAACAACAACAACAAATCGTCATGACATGGATGTGTGGTTTGTTTGTTTTTTAGTTTTGTCATTTATATACATTTTCTGTAAAAAAAAATCTTTGACAAAAGTGTAAATTCAGATACTATACAGTACTTGCATACTGAATCTACAAGGGAAAACGTATAGAAAGTAGTTTGAAAAGTGGGTTTCTAATGTATGTTTTAAAAATCCCTTTTGACTAGGCAAATAATCTTCCAAAAGCCATTGCTGCAGCACATACCTTTCTTCTACAACACCCGGATGATGAGATGATGAAGAGGAATATGGCATACTACAAAAGCATGCCCGATGCTGAAGACTACATTAAAGATTTAGAAACAAAATCATATGAGGTATCTTTTTTATCTTTTTGTATGTTTCAGAACATCTTCAGTTAATTATGTTATTTGGAGGTTTCCCTTGCTCGAAAGCCAGTCGTATCCGACTCTAGGGCGCAGTGCTCATCTCTGTTTCAAAGACGAAGAGCCAGAGCTGTCTGCTGCTGCAGACGTTTCCGTGATCATGTGGCAGGCATGACTAGACACTGAAGCGCACGGAACGCTGTTACCTTCCCACCGAAGTGGTCCCTATTTATCTACTTGCAATTTCTTGCTTTCGAACTGCTAGGTTGGCAGGAGTTAGGACAAAGACAGGAGCTCATTCCGTCCTGCAGTACTCGGGAATCGAACTGCTGACCTTCCGCCTCCCAGTCAACGTCTTAGGCACTTGAGCCACTGCAGTCAGGGGACCACAAAATGTCTCTCCCTCACTTATCCTGTGTGTAATTTTCTTTTCTATTCGCCTTGGTTTTTACATCCCAGTCCTGTGTTTACTTGGAAAGAATTCTTATTGGATTCCACTTATTCCGCTGTGGTGTGTTTTGGACAACCTTGATATCGTTGATAGACTCTTCATTATTCCTGTGTTTCTCCCATGTCATGTTTTTTTTGCTGCTCAATTTTACAGCACACCTCTGGTCTGCTGTATCAGTATTATGCTAATACTGTACAAAGGGGCATCATAGTCCTTCATCCAGCAACCTGATAATTCAACCTGAGTTGGGCATTTAAAATATGGATAGCCTGTGTATAAATCTTCCATTTATTTATTATTCATCTCATACAAACAACCACTTGAGATTATTTAGACATATAAGTAAAGGTATTGGTCCACAAGAATGAAGCAAAAACCAAAATCCACAGGCAAGCGATACCTTTATTATGATCAATTAAAATCTCTTAAAAATGCCAAAATATAGAGTTCTCCAGAACTCTATCAAATTAAGTGGTATAAACAAAGTATTGCTAGGACGACGGAGCAGTGTAACACATCACAAACACTTACTGGACAGCACAGGCAATACTCCTTTATATAAACACAACTTTTTGGTCCTTGTGTATATAGTGGATTCCTATACTGCAGGACAGAAATGAGCTCCCGTCTTCATCCCAGCTCCTGCCAACCTAGCAGTTCGAAAGCAAGAAATTGCAAGTAGATAAATAGGGACCACTTCAGTGGGAAGGTACAGCTTTCCATGCGCTCCGGTGTCTAGTCATGCCTGCCACATGACCATGGAAATGTCTGCAGAAGCAGACAGCGCTGGCTCTTTGGCTTAGAAAGAGAGATGAGCACTGCACCCTAGAGTCGGATACGACTGGCTTTTGAGCAAGGGAAACCTTTACCTTTACCACATGTAAACATTTGTGAAACAAGCAGTTCTCTGTTCACTTTCTACACTGATGTGACTTTTCTTTCAGAAATTTCTTTTAGGTAATTTTGACAAAATAAACTGAATAATGTTTATGTATGCATTAGGCGGCAATGTTGCACTCACTTACCTGAGAATGACCCTTACTGAACTCAGTAGTATTTACTGTGTAGATATGCTGTGCATTGGTATTAAATTTGTTGATTATTTTTAGTAGTTGAAAGTTTAGGATAATAACCTCACATTATAACAATAACAATTACATTTACACACTGCCCCATAATGTTTAGTGTGCTCTCTTGACAGTCCACAAGGTAATTAGCATTTTTGCCCCCAAAATGCTGGGCTCTCATTTTCCTTTCCTTGGAATGATGAAAGGTTGAGTCAGTCTTGATCAAACTCAATATCAGCAGTTTTGCTTGCAGTACAGCAGTTTAACCACTGTGCCATGAGGGCTCTTTTTATACTAATTTTTTAAAAAGGTTTTGAAACTTGTACCTCCTTGAGAGAATTAATAGCTTGCACTCAGGTGTGGAAATCACTTTTGAATATTTGGAGTGGGAGGACTAGAGTCTGCTGGAATGTGACAGTTGGGAAGATTAATGAGATAAAGGCTGAGACAGGGGTTAAAACAGTGATGGCGAACCTTGGCACTCCAGGTGCTATTGGATTTCAATTCCCAGAAGCCCAAATTAGCACACCTACTGATCAGGGCTTCTGGGAATTGAGGTTCAAGAACATGTGGAGTGCCAAGGTTCACCATCACTGAAATAGGAAGATGTATTTATGTAAAATAAAAATTGAAATGTATGTAGCAGTTATGGTAAAGATTATAGAAATCTGTTTCAGTTGCTCTAGACCAGGGGTCAGCAAACTCGGCTCTCCAGGTATTCTTGGACTTCCATTACCAGACGCCCAAGTCAGTACACCTGCTGATCAGGGCTTCTGGGAATTGAAGTCCAAGAACATCTGGAGAGCCAAGTTTGCTGACCTCTGCTCTAGACCATAAGAAGATAGATCATGCTTTCCAGATTAAAGCGATATTAAGAATAATGTTTGAAGAAGAGATAATATGGAAAGATATAGAATACAAGAAAAATAAAATAAAACAAGTTTGGTTACTTCAGGAAGGAATGTGAATATAATTAAGAACATGCAAAATTCGTTTTGTAAAAACAGTTTAACAGTATGACAAGTAGTCATGAAGGATTCACGCCCAAGTATTATTATTTTTTTGGCAAATATTACAGAGCTAGATAATTTGCCAGTTAAAATGACGGGTGAGGATCTGGATATAATGGAGAAAAGAGGATTGAAAACTATAAAGGACTGTATGGAAAAGGTTAGGAACAGACAAGATAAGAGATTTACAAACAATGTCATTTGAATTAATTTGAAAAATTACAAATGGAAAAGCGGAGAGAGGATTGAGTGTTGAAATGGAGACAATATGGGGAACAGACAAAACTCGAAGAATTTATAGATCAGTTATATCAGAAAAAAATCCACTTAAAGGTATAGTCAGCAAGCTTTATACGATTTTAATGGAACATGGAACTGCCAAGAGAACGCTGAGAGAAATATGGGAAGTAGATTTGAAAAGTGAGGTTACCAAGGTAGAATGGAACAAAATTTGGAGCCAAAGAATTATGAAAAACATGTCAGTAAGAATCAAAGAACATTGTTTCAAGATAGTATGAAGGTGGTATACTACCCCAATACAAATGAATCACTATGATTCTAGCTATAAGAAAGATTGCTGGAGATGCAATGAATATCCTGGGACATATTTTCATTTATGGTGGGAGTGCAAAGAAGTGAATAAAACTTGGATGTATGCTTTTGAAGAAGTAAGTAAAATATTGTCACTTAAAATTCAAATATGTCCTAGGATTGCTTTGCTTAACGAGTTGGGAGGTCTAAATGTGGAAAAATCAAAGAAAGCTGATGCTGGTTGTTGTTGTTATTAAACAGCAGCAAAGAATGTTAATAGCTAAGCATTGGGAAATGTATAGATACTTAGGATTGGAGGAGTGGTATAAAGAATTGTGGAATGTGGCGATTAATGATAAACTGATATGTGAATTAAAAGTGGAAAAGGTATTATTAAGAAAAATGAATATGTTGACATTTGGGGAGAATGTATTGAATTTGTGTTTGGAAAATCTAAAGGAATTAAACCTGGATATGAATATATAACATTTTGGTGATAGGGAAAGATAAAAAGATTCATGAAACTTGTATGATTGCATTAAGTAATAGCTTTAGAAAAGAGATTAATGCCCCCTGGGTGACGGGTCTACACTGTATTGTAATCATACATTATGTGTGCTTTTTCTTTTTGTTGATGTATGTTTTTATAAAATATATATTTTTTAAAAGTAGGTAGATCAAGATCAGTTTCTCTACTAGTAGATCTGTGTGTTTGATTTCCATTTGTAGAATAAGAGCAGCAATGTAAAACCTCTCCCCACCCATCTAAATTAGACTACTGAAATGGCGAAGGCTTAAGAAAAAACCTGGAATATTTCTGTGTGATTTTCAAACTCCATTCTTATATCAAATGCAAATGTTTGATCTGAGCCATGTGCTATTTCCTAATTTGGTTAGAGTTTTGAACCTAACCAATTGGCCATTGCTTTCCTCTTGATTCTGATTGGTAATTGTTGATATTCTAGATTTAAAATGCATCTCCAGATGCACACACATAGTAGATCCCAGAAACCTAAAGTCCTATCTCAGAAGGCCACATTGTAGTTGCTTGTTGTTGGCAAAGCATCGAAATGTGCCAGCATAAAAACTCTTTGAATTATAAAGACAATTTGCTGGTGTAATGCTTTGCTCTGCTTCTCAGCCACTGGGAAACCATGCTTTGTTGAGTTGGAAGGCTGTATTCCTAATAGTTTCTTTAGCTTCTTGGAATCCCAGGTGCCGCATGGCTTTGTAACAGTCTAATGGTCCTTAGACCAAGCAGCTGAGGCACAGCACTTTTAAGTGGTAAACATTTAAGAGAAAATAGATGTGTGTCAACAATGTGCCATTCAGGATCCATTCTCAGAGCAAATTAGGGGATAGCTGAGTGAAATATTCGTCTCTGTTTCACCGTGTGACAACAACAATGTTTAATTATGTCGATCAAAGATAACCTATACTACCGTCTCATGATTTCTTCTGTTCTCCTCAGAGTCTCTTTGTCAGGGCGGTAAGGGCGTACAATGGAGAAAACTGGAGGACTTCCATCACAGATATGGAGCTGGCACTTCCTGATTTCTACAAGGCCTATGATGACTGCATAGCTGCTTGTGAAGGACCCCGGGAGATCAAAGATTTTAAAGAGTTCTATCTCTCTATAGCAGGTGAATAATGAGCTGCATTCTAATTTTATATCTATACTAGCAGATTTTGCCCGGCGGTGCCGGGCTGCTTTAAATGGTTTTGGAAGGTTTTTTTTCTTAATGTTGGTAAAGAGCCGGGCTGTTTTAAATTGTGTTGTAAGGGATAATTTTTTGGGGTAATTTATGTAAAAAAGAGGTGTGTTGGTGGTTAGGGGTGTGTGTGTGTGTGTGTGTGTGTGTGTGTGTGTGTGTGTGTGAGAGAGAGAGAGAGAGAGAGAGAAGCAGTGTGTGTGTGTGTGTATATATATTGTCCCCCCAACCCTTCCAGAGCCAGGGGACCCTGCGAAGAGGGGATTTCCCCCCCCCCTTGCAGGACACCCCATTATTAAAGAGAAGAAACCAAGCTCTTTCTTCTCTTTTAAAACAGTTTGGGAGGGGGGTGTATTCGATCTCCTCTTCCTGGTCCCCTGGGTTTGGTAGGGTTGGGGGGAACAAAAGGGGGTCTGTCCCCCCAACCCTTCCAGAGCCAGGGGACCCAGCAGAGAAGGGATTGTCTCCCCCCCCAAAAAAAAACCCCACACTCCGTTTTTAAAGAGAAGGAACCAAGTGGTTTCTTCTCTTTTAAAATGGAGTGTGTGTGTGGGAGGGTGTATTCGATCTCCTCTCCCTGGTCCCCTGGGTTTGGTAGGGTTGGGGGGACAAAAAGGGTCTGTCCCCCCAACCCTTCCAGAGCCAGGGGACCCAGCAGAGAGGGGATCATTCTCCCAAAAAACCAAAACACTCCGTTTTTAAAGAGAAGAAACCAAGTGGTTTCTTCTCTTTTAAAATGGAGTGTGTGTGTGTGTGTGTGTGTGTGTGTGTGGGGATGTATTCAATCTCCTCTCCCTGGTCCCCTGGGTTTGGTAGGGTTGTGGGGGACAAAAGGGGTCTGTCCCCCCAACTCTTCTGGACCCAGCACCTTTCATTGCCTCCCTCACCCACCCCCTAACCCTTACCTAACCCTTACCTTTTCCTGGCTCCCTCCAGCAGGGTCTTTCAAAGTCTTTCCCTCCGGCTCCCACCGTTTGTTTGTTTTTTAAGTCAGCGCGCCTTCCCAGCCTCCTCTGTGCTCGTATCCCTCAGCCTGATTGGCTGAGGGGTTGCACAGTGCAAAGGACGCTGGGAATTGAAGTCCTTTTTCTTTGTTCACGTTCGGGGGGCTCCTGCCCCACTGCCACACTTCTCAACCCGACAGTTACCTGCGAACCTGGTTCGGGTGAGTGCAGAAAGGCTCGGTCGGGGCTAGTGGGGCCTGGTGCAACATCCTTTGTCACATTCTAACGGTTAACACACAGATTTATAGGTATAAATGACATCTCTTATGTCTGACGAATTAGACTTGATCCATGAAAGCTCACATTTACATACAGGAGTTAGTCTTTAAGGTGCCACAACTTTTTTTGTGTTTTGATTTGTTTATTCACTGAAACAATCGCTAAGTTATGCATTTGAACAGTAAGGAGGAAACTCACAGAGAAAAATAAAGTCTTAACACATTTAATAATGTAAGAGACATATACTACTTGTCCAAACAATCACAAACATGGCTACATTCCCACCCCCACCCCCCTAAAATGAACTAAAATATTTGGGTTATAGAACTGGGATCAGAATTTGGGAAAATATTTTAAATATGAATACAAAATCAAGTTTTGGATGAAGATGGTAAATAATAAGACTTCATTTAACACCTTTTAGAATAATAAATCATAGTAAACACTAAATAACCTCTTTAGTAATTGCTCCTCCATCCAGCTCTTCTTCCTCTTCGAGTTTTTTTATACAACATATTAAGAGCATTCTATTCTTGGATGCACACATTATCATGGTCATTTGAGTGTGCCAGTGAAGCTGAGAGCAATGTGGTCAGGAGGTCAGATATTATGACCCTGTACTCCTGCCAAAATCATTCAAACAAAATGGTCATAGCTATCCTCTTCAAGATACTGACTGTATCAGCAGAAGAGAATGAATAGGTCCAGTGGTGTTGTGGTCAGCAGTCATTAAGTAGCAGTGGTAGTTAAAGATGACAGTAGCAGAGGAGACAACAGCAGTGACATTATATTCAACCCAACTTTTCTTAATACTGCGCAGAAGGTGGCAATGATAAATCCTGCTAAACTTTTCTTATCTTAAATTGGGCATGCTGAGACAGTCCAAAGTTTAAAAAATGGATAGTGCTGGAATATGAGGCTCTCAGGTCAGATGGCATTCAGTCAGCTACTGAGGAAGAGCAAATACTGTAACAAGTACAAATAGTGCTTTCACTAAAGACACAGATTAAAGCTGCAAGGACATCTAGTGGCTGACACGCACAAATTGAAAGTAAAGTCCAGTGCTACACAACATGTACAGTTGGAACGTAGAGTGTGAGGTGTATGAATCTAGGCAAACTGGTAACCATAAAGCAAGAAATGGAACATATAAACATTATAATAATGTTGCATATAATTATTAAAATGGCGGAGAGTATCATCGCTGTCCACTCCCTACTTTAGAACAAATTTACACCACCAGGTGCCACAGAAAAGCATTAGATATAGTAGGAGACCCATCACATCCTGGCCACTGCTTCTTTGAGCTTCTGCCATCGGGACGGAGATATAGAACAATGAAGGTAAAAATAAGCCGTCTCAAGAACAGTTTCTTCTCCAGAGCAATTTTGGCCTTAAATGGAAACACTGGACTCTGAAGTCATCTTATCTTATTTCAAAATTTTAAATTTTTTAGATTTTAATTTTTAGGATTTTGGAATTTTGAAATTTTAAAAATTTAAAGTTTTGAAGTTTTTAATTTTTTTAAATTGTACTGTATGGTACTGTATTGTACTGTATGGTACTATCTTAATTGGTGTTTCTGTAGCTGTTTTAAATTAAGGGGTATGCCTTATTCGAGTAGATATATAGCAACCGAGAAATTTCGTTGTTCCTGCAAGGGGACAATGACAATAAAGATTTATCTGTCTATCTATCTATCTACAATGATTGGTGTCAGTGAACAAAATTAGACTGGAATGGGATATTTACAACCAGGGTGGATTTGATATAAATCACTTTGATTTAAATCACTAGTCAGTTAGGCTCGATTTAAATCAAAGTGATTTATATCAAATCCACCCTGGTTGTAAGGCTCGATTTAAATCATGATTTTCTACATAAAGACTCATTTTTGCTGGAGTTGTTTTAATCTTAATATTTACAACCAGATAAAGGTTTCATTTTTAGAATAGTAACTTTTCAGATTACAGTAGTTTTACAGTTATATCAGAAAATTACTCATTTGGTGGTTATATACCATTAGAAATACATAGATAGATAATTATGAAATTAGGTAAAGGTAAAGGTTTTCCTTGCTCGAAAGCCAGTCGTATCCGACTCTAGGATGCAGTGCTCATCTCTGTTTCTAAGCCGAAGAGCCAGCGCTGTCTGCTTCTGCAGACGTTTCCGTGGTCATGTGGCAGGCATGACTAGACACCGGAGCGCATGGAACGCTGTTACCTTCCCACCGAAGTGGTCCCTATTTATCTACTTGCAATTTTTTGCTTTCGAACTGCTAGGTTGGCAGGAGCTGGGATGAAGACGGGAGCTCATTTCCGTCCTGCAGTACTCGGGAATCGAACTGCTGACCTTCCGCTTCCCAGTCAGCGTCTTAGCGACTTGAGCCACTGCAGTACTGGGTGGATTCTGTGTACATAGATTTGCAGAGGAACAATGGGATTAAGGTCTTTTTCTCAATTCTGATGTTTATTTTATAACATTTTTTGCTATGAAGGAGGCATGTTATTGTTGCAGATCCAAATGCACAGTTTTGAAAACAGCAAAACCAAGCATTTGATTTGATAAAATGAAATTACTGCAAGGTAAACTATCTCCAGTTTAATAGGTTAATCATTCATATTACCTTAACATTTAAATAGTTTTATTTAATCAATACAATAACATTATATAGCATTATGTATGCTTATATTTGCTTAAACATCTATGTTTGTTAACTGATGTGGTAAATATATTTTAAAAAAAACTTAGACTGACAGTCATTGACTACATCAGCCAGGTCCATATGTTAAACTTCAGGCTGCTATACAACAAATAAAGATCTCAAGATGCAGAGTTCCGTCCTCAAAAGGTTTCACTTTTATTTTACTGCTTGCCCCTCCCTCCTCAAACTTTGCTCTTTGTGCTATTCCATTCCAAACAACCTTCTATTCATTGAACTTCTTGAAACGTAGCAGCACTTAAGAGGTAAGGGGGTGGATTCTGGTGTACATAGATTTGCAGAGGAACAATGGGATTAAGGTCTTTTTCTCAATTCTGATGTTTATTTTATAACATTTTTTGCTATGAAGGAGGCATGTTATTGTTGCAGATCAAAATGCACAGTTTTGAAAACAGCAAAACCAAGCATTTGATTTGATAATATATTCTAGATAGAAAAATTGCCCCAAACAATCAGAAACCTCTGGGAGAGCATAACATTGTGAATGGATTAATACAGCCTTATGCCACATAATTAAAAACTAATTTCATGATGAATAACCTTTGGACTATAATGTATCTTAACTAGAACATGATCTTTAGAGAGATTTTTCCTCAAAAAGCATTTAAATTTTACGATTTAAATCAAAAAAATCCGATTTTTTTTTTAAAGCCATTGATTTTTATCCACCTTGTTTACAACCAGACAACTACATGAGTAGTTGAATACATGGGTAGTATGAAAGCTGGACAGTAAAGAAAGCTGACGGAAAAATCAGCTCATTTGAAATTCAGCACTAGAGAAGAATTTTGTGGATACCCTAGACCTGTGATGGCAAACCCTGACATTCCAGGTGTTCAAGTCAGCACACCTGCTGATCAGGGCTTCTGGGAATTGAAGTCTTAAGAACACCTGGAGTGCCAAGGTTGGCCATCACTGTCCTAGACTGCCAGAAAGAGGAACAAGTGGATCCTAGAGCAAAATCAAGCCTGAATTATCTCTGAAGGCAAAAATGATGAAACATAGACTGTCAGGTTTGGGGCACATCATGTGAAGGCAAGATTCTCTGGAAAACAATAATGCTGGGAAAGGTTGAAAGTAGGGGGGGAGGGCAGGGGGGAGGGGAAAAAAGGGCGGGGGGGGGTCTGGACATCAAATGCAAGATGGGTTGACTCCCTAAAGGAAGCCATAGGGCTATTGAGGGCAGGACATTTTGAAGATCACTTGTTCTTGCGGTTGCCTTAAGTCAGAGATGATATTATGACACAAAACAACATGTATTCTACTAAGAATCTGTCAGTTGGTACCTGTAGGTGGTGCTATAAGCAAGGACTATATTGCCCCCACCCCACCCCCTCCATACTACCCACATATCCCAATGAGTTTACAGCAGGGCTAGGCAACTGATGGCCCTCTAATTGTAATTGGCTAAAATTCTCATAACCTCTCAGCTTTGGCTATACAGTAAAACCCCTACTTACGAAAAAAAAGTCTGTTCTGTAGGCTTTTGCTTAAATCGTTTTTTTATGTAACTCGAAGCAAACCCATAGGAAAATTATATTTTTACGTAACTCGAAACAAATCCATAGGAAAAAGTATCTTCCATAGGAAAATTGAAAATTTTATGTAAATCGAAGCAAACCCATAGGGAAATGAATTTTTACATAACTTGAAGCAAACCCATAGGGAAAAGTATCTTTATGTAACTCAAAGCAAACCCATAGGGAATCGTGTAAATCAGGACATGGTTTTAGCACAAAATCGTTACGTAAGTCGAATTTTATGTAACTCGAGGCATATGTAAGTCGGGGTTTTACTATATTGGCTACTAGATACTAGTTTGAGCTGATGGGAGTTACAGCCCAACCACACCTGGAAGGCTGCAATAAAATTTCCACCCCTAATTGAAAGTTGCAAAAGTAAGATTTAAGTACTGGTGACTGCACCCTAGAGTCGGATATGACTGGCTTTCGAGCAAGGGAAACCTTTACCTTTATCTTACCTGGAAATGAAGCACTAGTTATTAGGGTGAATTTTAAAGAATTTACAGTGCTCAGAACATGATGCTTTTTTGTTTTGTTTTTTACAGATCACTACATTGAAGTTCTTGAGTGCAAACTGAAGTGTGAAAATGATCTGACACCTGTCATAGGAGGCTACATCGTGGAGAAATTTGTGGCAACTATGTACCATTACTTACAGTATGCCTATTATAAGTGTAAGTAATGGGCTTTATTCTAAAATGAAGCTGCTATTAATGTTCCCTTATAAAATATTTATTTATTTAATCATATTTATATTGCCGCCCTCTCGCCTGGGCAACTTAGGGTGGCTCACAAACACAAGAATACCACACAACAATAACATCCCAAAAAAACCCAACCATTTAAACCTTTAAAATATTTAAAAAATACCCTCCCCAACGACCACAACATTAAATGTAAAAGACTAAGAACTGAAAGTCCGAGTGGCCCTCATATGAGCCAGTGAGGAGTTATTTATTTCATTTCAGTTTGCCATGTTTAAAATCTTTCATTTTATTAGACAAGAAAAATCCTAATCCTGCTTTTCAGTTGATTAGTCTGCAGTATCAAGATGATCTAATTATTTCTCTCCTTGAGCATACGCTTCCTCATGCTCTCCTGCCTATACCAATAGATCTGCTTCTATTGCCGAGGGTGGGGGGATCCCAAACATTAAAATTTGTAAAATGCACAGTTTCCCGCTACTTGCACACACAAACAATCTAAAACAGGGGTGGCCCAAAGTTTTGGGCCACGGGCTGTTCATGTGGTTGAGCGAGCTGGTCACATGTTCCTTCCACCAGAAGCTGAAGTAGAAGTGCATGCGCAAAATGCTGCCGTAATGCACCCGCAGCTGTTGTAAATGTGTTTGACAGCCGCGGGTGAATTTATGGCAGCATTTTGTGCAGGCGCATTTTACTTCCACTTCCAGGAGTGGCGAGGGTGCCGCAGGCTGGATGATTTGGTGCCATGGGCCAGATGTTGCCCACAGGCCATAGTTTGGGCACCCCTGATCTAAAGTCACACAACTGCAGTAATCCGTGCAGTTTTATCTACACATAGAAATAGTATCCTTGCCACTATATGAAAAGGTAGAAGAGCAGTTTGGGAGAAAAAAGAAGACATTTATTTCCATTCTTATTTTGAGGTTTATATGTGGAGTTGTGTTTTGTAATATTTCATGGATGTAGATGTTGAATCAGAAACTTAGAATTACACATATAAGTTATACAGTGGAACCTCGTAAAACAATCGCCCCATCTAGCAACAAAATTGCATAACAATTAGGTTTTTTGGGGGAAATGTCATCCTGCATAACAATTATCCCTATGGGAAAAATCGTACAATGATTTTTCAATGGGAAAACTGCTTAGCAAAAAAAAAAAAATGTTGTACAATGCATTCCATAGGGAAAATCGCTATACGATGCATGCATCGTACTGTATAGCAATTTTTTCGTACAACAACGAGCCCTGTGGAATGGATTAAAATCGTTGTACAAGGTATCACTGTATATGTATTTTCAGTATGTGTATGTGTCAACATTCCAAGCATGACCTCTGGGTTAATATGCAAGATCTATTTACAAATCTTTTCCTGGGGTGTTGACTTTTTTTAAATATTAATTCAGTGAATGATATGAAGAATGCAGCACCTTGCGTTGCTAGCTACATGCTCTTTGACCAGAAGGATGAAGTAATGAAACAGAATCTGGTGTATTATCAATATCATAAAGAAAAATGGGACCTCACAGATGAAGACTTTCAGCCTAGACCTGTAAGTTAAATGCTGTTCTTTCGTAGTCTATAGGAGCACATGTACAATCAGTCCTTGAAAACTGAACTGAACACAGGTTAAAATTAAACAGAGAACACATATGCATCCATACTTCTTTTCAGCACAAAAGTCTGAAGCTGAGTTTCTCAATAGATGTGGCCCAATGCACTTGGAAGCCTGCTTCCCATTAAGAACTCACTCCAAGTTCTTATTCACAGCAAGGTTTCCAAGTGCATTCATTCTGGGAGTGACATACTCCTGATGGTGATTTGGCCACTGCTCTGCAAAAAACAGGAGGATAAAATGGCCTTCCCCCTGAATTTGAAGTTGTAGACATCTGGAATTGTCCAAACAATTGTATGGAACTTCCTGACCCCTCCCCTGCTCCATGACAGAAAAAGGCTGAATGAATGCTCCTTGCTGTCTTAGAAACAAGATACATGGAAACCCCTTGGTACCTTCTCCCCTCAGAAGAATCTGGTGGAGCATTTAGTGAAGAGACAGT
The DNA here is from genome assembly GCA_035047345.1 of Bradypodion ventrale. NCBI lineage: Eukaryota > Metazoa > Chordata > Lepidosauria > Squamata > Chamaeleonidae > Bradypodion > Bradypodion ventrale. Next base: position 78,563,158 of record JAWDJE010000006.1, on the reverse strand, counting down.
ATACTTCATCTTGTAGCATCCGCTGACCAGCAACTGGCCTTTTCTGAAAGGGTTTGTGTTGGAGTTAGGAAAACCTGCCAGTCTTTTTGTTTTATCTGCAAGTCAGGTGTGGTGGAGTTTTGAGAGGGAATTAGCAAAATTGTAGACTCCTATGGTATATGGTTAGTAGAATTACTAGATTAGCAAACTTTTTTCACATTTGTGAGACAGTATTAATTAGACACTCTTTTGTAACTAATGTGATACAAAGCTTTGGTTTTGCCCTTCTAGGAAGCAGTACGGTACTACAACATAACAACTCTTCAGAAAGAAATGTATGAGTTTGCTAAAGAACATGTGATGGATGACGATGAAGTAAGTGATTAAGGCTAATCCATTTTCTAAATCAGTGATGCCCCAACTTTTTTTCAGTGGGCCAGTCCCGCCCGCGACACACAGCTGTGGGGGCCGGAAGCAGGCTGCTCCCATTGCTGACCGTTTTGACATCAGTGGCGGCGATCATGCTCTGTCCCCACTGGTTCGAGCAGCCTCCGCTCATTCCCAGCACTGCAGAAGCCTTTGGCAACATGGATCGCTGCGTTGTAGAAATTTTCCGAGCCTTCTCTGTTTCAAAATCCGCAGCGATGGGAGAGTCCATTGGTGTGTCAAGGCTAACAGCGCAGCGTGCCAAGTTTACCCTTCCAGCACCGTGGATTTTGAAACAGAGAAGGCTCAGAAAATTTCTACAATGTGGCGATCCACGTTGCCAAAGGCTTCTGCAACACTGGGAACAAGCGGAGGCTGCTCAGACCAGTGGGGACAGAGCACGATCGCTGCCGCTGTAAGTGCCGTATTGGGACATCAGCCGGTGGGGGGCGGTCTCAAGAGTGCCTGGGTTCTCACTGCGGGCCTGATTAATTATATGTGTGGGCCTAATTGGGTCTGCAAGCCGTAGTTTGGGCACCCCTGGTCTAAATCAAAATCAACCACATTTTGGTATACTAAAAATGAAATAAGATGTGTTAGAAGAGTTGCTGCCTTTTTTCTGGGTTCTGCTTAATTCCTGGCATACAGGAATTAGTGAAGCAAAGGTTTTGCTATATCGCCTTGCAAGGGAAAGATTTACCTGCTAGGCTGATATTAAAAGTGCAGGAGAGCAGGACTAGAAAACAAGAGGACTCTTTATGTTTTAGTAACATGTAGCTAAAATATAAGCAATTTCCTCTATTTTAAAAAATAAACGTGAAAACTTCTGACAAAGGATGTGCAATTCCATTATCTTGGTATGCTAGCACTTCCAAGCATAGTAGTTTCCCTGTTACTCTCTTCCCCACAACCCTTGTAGTTTTCTCACATTACAAAGCAAGAAAAACTCCAGTTTTGCGATGAGTGGCTGTTAAAGCAAAAGGCCCAAACAATACTAAAACTTCCTTGAAGATCAGAATCTTATCACCACATCTTTCTTGGTAAATAATTCTTTGTTACATTCTTGTCTATATCTTTGAAGTACTCTTTTTCTTAGGCTTTTCACAGTATTGATTCTTTGGTGGCGAGGACAAAACCATGGACATGGGGCTCATTTGCTAATGGGGGCCTAAGGTAACTTTGATCAGGCCCTGCTGTCAGATACAGTAGGTAATTTTTCAGAAGCAAGGCGATGGAGGAAGAACTCCAGAACTTTCCAGCAGTCCAGAAAGAATGAGAGAGAGGAAAGACAGCAGTCTGGGAGATGGAACAACAAAATTACATAGGAAATTCAACTTTGTCCTCTTGTGTCTGAGACCAAAAGTGGGAGGGAACTATGCAACAATCACAGTACTGTATAGGATTTTCAGGGGTAGTCATGTTACGTCAGTTGCAGCAGGAACTGCAGAGCTTTCTGGTGCCTTAAAAACTAACAAGTTTTATTTGGCTGACTATGGTAACTGAGGGACCTTGGGAGCAGTAATAAAAAAGGAACTTTCCCAACTTCTGAATGATGATGATGATGATGATGATGATGATGATGATGATGATAATAATAATAATAATAATAATAATAATAATAATAATAATAATAATAATAATAATAATAATAGACTTATTTATATCCCGCCCTCCTGGTGCAAGCACCACTGAGGGCGGCTTACAACATAGAAAAAATAACAATACAATATAAAAAATTAACAATACAATATGCAATAAATATAAAGATGTCAAAAGGAATGACCTTAAGGTGGTGAAGCTAAGTATCAGACAGGTTTTATGGGTTTATGCGATCTTTCATATACCCAGATACGACAGCATACTTTCCCTCACTGGGTATCATGCATTTTGTTCCTTTACAAGAGCTTTATGCACCCTTTTGTTATAATCTGCCTTGATGAGTATTGCAGGAATTGGATTATCCTTGTGGGATTATAGCAACAGTTTTTTTTTGCAGCCAATCAATAAACTGTGGTCCTTTGTGTGACCCAGTTCCCAACCCCTTTTAGCAGGAGAAGGGCTAATGTCTTACATAAGCTTTCTCAACCATTGATGGTTGCTTATAGCAAAAACAACATTGGTCAAGGGCTTTTTTAAATAGCATTCTCTATTCCTGTCAAAAGAAGGTGTAGCCAGGGTACTAAGGTTTGTAAGTATACACACACAGAGGTGTCTATATAAACCAGCAAGAAAACTACTTTCTACAGGTTAAAAAGAGATATTTTGCACAGAATTAATACTTGTGAAGTATTTCTAATTGGTTATAATATGCTCATTTCAGTCTCTGTTATACATTCGCAGGAAAGTACTGTAGTGGTATCATATGAAAGTAATAATGGGGAAAAAACTGAAATGAGTAGTATGTAGCCCAATATTTTTGATAAAGGACTAGGATTTCGCTTACTAAAGTTAAAGGTAAAAGTCCTCCTTGCTTGAAAGCCAATCATGTCCAACTCTAGGGGGTGGTGCTTGTCTCTGTCTACAGGCAGAGTCTGAAGATGTTTCCGTGGTTATGTGGCAGACATGACTTAATGCCGAAGCACACAGAACGCTGTTACCTTTCCTGCTGAAGCAGTAACTATTTATCTACTTGTAATTTCTTGCTTTCAAACTGCTAGGTTGGGTGGAGTTGCGACAGACAACAGGCGCTCACTTTATCACGTAGCACTTAGGTCTTGACCTGCTGACCTTCTGGTCATCAAGCTCAGCATCTTAAGCACTAAGCCAGCATGGTGTTGTTAAATACAAGTAACATGTTTACATAGATGGTATCCTAGACTTGCAATATATGATATAAAGATAATTGGAACTGGTGTAAAATACAAATCTCAGCTGCAGCCAAATAACCTATATGTGTGTTGGAAAGCCATTCCTGAAGGTAGGACTAGATCTGTGGTTTGACATAAAGCTTCCATTAAAATAGCAACTTTCACTTTATAATGTTTGGCTCAGGAGTGCCCAAACATTTTGGGCCACAGGCCGGTCACGTGGTTGAGTGGGCTGGTCACGTGGTTCCTCCCACCAGAAGCAGAAGTAAAATGTGCATGCGCAAAATGTTGCCGTCAATGCACCTGCGGCTGTTGTAAACACGTTTATGATAGCCGCAGGTGCTTTACTGCAGCATTTTGCACAAGCGCATTTTATTTCCGCTTCTGAGAGCGGCTTAGACCAGATTATTAGGCGCCATGGGACATAGTTTGGGCACCCCTGGTTTAGGTACACATATTTTGATGTCACTTCCTTGCTTTCTTTTACTAAATGGGTACAACAGATAAGAACCTGTGAGGGGATGACATAGGTAAGCATACTTAGATATTTTAAGGACAAAGGGGTAAACCTGACACAAGGGCTTCCATTTTCAGCAGCAGCCCAGTGTCCACAATCCTTCCACCCAGGATGACTGGTGAGGAGATGATACTGTTATGCCAGACCCTAAAAACTTTTCCATTAGCACCATCATTGCCAGTCAGGGCCACCATTGTCCTTGTAAATCATACAGGAAAAACAGCACTATTGGGCCAAGGCATAAATTGAGCTGTAAGCACATGCAGTTAATGATCATATCAATTTCAGTGAAACTCCTGGATGCATGCAAGAAGATGAGTGGATTTCCCTTTGCATGTACTTTGTGAGAAGTAAATCAATCCAGGCTGCCAAATGAGGACATGAACACTTAATTTCATTAGTTTGAAAAGGTTTTATTGTTTTCAAAGTAATCATACCATCTGCAAATATTTACACTTGCTGAAGTGCACAGTATTTTGGAGACAACTTCTTTTGCAGCAAACTGCTTACTTAGCAGGAAGGTAAATAATGTTTGGCAGTGGTTCTGTTGACCTGACAGGCTTGAAGATTTCAATTAAGTTAAAAGCAAAGCAAACAGCTGGCTTTTAGAAGTTGTTGAAACCACTTCACAGCTTTGCAGAAGCATCAACGAGTCTTTAGGAAAAAGAAGCAGTAGGTGTCTAATCACCCGCATTTGCATTCGTCTTCTCTAACTGATAGTCATTTAGTTGCCAAGAATTTTAGCTGCCAAAAATTCTTTGTTGCCAAGAATTTTTATCACCATCTTTTTCGTCCTTCATTGGGGGCCAAGATCATAAGACATGTCATGAGACTGAAAAATCTACTGAGAATTAATTACAGAATCTGTAATTTGAAAGAAAGGCCAACAGAATCCTGTGTGTTGTTGTTCCACAAATGGTAGTAGCAGGAAGAGGTGATACCTGGCAATTAAGGCAGAACCGTGTATCATAGACAAAGTGTACCATTAGGCAGAATGAATTCGTCACTTTAGGAAGTGGATACTGGTAGAAGCAGCAATAGCAACCTTGCAGATTTTCTACTCAAACTCATTGGTTGTTGGCTTCTGTTGAAGAACAAAGCTGCTTATGTACCATAATTTATCTTCGGCCTCCTAAAGTAGCCTGGGTCAACAGTGGTGGAGACCCTCTCCCACTGCAACACACTGAAGTAAATTTCAAGAATGTGGAATGGGGCAGAGTCTATAGACAAATAATAACCTGAGCCATCCCTCTTATTTAGTCTTTGGTGGTGGCTTCAGCAGTAGTATTCTTCGATTCCATCCTGCATGGTAAATGGGATCCCATATTTAAATAAAAATTTAATTGCATGGGTTGGAAATGATCTTTCATATGTGGGGAAAGAATAGATTTACCACCAAAGGTGAGGGAGGGAGGCAGGCAGACTAGTTGGCTTTTATATCTTTGACACAGTATATTTAGCAGGCCATCATAACAGTGAAAATGGGCAAAAATGAAGTGATCCTAGGAGGAATTAGATCAGTGGTTCCCAATGCAGGGCCCATGCCCTGCTAATTTCCAGAAGTCTAAGTCAGTATATTGGCTGATCATTGCTTTGGGGAATTGACTTAGGCTTCTGGGAATTGAAGTCCAAAAACCAAAGGTTGGGAAATATTGAATTAGATGACTCCAAGAACCGTCTCCAATCTCACGTATTCAGAGATGGACAGGCCTATTATTGAACAGGGATTAGGTATTCTTCAACTTAAATACACCTGAGTGCACCTGACTTTAGGATTGTGAGCGATTATTACTGGAGCAGAGAATACCAGGTAGAATTAAAAAGGAATCTTGCTTGAAACCCTAGAGAATTGTTGCCAGTAAGCATTGACAATATTGAGCTAGACAGACCAAAGGTCTGATTCAGTCTAAGGCAGGTTTCTTTGTTCTGTTTTTATCAGGAGTAAATTTCATCTTATATAAACTCAGTTTAGTACTGTATCTATAAAAACTCTTCCAGATATTTCTAACTTCTTTAAAAGCTGAACATTTTCCCTAAGGCTTTGTTGTGCAGAATTAACCGATTCTGAGCTGCACCCCTTCAGGAAGGCTCTAAAAACATGGCTCTGCCAGCAGGCATGGGGTGCATCTGGCAGCACAACCCAGCCTTGCTGGCTCATCTAGCCCTGTTTTGGGGTTTTAATTCAGGGGTTAGGGTGTTTTTATGGATATTTTTAATCATTTTATTGTTTTAGTAGCTGGTTTTAATGTATGGGATGGTTTTAACTGATGTGAGCCGCCTTGCGTTGCCGAGACAAGAAAGGTGGCCTACAGATCTAGATGATGATGATGATGATAATTTCCATTGTGTTCTGTTTTAGGGCGAAGTACTAGAATATCTTGATGAACTCTTGACACTAGATGGTGGAACACAGTGACTGTGAACAACTGACAAATATGACTCTAAAGAAGTGAATACACAGCACTGCTTCTTTACATTTCTATGCATCACCTTTAGCTCAGGTGTTAGAAATACCTCAGATCTGTATTAAGTATGCTCAGATGGTAATTGAATCATCCTGTGAGCTCTCAACATGCCACACACTTGATTTTCCCTTTTTGTTTAAAGTTTTAACAAATATGTATCCTAGCCATTAAGATGTTGAACAACTCCCAACTTACTGCACCCTAAGGTTATTAAACTTACATTAGATGTTCTGGTGGCTCCTGCTAGAATCTGTTTTGTCATAAAAATTACCAGATGAATTTTTCTAACAAGTAAATATAATAATAGGTGAAATTTTACCTGTTGAATTTCTGCTCATCATGGAACAGTTATAGGCACAATAGCCCTATTGGAGGGAGAAGAGAGAACGCAGTATTTCAGCAGTTCCATAACAATCTTGTAGTTAAATAAAAGGGAAGAGAATGCAAATGTTGCCTAGAACTGCTGGCTAATAGTAGTTTTTAATGGGTTTTTATTGCTTTTTTAAAACTGCCATTGGTTTTATTTTTTGTGAGCCACCCAGAGTCTTTGGAGTTGGGTAGCAATACAAATTAGATAAATAAAGAAAGAAAAAGTATTTGGGGAAGAAAATATGTGTGTATGTAATAAAGAAAGATAATTCAGTGAGATCTTGAATTAACTTCAGGGTTTTGCTACTCTGTTCTTTTATGAGAATAGCTACTAAGATTCATACAGGATTTACCACCTTAATTTTAGCTCACATTTCAAAATGTTCATATTGTATGGCTGTTTACAACAGATGGTAGTATACCTTTGCTTTTTCCAACGTCAATTTTAGTCCTGCTAAAGTTGATTCTGCTACTGACTCTGGGTTGTCTAATGGTTTATCTAAATGAAGCATTTGTTCTAATAGAAGTGCTGGGTTCTGTGCTACTTTTGTTGATATTTTTTCAATTTCCCATCCAATGTAAGGCTTGTCTTGCTTATTTCAGTGCCTTTTCCCTGACATTCCATGACTTTTCATCCTCCCTTAAAGTATACAGTACAGTACTTTATATTTGGTCCCAGTTTGTTCTGGGATGGAGTTTGGTACTAGGGAGTTTTTCCACTGAAGTTCATGTCCACAATCAAGAGCCTCCCAGTGGAAACTTTCATTTAGGGTTTCAGTTACCATACAAGCAGCTTTACAGGTACTGTACTCCAATAAAGAACTTCCAGTGGAAAATTGGATTTCTAAAATATTTTTTAAAAGATTCCTAAGATTTGCCAAAGAGAAGCAATTTTTAGAGAAATGGCTTCTTAAATGAAGGTTTGTATGCAAATGCAGGTTAAATCCATGCTGCTTCACATCTAATTAGGAGAACAGAGCTGGGCTGTTGCCCCTAAAGAGTCCTAAAGTAGGAATGGTGCTTTACTTTTGCTATTGCTCATTGAAAGACTGGTGCTATTTTTTGTGACATGACATCTAAAACAATAAAGTGCCTTAGAAATTGTTCAGCTGTCATTTTTTCTGATGTACAAGTCTTGGTGAGTAAATTATTTGTGTTCTTTCATGTTAAGATGTAATCTTGGCAAAAAATAATCTGTGAGTTATAAGTGCTAAAGTTCAAGGGAAGAGTTAAAAATCCAACAGAACATATACTGTATTTTTCGGACCATAAGACGCACTTCCCCCAAAAAAGTGTGTGTGTGTGTGGGGAATTATAGTCCGAAAGCTGTCCAGCAAGGCTGTTGTAAAAGGATATTTTACAACAGCCGCGGCTGGCCGAAGACCTCCACCGCCACAGCTGTTCCAGGGCTGGGGAAAGAAAAACATGTTCAGCGGGCCATTACCACAAGTGGCCACAAGAGGGTGCGAATCACAATTTCCCATTTAAATGCATTGGAAATCAATTTCTTGTACAGTATTCACCTAGCCCCTTTAATATTAAGGGATAATTTCCAATCATCTTGGGAAAGGGACATTATTGATAGAGTTCAGGTTTGCGGCTTGTCCCATTTGTACCTAGAATCCATGACTTGCACCCAAGCTAGAGCCATAATAGCCCAAAGGCTGAGCGATATCGGCAAGCAAGAGGATATTGCTTTTTTGAAACCGGAGATGTATTTGGGGGACCAGATTTGGCAGAGAACTCCAGCTCCATTTTTGGCTGAAATTTGTTATGTGGAATATCACAGGCTTTATACGGCTGCTAGATTGAATGCCCTCAATAAAGCTGTTCTATTGGGAAGATACAAAGGTATACCATATGCCCAAAGAACCTGTCTCTGTCACCAGAAAGCGGTTGAGTCAACTGAGCATATCCTTCTGAATTGTCCTTTCTATGCTGACATTAGACAAATACTCATAGCTCCTCTTCTTTGCCAAATCAGATTTGAGCCTAGAGAAAATCAGGTTTGATTCCTCTTTAATAGCGTTGCTGCTTTTTCAGCCATACGAGTTTCTAAATTCCTATTTTTGGCACTCAAACATTGCAAGATTAAAATTGACAGTATTGACTCGGGCCTATTAACATAGAGTATGTATATCCTGAAGGTAAAGATTGTAAAGTAAGGTTTCCCTTGCTCGAAAGCCAGTCGTATCCGACTCTAGGGTGCAGTGCTCATCTCTGTTTCTAAGCCGAAGAGCCAGCGTTGTCTGCTTCTGCAGACATTTCCGTGGTCATGTGGCAGGCATGACTAGACACCGGAGCGCACGGAACGCTGTTACCTTCCCACCGAAGTGGTCCCTATTTATCTACTTGCAATTTCTTGCTTTCGAACTGCTAGGTTTAAATGTTAGTTTACATTTCTGTGTGTTATTTTGTACTGACTGATGGTCGAATAAAGATATGTATGTATGTACAGTATTCTAAAACTTTTCTGTTTGTATATTCCCAATGCATTTCAGTGGGAAACCAAACTTGTGCATAAAAAGAAAGGGTTTCATTTACCTTTCTTGCCTTTGTCCCTGCTCCATGTGGTCAAAATGGAGGGGGAAGCCATGCTTCCTGGTTGCAGGAAGAGCAAGAGGCTAGGCTAGAGCATCGCTTCCTGCCTCATTGCAATGGCTTGCCCACCCATTTCCCCTGCAGCGCCACCACTGGTTGGTGGTGCAAATACAGTACTATTTGGTTCAGAATATTTTTTCTTGTTTTCCTGCTTTAAAAACTGGGTGCATCTTATGGCCAGGTACATCATGGTCCAAAAAATACGGTATATGGTAGCCAAGTGTCCAAGGCCATGATAGAGCAGCACCTTATTGCAGCTTTATCTCCAAAAGTGTAGGAAAAACCTTCCTTCTCAGTCATTCAACTGCCTATGAAATAAATTACCCTTTTTTAAGGAGAGCCATACCTAGGATGTAACCATATTTTCACATATAAGAAAAATTAGTATAAATACATTTACTTCTCTAAATCATACCCAGGCACTTGTATTCCTTTTGTCATTCACACAGAACGTGTTTTTTTAAAAAAATATCTTGAGAAGGTGTGTTCCAAATGTTCACAATTTACACAGTCCTTTTATCAGAATTAAATTTTCTTTTTTAATGTTTTGCAATTGAAATAGTGCTGAGTTGACTAGACATTGTACAGGTATTTGAATATTGCATCAGCTGAGCACTATAATGCTGGGACTCAGAAAATATGATAAAATACAATTTATAAATTGCATTGCAGTCCTTACCAGTGCAAGCAGAAGGTAGGTTAAAAGAGTAGTGTTTACCCCATACCATGCCCCACACTTCACATCACCAATAATGTCCTCTCTATGTGCCCCATAACTGCTCCAAAGGACTGATGTAGACAATCACATAAGTCAAAAATAACACAGAATAATGCAAATAGAAACACTACCAACAAACACGTCCTGCCACTGAACAAAATAAACCATATATTCATGCCAAAAGATTAGCAAAGATGTATAGTCAATGGCGTAAATACCAAAAGGATCAGTGATTACAGCATAAACAGTGGGACAAACCCTTTTCTAGTTGTTCCCTTCCAGCGTTTCCCAAACTGTTCTGCAGAGCACAGGGGAGCTTCAATTCCCAGAAGCCTAAGTCAGTACATTGGCTGATCAGTGCTTTGGGGAATTGACTTAGGCTTTTGGGAACTGAAGTCCAAAAACCAAAGATTGGGAAACACTGATTACTAGCAGGATCATTTTTAACATTTTATTTTTTTTATTTAATAGATTTATATACCACCCTAATCCAGTGGACTCCTAGCAGTGTAAATAGACCAGTGAGCACCTCACTCACAATACAATGAAACAAGTTAAAACCAATATAAAAACAATTTTTAAAAACCTTAAGAACATTTGGCAATATTGCCCACCACTGTGCCATTTTACTATCTAAAAACAAATATAAAATCAGTATAACAAAAATTGGTTACAGGAAGTGGGGGGAGCCTCAGATGAGCCAGAAAGGGGAGCTTGTTGACAATCCCAACCCCCAGACCCATTTTGCCAACCACATCTACAGCTCTTTCCTAAATGATAGCAACAGGGCCTAGAGGCGTAGTTCTACCGGGAGGCGGTTCCATAATGGGGCTAAGGCCGAGAAGTCCCTTTTCCTCATGCTGGAGAGGCGGGCCTCCCCAACAGATGGTATCTGAAGGGTGCCCACTCGGGTCAATGTCTTAGGGACGATGCGGTCCCTGAGGTATCCTGGTCCGCTACCATGAAGGGCTTTAAAGGTGACAACCAGCATCTTGAATTGCACCCGGAGACATATAGGCAGCCAGTGCAGCTCCTGCAGCAGTGGTGAGGTGCAAGCGAAACGACTACACCCCACCACTGCACGGGCCGCCACATTCTGGACCAACTGCAGTCTCCGTGCATATAAAGAAAGGGTTTCATTTACCTTTCTTGCCTTTGTCATCAAGGGCAGCCCCATGTAGAGCGCATTACAATAGGCCAAACAGGAGGTGACCAGGGCATGGGTAACCATGAGCAAGGCCTCCCGGTCCAGGAGTGGGCACAATTTATAACACACACTTACCTGAAGGCTCTCCTGGCCACGGCCATAATCTGCTCCTAGAGCAGAAGCTGCGAGTCCAGGAGGACCCCCAGGTTGTGCACCTGGTCAGATTGGGGCAACAATACCCCATCCCAAACCAGCAGTGATAACTCCTTATGAGGACTGGGTCCCCTCACCCACAGCCACTCAGTCTTGCCGGGATTAATCTGTAGTCCGTTTTCCCCCATCCAGACCCTAATCACCTCCAGGCAGCTGGTCAGGACCTTGACTGCATCACTGGGATCAGCATAGGCAGAGATGTACAACTGAGTATCATCAGCATACTGGTGATATCTAACCCCGTGGGATCGGATGATCTCCCCCAGTGGTTTCATGTAGATGAAGAGTATTGGCGAGAGGGCCGAGTTCTGTGGTATCCCACACGCAAGATGCCTCGGACTCGACCCCATGCCCCCCACCCACACCAACTGGGTCCAGCCACTCAGGAAAGAGGAGAAGCAGGCCAACACAGTGCCCTGGATCCCCAACCCCTGGAGCCGGTCCAGAAGGATACTGTGGTCGACGTTATCGAAAGCCACTGAGAGGTCAAGAAGAGTGAGATTGGAGGGGTACCCTCTATCTAGCTCCCGCCAGAGATCATTGAACAGCGTGACCAATGTAGTCTCCATACCATGACCTGGCCTGAAGCCTGACGGGACAGGGTCCATATAATCCGCTTCCTCCAGGGCCCCCCTGGAGCTGCCACGCCACCACTTTCTCGACATACTTCAAATTAAGTATTTATTTGAATACAATATAATCACTCAGGTCTTTTGCATAAGTTATCGTATATACTTGACTATAAGTCATCCTGAATATAAGACGAGGTACCTAATTTTGACCTCTAAAACTAGGAAAATAGATTGACCCAAGTATAAGTCAGGGGTGGAAAATGCAGCTGCTGCTAGTGAGTTTCAATAATTAAAATACATACAAATATGGTAAAATTAATTTAGACATTTGTGTGGGTATGTTTTGAGTGTTTAAGTCGAGTCCCATTTTGGACCTCATTTTGGGGGCTAAAAAACCCGACTTATACTCGAGCATATACGGTAAATGATCTCACAAGGTTATAAAAAGTGGCATGTACCAAACAAAGGATAATGAACTTCAGTTCTGGGTACTAGAGACTTTATTTGTCCGCACATATTTTTCATGACATAAATCTCATGTTCAGCCATCATTCAAAACATCTTTGCAATTGGGAAAGGATTTCTGCAAGCTAAAGTAGCACTGCCCTCCTCTCAGATCAGTAAGCATGTAGCACCTGTTTTCACGCTAGGAATCTTGCTAAACCAAAGAGGTATTCCAACCATTTTTGTTTTTTGAAATAAACCTAAGAAAATAGCAACATGCTTTGTAAGGGAAACTGAAGAACCTTAAAAACATGTCATACTGGTCCATAGGGAGGCTTGGTAGCTATCAGCTGAGGATATGCTAGCTGCTGATCTTGCTGCAACAGAGCCTGATAAAAGTACAGTACAGGTTGTAAAAATTACTTTTTGGGGCTACAACTGCTGGAATTCCCCAGCCAGCAAGATAACCGTCCATTCTAACTAAGGGATTCTGGGCACTGTGCCCTTAACTGGAATTTAATTAAAGACATATGAGCTATAAACGCCTACTTCTGTATTTCCTCGCCTTTGGCTAAATCAGCTACAGTTGGTGAGAGTTGTAGCCCAAATGCATCTGAAAGACCCTGTCTACTCATCCCTATTGGAGTGAAGCTACAACTGAGTTCAGTACAAAGAAGTGCCAGCTATTATAGAAATATGTTTTAAGTTCTGCTGTACATAGTAAAGTAAAGCTACTTTTTAAAAATAACTCAATGCATAAACTGTAAGGAGAAGTAGATGGTGCCAGAGAAAACATTCTTATTTAATAATGTTTGAGCATAGAGCTGCGATGAAGTTCGTAGCGGGGCAGTAAGTGAACCAACAACTAATCCTTCATAGAAACTGTCTGAACCCTTGGTTGTCTGCCATCTCTTAAACAGCAACTTCATTTTTCTGGTTGCTTCTGGCCTGAATAGCCTAGTGTGGAGAATTTAAGCTACATGCATTTTAAAGCTTTTTTTCAAAAAAGAATTAAATCGAGACGTTGCTTAAGGAGTTTTGTAAGTCACAGCTCACATCCAAACAAACAGTCATTTTATATATCAGCTGTATTCATCACTCAGAATTAAAAGGAGTCGGTTAAAGAATTTAAATATGGAGATTTTTTTTATTTCCCCATTCCTTTTAACAAGTCTGGCCAGGTTATCCTGCTATGGTAGTAGATTAGATCAGCATTTCCTAAACTATGTTCCACAGAACACTGGTGGACTTCAATTCCCAGAAGCCTAAGTCAGTACATTGGCTGATAAGTGCTTTAGGGAATTGACTTAGGCTTCTGGGAATTGAAGTCCAAAAACCAAAGTTTGGGAAACAGTGGAGTAGACCATATTGCCAATGACTCAACACTGATCATCATCAACTAACTTGACAATCCTAAGGACTAGTTGCCTTGGGTAGCGAAGTCCACAGGAAAGGATAATGGTACCCAAGTGGATTAAATCCCACTTGAATTTATCTTGATGGAGGGCAGCAGCTTCATCAATACTGGCTTGAGGTTGATGAGGACTTTGCATGTCAAAAGGGCTCAGGACCAGAAAGTGACTTGCGGAATTGGCTCAGTGCTATGGGTGTCATGTTTTGTTGTGGAAGGCAAATGAAAGGCTTTAATCCACTTGGGGGCCATTACCCTTCCCTGTGAACTTTGCCACCCATGGCCCTTAGTCATCAAGGTTGTCAGGTTACTTAACCACTATCTGATGATCAGCATTGATAGCCTGGCCAGACTGGTTTGTAGTGACCAGGAATGTAAAATGATGAAGCCACGGGGAGAAAGTCTCTACCCACACCCGAAAAAACAGAAATGAAGAGGTTAAATATATACAATACTTTTTCATATCAAACCTAAATTTATTTTTCTGTTTTACCCACATAAATTTCTCCATTCACAATTTAGTTAGCATATTCATTGTGCTGTTTGGTAGGAATGTAAATAATATAAAGGCCTTAGTTTTGTAGAAGAATGCTATCCATGATTAATTAAGCTCCCATTCTCTTTATGCTCATCACAAATACTTGCTATCTGTACTTCATTTAAAAACAGGGGGAAAACAACCACCCCTCCACCCCCAGGAAAATTGAAAAAGTATATTTGGGAGGGGGAAATGGGGCTTACTCTCCAATTTTTCCCCCCTCCCTCCTTCTGCCTTCAAAGTCATCCCTGACCATATGGAATAAGGGATTGATTACACAGATGTTTAGCTTATTGTTTGGTAAAATATGGATATGGAAGCAGTTAAATGAATTAATTCATTTATTTATCACACATCTGACTCCAATCCTCTTTCCAAGATTTAAGTGGCAACTATTTACTGTGAATGTAAGGACTATATCAGAATTTGCACTTGTTCTAGTCATTCTACTGAAACTTGATTGAATGTTGCACCATAATTAGTTTTCCTCTTTGTTAGGCTCCCCTAAAACCAGATGTTGCTCTTCCATTGTAGTATTATGGCAAAAGAGTCCACAAATACTGGGTAAAGTGTTGAGAAGTCAGATGCTGGATCCAACCCATGGCCCAGAACTACAGCCTAGTATAGCACCAATTATAATTTTGGGTGTTTTTTTAAGCCAGTACATGATAGTAGAATGTTGAAATATAATAGACATTTGAGGAAACTCTTACTTTATGTTGTATTAATTTTATTTACAGATTGTGCTGGAAAATCTCCCTTTCTAATAGTAGAAAGGCACTTAAAAAGTCACATATTTTGTACAATAGCTAATTTTGCCATTTGATTTGTTTAAAACATGTATTTATATTCATGCAAAACATGTGGTATCATACATTAGGGAATGGCATTTGTGTTTTTTGTACTCTGACTCCAGAATTCTCTAGATATTTGCCAGGCAGAATTCTGGCACTTCCAATCTACAGATACCTACATTTCACTCACATGGACTCACATGGCCTATGTCAGAGGCTTCATGGCTGTCTCAGGTCTCTTTTCTGTTATTAGCGTACAGAAAAAGGAAGCTGCTGTAATGCTTCCTTGGAATTGTAATCTCACTGCCTTCTAGAATATATAAAGGTTACCACCTGAAAATGTACATGTCCAAAAAAACACCAATAGGGCATCCTTACTATATACAGGGTGGTCCGTAAGTCCCTACCCATCCATATGTATTATAATTTATTTCTTTTCTCCCCAGAGAAATATGGCTGATTTAAGCCCATTTACACTTGAAGAGCATAATGTGACAAGTACGTTGGTACATGAGCGCAAGAATACTGTTGACTCCCTGGATACAATAAGTGGCAAATTTAGAGAAAGATTCAATAGGGACTTCCAGGCCACTCTGTATACCGTATATGTCAACACATATCATTAAGCAAGAATAATATGAGTCAGGAAGAGGACCTTATCTCTTGTATAGGAATTTATAGGTATTTCACTATTGTCAGAATTGTACAGAAACATAAATATCAAGTTGTGATACAGTATAAGCTAAAATGTATGGAGAAAAATTGCTGTAAGTTTGGTAAGCGACTTCAAAAGCCATCAGTTGTATTTTCTCGTGTGGGATCTTTATTGACATGAGATTTTTGCTCACTATAAATTAACCCTGAGTTAATCTAACAATAAAAGCTTCCACTTAAACTAATCTGTACCGTAAGGTGAGAGATATACTTCTAAATGAGTTGTATTATTGCTTCCATAATTAATTAGACATCCACTTTGGTTGCTAAGAATCCAGATTTATTCATACTGAAAGAAGACCCACAGAAATTGATAGAACTGAAATAAATCATACTTAGTCTACTTGATTTCAAAGGTTCTACTCTAAGTATGGTTCAGTGTGGATCATTTCAACCTAGTGATAGCACTGCACTAGAAAAACAGTAAAGAGCCTTTAATGGTAATATAGGCCAAGTGTTATATGATGGCTTACCTTCTTCAGATATTACTCCTATAAAGGTCATAGGCTTTAGAACAAAGGTTCCCAACTTTTTCAAGCCGGGGGCTTGGTCACAGTCTCTCAGTCAGCTTCGAGAGCTGGATGGTCATTTTGCTCTGCCTGCACGATGGGGGGCAGCCATTTTGTCCCAACAGCTTCAAAGGGGTGACCATTTTGTTTCTTAAATGCCCTTGGAGGGTTGGGGGGGGCACATGAAAAGGCACTGCAGACCAGATCTAGCGCCTTAGGTTGGAAACCCGTGCTTTAGAAGAATATTGACAGTGTTGGCTGATTTTTAAAGATTGATGATTAATTAATCGTTTCTTGGTGACCATTCACAAATCTCCCCATGTATAAAATGTTGTTTTTTCCTCAATAAGAAAACAACAGTTTAAAAATTGCTTGTTTGTACCTTTTTCATTTTGTAGAACATGACAAATAATAACTGCCTATGTTAGTTTATCCTATTTTTAAAAATGTCAAGTATAATTGTTCAAATAAATATTTTCCATCTGCTATTCAGGTTGCAGTCAGGGTGACTGTTATAAACACAAAATAAAGCTGCAGCCATGATTATGGTCATAGATCACGTATTTTATCATGTCATGAACATAACTATTAAATGATTTAAATTACTTCTCTGAATCAACCCTGAATTATTTTACAATATTGGTTGTTAAAAATATATGCAAGTACAGTAATTAGTTTACTACTGATACCTATATGTTGGAATTGCACAGGACTGCATAGCTGTCAAGTACCCCATATTGCCAGGGAAAACCCCGTAATTTAGCCCCTCTTCCTGCCATCACATATTTTTTTATAATCTCCCATATTTTTTAAAAATCCAGGTGTGTGTAAATCTTCCGTATATTATTTTATTATTATTATATCTTTATTTATGAGGTATGTTCCTCATACCACAGCCAGAGATGAGAGTTGGGCTCCCCCTGGTGGAGGAGGAAGCACCCCCTAGGCACTGCCCTTAGCATGACTGTTTCCCCTCACAGGGAACAAGGCAGCAGGCCAGCCTTACTGTAATAATTCTATTTTAAATCTCTTTCCTCATTCTCTGCTGCGACAGCATTTCATATTATGTTCATGGAACTGTTTTTTACACTTTAATCACTTAATTGTCTACTGTCTTAGCCTTGTGTACCTCAATTTCATTTTTTAAAACTCTGTGTTTAAGGCAGGACCACGGAAATATCCTCTTTATGTTGTATGCAAATATACTTGAAGCCGATTGGCTCATTGTCTCTTTTCTCTCCTGGGAAAGAAGGTGTTAAAGGGAAGAGACAATGAGCCAATCGGCTTCAAGTATATTTGCATACAACATAAAGAGGATTTTTCAATGGTCCTGCCTTAAACACGGAGTTTTAAAAATGAAATTGAGATACACAAGGCTCTTGGACATTATGCATGACTGCCAGTCCTGCTGATCTGCACACAGGTTTTTTAGCTTCTGAACAAATTGACATCAGCATCCACTGACCATTTAGTTTCTTCCACTCTCTCACAGACTTACCAAGTTAGACTTTCTGCATTTCAATCTGTTGGAGCTGGTGTCTAGTGTAATCTTTCCAATTGAATTTATAAACAGAAGTCTTTTGTTGGAATTTCTTGAAATAGCATACTGCCAAAACTGCAGCAAATAAAATCAAGCCTACAACAGTTACTCCAATGGCTACCATACGTCCTCTGTCTGTACTGGAACAGGCAACCCCTACACATGGTTCAAAAGTGGTAAAGAACTTTCCACCTAGTCCATAGGTAAGGGCTTCTCTCTCAACATCTCCTGGCATATCAGTAAATATGTTTTGGGAAGAAACAGTGGTAACTACTTTCATCGGGGAAGTCATAATTTCATCTTCTGGCAATGGAATATGGTCAATAAAATGGAGCACTGTAGCATTCTCCAGTGTGACCTGGCTCAAACCAGTGACAATGGTTACTGAGACCAGCTCCTGAGTCACAAAATCCATAGGTGTCATTGGGGCATAACTCATGACATCATTAGAGCCTTTGCTTATACTTACATTCTCTGGGCCTCTTGTTCGCTGTAGAGTCACCAGTATTCTTTCAATCCCACCATCATCAGTCAGTGGTGGGACTGCCCCAGTTTGTAGTAAATCCTTTTCCATGCTTCTTTCCTTTGTTTTTCTAACTCCAACATAGTTTGGTTGGTCAGTGACAATTTCATCTTGTATCCCCACAGATCCATCCATTTTATCACTGTCATCTCCTTCCATTGCTTCCTGAGTAACAGGGTAACCATCTAGCCAAGACTCATCTGTGTTAGAATCTGTATGTTTTGCTACTTTTGTATCATTGTTCTCAATGACAGGTCCAATGGGGAAGTCTTCACCTTCATATATCATTTTGATGATCTGTTCATTTGACATGGTTTTGACACCAATGTGATTGTAACCATCAGCAAACTGAGACTTGGAGTTGCTGTTGTCATCTATGGATTTCTGCGGTTCTTTTCCCTTTTCCTCTGTCTCTTGGACATTATGCTCATATTCTTGAGTGGGCATTGATCGATCATCAGGAAAATTATCTTCATAATCGATATGCCCCTCAGTTTCATCTAAAAAAGAGGGGAAAATAATAATCTGAGGGATGGAAGTATTTTCTGGAACTAGACTCTCACAATCACTTTAATTAGGTAAACTTTGTTGGCTCTACCAGATTGTTGCCACTACTAGAGAAATTTTCTTCCATTCTATCATATGCTCAAGTTTGGTGTGGTTAACTTCCTTGTTGCTATACCTGTTCTTGTTTCAGAGGGGATACAAATATAATATTTCTACAGCTACCAATTTAGGATTCAGGTTTCAAATAATTTTCTAAAAGGTTCTTCCATCAAATTGTTTCCAGAACTCTTAACTGTGAAAATAACAGTCTTACAATAGACCAGAAACCACTAGTACCAATATAGGAGGGGTTATAACATTTTTAACAAATTGAATTTGCATATTTCTGAAATCTCTTTTTTTAAAAGTAACTTTATCCACCCTATGTGACATTAATGTTGCTATTTTTCTACCTAACTGTCTTTCTGTCTATTCAGGTCTCTATCTCAATAATAAACACTTGACATTTAAAATATTCTTCAATCTTCTGTATACCAAATCAATATTGGTATCATACCAATATTGATTTGGCATACAAGACCAGAAAGGTCAAAGAGAAGACATTCACAGGACATATTAAAGAGCTTTATCATGGCTTTTCCTTACCTTTGCCCCATAATGATTGAAGGAAGTTCTGAGTTTAAAAATAGGGAGTACCATAATTTTTTTCTTTCCAGTATTACTAACTGTTACTGCAGGTTGGCTCCTCACCACCGTGACAGCTGGAAGTACTCCAAAATCACAGCCTTAGGGATAATACAACTCCATTCAACATAAGTTGAATCCCTGTACCCTGATCTATCTTTTGACCTACCAAGAGCACTTCTGTGCTTGTCTGGATTACTCTTTGATTTGTTTGACACCACTAAATCTCTTGCTGATGTCAGGCACTAGTTTAAAGCCAGAACAGCTTCTTTGGATTTAGATGGAAAGGGAAAACAGAAATCTTTGTCATCAGCATACTAGTGGCTCAATGTCCCAACCCTGGTTAGTTTTATGAGTCAGGAAGGGCAAGAGTCTGGGGCATACATGCTGGGCTACACTTCTCAAATATCCTGCCACATACTTGGGCTATACCAATTGAAAAGTGTCCATGAATATGGACAAGCAGTGGCCAAAGTTATATTCATCAGCATTGTATCAACTGTAGAACCCAAGTAAGTCACTTTCTAGTCTTTTATACAGATGGGATAGATGAGTTCTGCAGGAAACCTTGATAGGTGAAGCCTTTGTTCCCATCATGAGCTATTCCATAATTTTATATTAAAATCCTCAAATGCTACTGAAATGTTTACAACTTAGGGATTCACCGGGCTGTAATCAAAAGAAAATGCACAATGGTATTCCCAGTGGTAATGTACGGATGTGAGAGCTGGACAATTAGGAAAGCTGAACGCAGAAGAATAGATGCCTTTGAAATGTGGTGTTGGAGGAGAGTTTTGAGAGTACCCTGGACAGCGAGGAGAACAAATAGGTCAATCTTAGAAGAAATCAACACTGACTGCTCATTGGAAGGGCTAATAGTAAAGACGAAGCTAAAGTATTTTGGACATCAAATGAGAAGGGAGGATTCACTTGAGAAGGCCCTGATGTTGGGAAAGGTGGAGGGCAAAAGAAGAAGGGGGAGGCCAAAGATGAGATGGCTAGATGGTATTGTGGACGCAGCGGGCACAGAGCTGGGAGTGCTGAGGGGGATGGTGGAGGACAGAGGTGCCTGGAGAACAATGGTCCATAGGGTCGCAAAGGGTCGGAACCGACTGTGCGACTGAACAACAACAACACCCTGCTAACTACTTATCATTGAAAAGAAATGTACTGGTCTGTTTGAAAAAGCAACCCTATTGTAAATTCTTCAAAAAAAACCCCATACATTGGATAACAAATACAGTACAAGCTACTCTACTGGCAAAAATATTGAGTTGACAGACAAGAAGCGCCTGGGTGTGATTATGTCTCTGCCATATTCTGTCTTAAGGGCTCAGTGCTTCTAAGGATCATGAAAAGAGTCCCCAGAATGTTGTTGTTTAATATCTGAAAGAGGCCTAGCAAAAGCTCTTGCAGCTGGGTTGCTTGGCACCCAGGTGTTGCTTCAGGCTGAGACTTCAGTTTGCAAGTAATTCCTCCCTGTCTCCACAACAATACTCTCCATCTTTTTATCCCACAGCACTGGTGCTCGTGTGTTCTAATAAACACTTCCCTCCTGTATTTGGCACTACCAAAGCAAAATATCAAAATACTTCTTTCTTTTTCTCTCCCCCCCCCCCCCTTTTTCCTTCCTTTGGTCAAAATTACATATGTTACAGAAATCTATATAATTTTCTTTATATAATTTGATCATTAGAAAGCCAGCATCGCATAGTCAACAGAATGACTGAGTGTACACCATCAAGTACTTCAGGATTTACTCTGCTTATTCTTCTTTTGTGTCCAGATCAAACTTTGGACTGCCAAAATGAAGCCACTTTCTTGGCTTTGTAATTGGCCAAACTTAAGCCCTCAACGATAGAGGATTCTGGCAGCAATCAGCAGACCAGTAAATGAACTGGATTCTGCACAGCATGTTGTTGTCTGCCAGCAGCTCCCATTTGAGCATGTTGGTCTTGCATTTAGAGACTCCAACGCTCAGTTTATTCAGGAGCCTCCAAGTGACTAGGGGAGGTTGAGTTCCTCAGCTATATCCTCCTTTAATGTTGTTCATTGTCTAATAAGCTCCTTCTTCTTTGTAAAATACTCTGCTTATAAAAACAGGTAAATTTAAATTACTTTCCCCCTGCCTCTATGACTCAAAGGCTACATCAATTCAAAATGTGGCTTTTTTCATTCACCATAGTTTTTCTTTCTCTTGCTCAAGGGCTTCTATTTTTCTTTGTGATGGAATGAATAAAAAGTTTTTTATTTTATTTTAGTGCAGTTGATCCCTCCTGCTGTTTAAACACATCCACTCAAAAGGGACTTCACTCCAGATCAGGGCACTGGAACACACACGTATACCTTCCACCTCCCCTCCCAAGCACCTTCCTGCTGCCTTGCCTCCTCCTCCCAGACAGATTGCAGTAATGCTTGTCATTAGCTCTTCCAAAGCAAAGGCGGCATTTTTTTGCCAGTGTTGCATCTTCCTTCAGATCAGGGACTCAAGGCTCCTGATGAGCAAGTGAGTCAGCAATACCTGAAAGGCAAGATCCCTGTGCTCTAACACTCCTCTGAGGCTGCACCACAGTGGCTGAGATGCTGACTGGAAGGTGGGAGGTCAGCAGTTCGATTCCCGAGTACTGCAGGACAGAATGAGCTCCCGTCTTTGTCCCAGCTCCTGCCAACCTGGCAGTTCGAAAACAAGAAATTGCAAGTAGATAAATAGGGACAACTTTGGTGAAAAGGTAAACAGCATTCCGTGCACTCTGGTGTCTAGTCATGCCTGCCACATGACCACAGAAACGTCTGCAGAAGCAGACAGCGCTGGCTCTTCGGCTTTGAAACAGAGACGAGCACTGAACCCTAGAGTTGGATACAACTGGCTTTTGAGCAAGGGAAACCTTTACCTTTACCTCCAGCTACACTGCTAATTCCAGGGTCACCTTCAGCACCTCTGTCAACCCATCCCCATCCGGCTTGGACGCCCCCACACACACACACACACACACCCACACCCATCGACTCTCTCCAAGAGTGCTGCCTCTTTCTCAACCCATCAGACCAGGGAGTATGTGGGGCACTTTAGTTGGGGAAGAAGGAATTGTTTGCCTTGTCAGAAGGAAACCAGAGAAGAGGGTGAGTGGTAGGGGGTAACAAAGGAAGGAAGGGGCATGTGTCTGTGGGTTGGAGTGTGGACACTGGAATTATAATTATGAATCAATCTGGAAGTCCAATTAGAACGCTTATTATGATATCAAAGGTAACTGAGCCTGAAGACCTGAATCACTTCCATTTGGCTTTCCAATGTAATCACGCTCTAAGATAAGACTAAGAAGAAATGGATTTGAATCCCCACTTGGCTATAAAAACTCACTGAGAATGGCAATGGTAAAACTATCCTTGGAATATCTCAAATGCCTTGGAAACATTATTAGAGTGTCTGTAAATCAGATGCAACTTGACAACACATAACAGTTTGAAATTATATGTTTGGAAGTTGAATTTACACAGAGTGGAATTAAGTCATAATGATCTTTGCAGTTATGTTTCAACACTGGAATAGTCCATAACAACTTAAAACACTCTTAGCACTGCAATTCTATAATCCTTTTCCTTGGATTGTCCATCTAATCAATTTAAATGGGGTTATTTCTAAATAGACATGTATAGGATGGTGATCTAAGAGGAATGAATCCACCTAAAAATGTTTCTAAATAAAGACTGCAATTCTAAAAGTCCTTACTTAGGAATAGACATCAGTGAACTCAGGAGAATGTATTTTTGAGAAAACATGTAGGATTGTAAAGAAAGTCAACAATTTTAACCACTGCAATTTTTGGTTCTTTTCCAAATTCTGAAGTTTTGTTCTATTTTACTTGTCTTAATTGTGTCATGGGTACACTAATTTTTTTTCTCACACTGAAGAAGACAGAACGTTCTGCCAGAAATAACGTTTTAGATATCTGATACTTTTAGAAAAACAGTGAAATGTTGACAAGGAAATTCTAAAATACTCTCTGAATCCCAGATTTTAGTTATTGAACAGCAACTGATCACAGTAAAATGAAGGGAGGGGAAATGAGAAGAAACTCTTACACAAATGGTTATGTCTGTCTGCAAACCTAATCACTATGCATTTTACTGAAGTTATTTTTACTTTTCTTAGAAATACATTTTGGTATCAGGATGTGGCTTTTTAAGGTCAGTTCTGAGCTAATGTGTGTTGATTTGGTTCTACCGAGGCCAAAACCTACACTGATTTAAGGATTCATCATATTATTTTTGAAGCCACAAACTTCCAAAGGAAAAAGAAGGAACAGGACTCAAAATTGCTTTCAGAAGTCTGCAAACCTAGTGGAAATGGCTATTAGGCCATCCTCTAGTCATGAGGAGTTTCATAACAAATAGAAGAGAAGGGTAAAATTACCTTTTTGTGCTACAGTAGCCAGAACATTTAAGCCAAACAGTCCAAGAGTTGTAGTCCAAAAAAAAGTAACTTCCTATTTCTGACCATTAGCACCTGCTTGGGAGGGCTCAGGAGAACATCACAGTACATGCCACTCTTCAGCCATTCCATGTGCATTTCCCTTTCAAAAATCCCTTGGGGTAACTTCTTAAAACAATCGCATATAAGAATATGCCAGTAAGATTGAACACTACAATATATTTCATGCAGCTTCACTTTTTTATGCCACATAGTCTAAATAATGTATTTTGTATTGTGTGATGGGAGATACAGAAAAAATAATTTACATGGGACCATTTCTATATACACCTTCCTTGTTAGATACAGGTAGCTTTCTATACTGTCCTTTACATATCTTGAAATGTAATACAGTGTGTGCAAATTTAAGGTTGTTTTGCATGGATGTTGAATTACTTGAAATGACAGGATTCTGGCTGATACAGTACATGGATTTTAAACTAAGCTTTAAAGAGAATGCAAAAGCAAATTCACCCCAGGGACTTGCTGAAACTGCACCAACCTCATGACACTGAAAACTAAAGATGGTGTCCTGACTCCAATCGGTAGTTCCAACCAGAGTAAATCCATTGAAGCGCTGAGATGTATTTAAGTTTTGACTCACTATCCAGCAATTGATTCAAGGAGCCTACTCTAGTTGAGACTCCTAATTGGATTTAGACCTTTCTCTAGTAAACACTGCAGAGTGTGCAAGAGAGCACTTAGTTTTTTGTTTTTGTTTTTTTAATTTTTTTCCCCCACATTGCTTTAGAAAGGTATCACCAATCACTCTACAGGATGTGTGGGTAAAGTGGCACCCTCATATTGCTGGACTGCAGTTCCTGTCAGCCCTTGCCAGGATAGCTACCGGTGAGGAATGCTGGCAGCTCCAGCCTAATAACATCTGGAGAGCTGCACATTTCCTGTCTCTACTCTATATTAAACCACCTTATATAGGCACAACAAATACATTCAGTGCTCACCTGGAATACCACCTTTCTTCAAAATGAGAACATGAAACATGGCAGAGCACAACTAAAGACCAGTTTTAATATTACATATCCAGATGAAATGAGCTGAGCACTCCCTCTTTCAAAGAATGAGCATCTTGATTGACTTATTTAAGATGTACAGGCTTATATCTCAAACTTATCTCATGGACAGTTTTACTGATTTTAAAGAAGTCTTTTATGGTTGTTAAGAAATCACATAGATATTTGATCATACCAGTGCAGTGAACAAATACATATTTGAAGTTATGAAGACCAGGCCACAAGGATGGTCTAACAGTAGGCATATACTATCGGCCTCCGACCCAAACTCTTGAGGGAGACTGGCAGTTGGAGAATGTTGTAAAGGAGGCATCCAAGAAGGGAAGCCTGGTTATAATGGGGGACTTCAATTACCCTCACATAGACTGGGTGAACTGTTGTTCAGCACATGATAAAGAGATAAAGTTCCTCGATATGCTAAATGATTGTTCCCTGGGACAGATGGTTGAAGACCCAACTAGAGGTACAAGAATCCTTGACTTGATCCTGAGTAATACTCAGGATCTGGTGCAAGATGTTAATGTGACTGATCCAATAGGGAACAGTGACCACAACTCAATTATGTTTAACTTGATCATAGACCGCAAGTCACTGATAAAATCTAATACAGAGACCTTAAATTTTCAAAAAGGAAATTTCCCAAAGTTGAGGAAACTAGTAAAAAAGAAGCTGAAAGGGAAAATTGAGAGAGTCCAAACACTCCAAGAGGCATGGAGGCTGTTTACAAAAACAATAACAGAGGCTCAATTGGAATGCATACCCAAAAGGAAAAAGGGCACTGCCAGGTCCAAGAGGACTCCGATGTGGCTTACAGGAGCTGTTCGGGAAGTGATCAAGAGCAAGAAAAGCTCATTTAGAAGATGGAAGGCTTGTCCGAATGAGGACAGCAGGCAGAAACATAAATTCTGGCAGAACAAATGCAAGGCAACAATCAGGAAAGCAAAGCAAGACTTTGAGGAGCATATAGCTAAAAATACTCAGAGAAATAACAAAGACTTCTTTAAGTACATTAGAAGTAAGAACCCAACTAGTAAGGCCATTGGACCATTAGATGACAATGGAAGGCAAGGGGTTATTAAAGAGGAAACAGAGATTGCAGAGAGACTCAATGAATTCTTTGCTTCAGTATTCACTGAAGAAGACAGAGACCACATGCCCAAAACAGAGTCTATCTTCGTAGGGAGGGAAACCGAAGAATTAAGCAAGATAGAAATAACCAGGGAGGAGGTCCTTGCATGTCTTGTTAAGCTAA
Organism: Bradypodion ventrale; assembly: GCA_035047345.1. Classification (NCBI taxonomy): domain Eukaryota; kingdom Metazoa; phylum Chordata; class Lepidosauria; order Squamata; family Chamaeleonidae; genus Bradypodion; species Bradypodion ventrale. The sequence goes on along the minus strand of JAWDJE010000006.1, from coordinate 78,536,929 downwards.
ACACTAACAAATCACCAGGACCAGATGGCATCCATCCACGAGTTCTCGGGGAACTTAAAGACGAAATTGCTGATCTCCTAGCCAAAATATATAATATTTCCCTCAAATCAGGCTTTGTGCCTGATGACTGGAAGGTAGCGAATGTAACACCAATTTTCAAAAAAGGATCCAGGGGTGATCCAGGAAATTACCGACCTGTCAGTTTGACATGTGTCCCAGGTAAAGTGATGGAAACCATCCTAAAAGATAGAATTAATAGGTACATAGAAGAGAAGGCGCTGCTAAAGGAGAGCCAACATGGCTTCTCAGGGAACTTAAAGATGAAATTGCTGATCTCCTAGCCAAAATATATAATCTTTCCCTCAAATCAGACTTTTTGCCTGATGACTGGAAGGTAGCGAATGTAACACCAATTTTCAAAAAAGGATCCAGGGGTGATCCAGGAAATTACCGACCTGCAGTTTGACATGTGTCCCAGGTAAAGTGATGGAAACCATCCTAAAAGATAGAATTAATAGGCACATAGAAGAGAAGGCGCTGCTAAAGGAGAGCCAACATGGCTTTTGCAAGGGCAAATCATGCCTCACTAATCTGTTAGAATTTTTTGAGAGTGTCAACAAGCATGTGGATAAGGGGTATCCAGTTGACATTGTTTATCTGGACTTTCAGAAGGCTTTTGACAAGGTCCCACACCAAAGGCTCTTGAATAAACTTACCAGTCATGGAATAAAGGGACAGATCTTGTCCTGGATCAGCAACTGGCTAAGGGACAGGAAACAGAGGGTAGCACTAAATGGACACTTCTCCAAGTGGAGGGAAGTAAAGAGTGGGGTCCCCCAAGGTTCAGTACTGGGACCCCTGCTTTTCAACCTCTTCATAAATGATCTAGAGGTAGGAGTAAAAAGCAAGGTAGCCAAATTTGCTGACGACACTAAATTATACAGGGTAGTGAAAACTGAGAGATTGTGAGGAGCTCCAGAGGGATCTCTTGACACTGGGGGAGTGGGCAAAACAGTGGCAAATGAGTTTCAACATTAGTAAGTGCAGAGTGATGCATGTTGGGGCAAAGAAAGTTCGGTTTCACTTACCAGTGATAACTTTCGTTCTTCGAGTATATAGTTTGTGAATACACACTCATGGGGGGGGTGGTTATGCGCCTGCGCAGAACGTTGATCGGAGGCTTGAAAAGCTATTGGTCAAAAGTTTTGGCGGTAAGACCGCCCACCGTACCGCCCACCCTGAGGCGCCCGCGCGCCATTTTACCTCATTTCCATACTTAAGCCAAGCACAGGATAAACCAATTGATCTCATCCGTGCAGCTCAAGAGGGGAGGCAGGGTGGGTAGTGTGTATTCACAAACTATATACTCGAAGAACGAAAGTTATCACTGGTAAGTGAAACCGAACTTTCTCCTTCGTATAGTTTGTGAATCCCCACTCATGGGAGATTAGCAAGCTCACACTTACTTGGTCGGTGGGCAGTCGGATGAGATGATCCCACGATGAAAATGATGGCGGTTAGGCAGGGTGAACTGTCAAGGGCGATGAGCCCAGAGCCCCCGAGTGAGGACGACACGGCCAAGCCTGGCGTCCGCAGTGGCTCTGGTGTCCACCCTGTAATGCTGGACAAATGTAGAAGGTCTGGACCAGGTGGCAGCCTTACAGATGTCCTCAAGCGGTGTGCCCTCCAGAAAAGCCGTGGATGTTGCAACCGCTCTGGTAGAGTGTGCCCTGACATGCGGTGGAGGTGGCAGCGATGCCGACTCGTAGGCCAAGTAGATGGTAGAGGTGATCCATTTGGAGAACCGCTGCGCAGAGATGGGTTCACCTTTGGACTTACCCCCATACGCCACAAAAAGGTGTTGCGACTTCCTGAACTCCCTTGTCCTGCTGGTGTAAAACAATAAAGCTCGTTTGACATCCAGCATGTGCCAAGTCCTTTCTTGGGCATTAGTGGGGTTCTGGAAGAAAGTAGGCAAGGAGATAGTCTGTGCCATATGAAACTGGGAGACCACCTTGGGGAGGAAGGTGATGTCTGCCTGGAGTACCACACGGTCATTGAAGAACTGAAGAAAGGGTGCGTCTGCCCGCAGGGCAACCAGCTCACCAGCTCATCGAGCAGACGTGATGGCCACAAGAAAAGCCGTCTTCCAAGTGAGGAGACGAGCATCCGCGGTAGCCATGGGCTCGAAAGGAGTCCTGGTGAGCGCGTTGAGGACGGTAGAGAGTGACCATTGGGCCGTCGGAGTCCTGACCAGAGGGAAGGCGTTCCACAACCCCTTGAGGAAACGTTTCACCGTTTGGTCGCGGAACGCGCCAGAAGCGGGCGAGCCAGCCGGAGAGTGAGCCACCACCGCTGCGAGGTGTACTCGGATGGAGGTGATGCTGAGGCCAGACTCCACCAGATGGAGGAGGTAAGTCAAGACGTCCTGCAGTCCCACCTGTGAGAGGGACGTCTGCTGGGATGCCAGGAAAGCACAAAAGCGTCTGTATTTAGAGGCGTAGGACTTCCTTGTGGAAGGGCGCCTGGCTAGTTCCAGGATCCTGGACAGTCTGGGGTTATCCTCCACGCGGTGAGGTGGAGGCTGGGCAGGTCCGAGTGGTGAAGCTGGCCCTGCTCCATTTCGAGAAGCGTCGGTGACTCCGGCAGCGTGCGATACTGAGATGACATGTGTAACAGCAGCGGAAACCATGGTTGGCGAGGCCATGCTGGGGCCACCAGGATGGCCCTGGTCCTGTGCTGAAGCATTCTGGTGAGAACCTTCTGTATCAGAGGAAACGGAGGAAAAGCGTAGAAATAGTCCTGATCCCACCGTTTCATGAAGGCATCGCCCTCGGAGTTCATCCCGATGCCCGCCCTGGAGCAGTACCTGTGGCATTTCGCGTTGGACTCCGACGCGAAGAGGTCGATGTTCGGAGTCCCCCAGGCCTCGCAAAGCGACTGAAAAACCTCGTCGTCCAGTTCCCACTCGTGGGTCGTCGAAGTGAGGCGGCTGAGATGGTCGGCCAAGACATTCAGCTCGCCCTGAATGTGCACTCCAATCGGGAAAATGTGCCTCTCTAGGCACCACTCCCAGAGTTGCACAGCGAGGTAGAGAAGGGTGGTGGATCGTGTCCCTCCCTGCTTGTTCAGATACGCCACAGCCGTGGTGTTGTCCGAGGCTACTTGGACCGCCTTGCCCGTGAGCAGGCTCTCGAAGGAACGTAGGGCCTTCCAAATGGCCAGTAGCTCCAAGTAATTGATATGGTGCACCATCTCCTGAGGCGACCAAGGATTGTTGACCGTAAGAGTCCCGCAGGCAGCCCCCCAGCCGAGGTTGCTTGCATCGGTCAGTATTTGCAACGAGGGTTGCGGGGGGTAAAAGCTCTTCCCCGTTGTCACGTTGAGTGGTGTCGTCCACCACAGCAGCTGGTCCCTCAGCTCCGGAGATGGGGTTAGCCGTTTGGACTGACTCTCCCGGAGCGCGTCGAATTCGTGCAGAAGCCATGACTGCAGGGACCGGAACTTTAACTTGGTGTGAGGGACCACCGCCGTCGTTGAGGCCATGAGGCCTAGCAGTCTTTGAGCCTTCTTCACCCTGATGCATGGTTTGGTGCGAAGGTCGTTCACTCCCTGCGCGATGTCCTGCAAGCGCTTCTGGGGTGCAAAGGCTCTGGTGGCAAGCGAGTCGAGTACCGCTCCAATGTACTCGACGTGTTGAGAGGGAATCAACTTCGATTTGGTGAAGTTGATCCTGAGGCCGAGACTCTCCATGAGGTGGACCGTGAATTGCGTGTCCCGAATGGCCGACGAGCTGGTGGGGGATACAATCAGCCAGTCGTCGATGTATGGGAAGACCCTGATTCCCCGCTGGCGAAGGAAGGCAGCCACTGGAGCCATGCATTTGGTGAAGACTCGTGGTGCCGTGGCCAGACCGAACAGTAGACATCGGTACTGGTACACGGAATCGCCGATGCGGAATCGAAGGAACCTTCGGTGCTCCTCGAGGATGGAGACATGGAAGTAAGCGTCCTTGAGGTCGATGACTGTGAACCAGTCCCCTTTGTTGATGAGGGGAAGGACGGTCTGCAGGGTCACCATCCGGAACTTCCTGGTGTGGATGCACTTGTTGAGGCGGCGCAGGTCCAGAATTGGGCGAAGACCTCCGTCCTTCTTCTGAACCACAAAGTACCTCGAGTAGAAGCCGTTGTCCCAGTCAGGCGGCGTCACCCGCTCGATGGCTCCCTTGGACAGAAGAGTTGATATTTCTTCCTCCAAATGGGGGGACGAGGCGGTGAGACGATGTCTTCCTACCCGAGGTGCCCGCACAAACTCGATGGCGTAGCCAGAGGACAAGATCTTTAAGACCCACCGGTCGTCCATGATGCCTGACCATACCTGGAGGAAGTTCCGGAGGGGAAGGTATGGGATGTGGAGCGAGAGAGACTCGGCCGTCGCAGCTTCAAATGCGGGACTTGGACTTAGCGTCCGAACGCTTGCCGTGCCCGTAGGGCTGGTAACGGGGCTTGTGCTGGCACCGTTGCTTGTAGGAGCCAGACCTGGGCTGCTCCACGGGGCCACCCTGTTGTTGCGGGTTTCCCTGGAACCGCCGCGTGAAGGGCTGGAATCTCGGCCTGGCAGGCGGAGCCGGCGTGGTGAGCCCCAGGAACTTGGCGGTGGAGTTAGTCTGCCGCATCTCATTGAGGACCTTGTCCGTGTCCTGTCCGAAGAGGCCTTGCCCGTCGAAGGGAAACTCCTCGATGAGCTTCTTCATAGCATCATCGAGGGAGGTGCCCCTAAGCCAGGCGTGACGACGGAGCAGGATAGCAGACGCCATGTCCTTTGTGGCATAGTTGTTAATATGCCTGGCCGTTCTCATTTGCTGCTCCGCTAGGAAGTCCCCTTCGGATGCCAGTGCGTCGATCCGTTTCTGGGCGTCAGCGGGCAACGTCGCCGTCTCGGCCTTCACTCGCTCCCAGAGGTGGGACTGGTAAAGGCCCATGGCAGCCGAGTAGTTGGCGGCGCGGAGGAAGAGGGAACCGGTGGCGTAGAACTTACGGCCCACCGCATCCAGCTTCTTCCCTTCCGGGGTCGAAGGCACCGGGAATCCACTGGTGGCCGTCCTGTGTTGAAAAGCCTTGACCACCAGGGAATTTGGCAAGGGGTGAGCTTGCAGGAACTCGACGTTCTCGTCCAGGACTCTGTACATGCCGTCGAGCCTGGATGAAACGGAGTGTGCTGACACCGGCTTCCTCCATGTCGCCTTCGCCGACGTCAGCATGGACGGAAGCATGGTGATATGGACCGGCCGTACCACATGTCTGTCCAGCTTTGCGGTCATTTGGTCCTCACCTTCCAGTGGCGGCTGGTCCACCTTCAGGTTCAGAGCGGTCCCCAGGCGCGTCAGCATGGCCGTAAGCGAGCATTGATCCTCACCACGCGGTGGGTCAACCACGCCGATGGCTTGGTCTGGTGTCCTTTCGGCGTCGACGTCTCCCTCGTCCTCCTCCGAAGAGGCGCTGGAGTCATCGGAGGATGAGGGAGGAACTCTTACATCCACGTCGGGACCGTGCCAGTACGGCCTGGGTGGGCCGGTGGGATGGGAGTCCACCGCATCAACGTCTGGACCAACCCGCGACGATGTGGGTGGGCCAGCGGAGCGGACACTCGACCCTCGGGAGGTTGGAGGGGCCACAGCAGGGCCAACATCCCTGGGGCTTGCGGTGGTCGGTACCGGAGCCGCAGAGGCCGCAGGCATGGAGGTCTTGAACTGGCTGGCAAAAGTCTGAGCCATGACCTCAAACATCCCTTTCAGGAGCTCCATCTGGGATGGATCCGGCACCGGCGGGAGCGACGAAACGGTGGCCGACGAAACGGTGGCTGGTAGAATCGGCGAGGAAACGGTAGCCGGCATGGTGATTGCCGCGTCGTCGAGCGTTGGAGTCCTGGGCCTTGGGGAGACGGAGGCCTGTCTCATAGGCGAACGGGCCTTCCCACGAGGCGGCGACGGGAGAACCTGAATTGGGCGAGCTGGAGCCCCAGCCCTGCGTCCTTTTTTAGGCGATCCCGAGGAGGACCGTCCTCCCCAGATGGAAGACCCGGGCGAAGGACATCTTGCGACCGAGTATGGCGGCGAAGGCCCCGGAGAAACAGGGGTGCGCGGAGTAGGCGGGAGCGATCGCCTCTTCTCCAACCCGTGTTTCTTTTTCTTCTCTCCGTTCTTGTCCCTCTTCTTCTTCTTCTTCTTGATGGAGGGAGCGGAAGAAGAAGCAGAAGGCGGAGGAGACTGAGAGACACTAGCCGAGGTAGACGCGGCCATAACGGGAGCCAGAGAGAGTTCCATCAGGTGGGCTTTGAGCCGGTAGCTCCGGTTCTGCACAGCAAGACGGGTGAATTTCTTGCAGTGAGGGCAAGACTGGCTCTGGTGAGACTCCCCCAGGCAGAAAAGGCAAAGGCTATGCCCGTCGGAGGCCGGGAACTTTTTCAGGCAAGCTGAACACTGTTTGAAGGCCGCGGCCATCAAAGAAAAATTCTTCCAACGGAAGTTTCTGGAACGCGGGTACCCCGAAGGGCCGGCCAGCCGCCACCCCCTTGAGGGGGGAAACGGTGACCGAAGCGAGTAGGTAACTGAGTCCACCAGAAGGAAGAAACAGCACCGGGGTGGCGATCCTGCCCGAAGGACAAGATCACCGAAAAATTGAACGCGAAGTTAGCCAAAAGACTTTCCCTCAGAAGGGCGAAAAAATTGAGGAAGCTCTCAACGATCGTCCTGCTGCTACGGCGGAAAGAAGAGAACTGAGGTAAAATGGTGCGCGGGCGCCTCAGGGTGGGCGGTACGGTGGGCGGTCTTACCGCCAAAACTTTTGACCAATAGCTTTTCAAGTCTCCGATCGACGTTCTGCGCAGGCGCATAACCCCCCCCCCCATGAGTGGGGATTCACAAACTATACGAAGGAGAACCCCAATTACATTTATAAACTGATGGGATCTGAACTCTCTGCGACAAACCAGGAAAGGGACCTTGGTATCCTGGTGGACAACTCAATGAAGGTGTCAACCCAGTGTGCCTCAGCAGTGAAAAAAGCAAACTCAATGCTAGGGATCATTAGGAAGGGTATAGAAAATAAGTCAGCAAGTGTCATTTTGCCTCTTTATAAATCTATGGTGAGGCCCCATCTGGAATACTGTGTACAGTTCTGGTCGCCATACCTCCAGAAGGATATTATGGAGCTGGAAAAAGTGCAGAGGAGGGCAACCAGAATGATTAGGGGACTGGAACACCTTCCTTACCATCTGAGGCTGCAACAGTTGGGCCTCTTCACTCTTGAACGACGACATCTAAGAGGTGACCTGATTGAAGTTTATAAAATCATGCACGGTGTGGATAAAGTAGATAAGGAAAAACTGTTTTCCCTATCGCATAACACTAGAACTAGGGGACACTCCATGAAACTTTTGGGTACTAGTTCTCAAACAAATAAGAGAAAGTACTTTTTCACCCAGAGGATTACTGGTCTATGGAACTCCCTGCCAGAAGAAGTGGTGACAGCTGTCAGTCTTGACAGCTTTAAGAAAGGATTAGACAAGTTCATGGAGGACAAGAGTATCAATGGCTATAATTATGGATACTTAAGGACAACCTCCGGGTTGGAGAGATAGGCAGGATATCTCTCAATATCATTTCCAGGGAATCCCAAGCAGGTGAAGGCATCTGCTTGGGAATACCCTGAAGGAAATGGTGAGCCACTGTGTGAGACAGAATGCTGGACTGGATGGGCTGTGGCCTGTTCCAGCAAGGCTGTTCTTATGTTCTTATGTAAGATCGCATGGCAGATCCAAAACAGTGTCATATTTAATTTATAACTTAATTTACAACTGTTGTACCTCCCCAGCACTTTATATTCAGGGTCACATTATAAATCTCTTTTCTAAAATCTTTGGGCTACACAAATATTGGTCTCAACTAGACTAGACCACCATGATCAATGATATGTAAACAGTGACTAATAAGTCCCATTCATTTTAATAGATCAACCCTAGTTGGGACTAACAATTTCCTTCTTCTCAGAGAAGCATTCCTTTACTACCTAAAGGAGAAATTCCCATATAGCCTATCATTTATCAAGCAAACAGCTCCAAGAAACAGTATTTATGCTTGTGAGGCTTTTGGCTTGAAGGACTGCATTGTGGCATCAACACATTGCCCAAGCAACTAAAGAGGGTTTATTGTTGGAGTCATAAATTCTCAGAGTGTCGGTGAACAGTCAAAACATTATCCAAAAACAAAGAAAAAGTTGTCTAAACTATAGTTCACTGCAAAGATGCTAGGCCAGTGGTAGCTATTTTTGTGTGAAATGATACCCTTAGGCACAGAACACAAAGCTGTTGTGATCTTTCTGTCATTCAAGACCTATATCTTATTCCGCAGTTCTTCATTCTTGTGGTTAGTCACAGAGCTAGCCCTACAATTGGGGCCAGTTGGACAGCTACAGAAGCAAAATGGAGAGGGGTTGTTGGGTCTGTGTGTTCTGTGTTATCTGACCTGTGCAGATAAACTAACTTCTTGTCCTCAGGTACAATAAGGTACTCTGCCCATTCCCTTTTTGACCTAAGATTCAGCTACCTGCCTGTTTAGAGATTGAGGCAATCTTGTTTTGGAATGAATAAGTAGTTTTCCCCTTAAGGGTGTGTGTTTGCTTTTGTCTTATAACTGGTCAGTATAGAAAAATAGAAGCTGTACACGCTTAAGAGACTGACAGTTTGTTCTGACATGAGCAACACAGTTGACAGATTAGCTGTTTGCTTTATAATTACCCAATAGAAATATAATATAAAGGGTATCCTGTAGTTTATTTGTAACACCATAAAACAGGGGCTGGGGAACTTGTAGACTTCTAGATGACATTGGACTCTGATATTCATCAGCATCAGCCAGTTTGACTAGTGCTCAGGCATGATAGCACTTGTAGCCGAACAGCCTTTGGGCTACATGTGTCCCAGTTCTCTGAGAGACCTGCTGCCACTCTTGGGCAATGTACAAATATTGGCTGAGAGGGACAAACAGCCAAACTTGCATAGGTTCTCTTTTTTGCTTCAAGTGGGAAGAGAAATGCCTCAGTTCCATGCTCCCCAACACTCACCAGGAGAGGAATAAGAGGGCAATGGCAGTACTCTTCTTATTGCTGCCACTCAACTGTATGCCCCAACTACTTCTCAGTCACCTCTGGGAATAATGCCTCAGACCTGAGGGTCACATTTGGAGAGCTGGCCCAAACAGTAATAATAACCTATGAATAGGGATATTTTGGGTCACCCCATCCTATGAAACCTGGGACCTAAGAATGAGGCATTACTGTATTTCTAAAGCCAGCCAAAGAGCTTCACAGTATGCAGGTAGGAGGCAGCAACAAGAAGCACCACTGATACCTTCCTCCTCCTTTGCTCATTCTCTGCTTCCTCTCATTGATTGTGGGGAGGACATTTTAGTAGGGCAAGGGGATGCTGCTTAGAGAATGAGGGTAGCCAGTGGTGAACATAGCTAGCTCAGGCATCAGAGAACAAATAGCAGTGGTGGTTCTGCTACCCATCTAGCACACTACTGCTAGAGGCATCTTTACAGGGAATGCCATGCCTGCAGTGGTGGGCATCAGCAGGTTCACACCAGTTTGCCAGAACTGGTAGAAGAAAATCTGACTGGCCCTGCCCATCCAAGTTTTGAAATAAAGTAGTCCTAATTCGGGTGCAATGCAGGGCTTTCCCCCTGGCCACGGCCACCGTACCACGCCCACAGTGTGGTAGTAAATTTTTTTGGAGCCCATCAATGCATGCTTGCTATCTGAATTCAAGTCTTAGGCTCCAGCCAGAACTGTTTCTTAAGTTACCTTTATCTAAGGCTTTAAATTTTTAGTTCAGGTCCAGGAAAAGAAGAGTTTCCACTGTTTCATTCAGGTTCTGTTTTGAGATTTCCTGGTTTCCACATAATAACCTAGCAGGGAATACAGCAAGGGGTGTGCATGCTCTGCACTGTGAGAAGCTTGGATGTTGTTTTCATAATTAACCAAACCAAAATGCCACGACCAATAGCAAAAGAGAAACTTGTTTTAAGAAAATATTAAAAGAAAGGCACTAGGATAGTGAAGGTCAATCCAATATGTTGAGTCACTGGGCTCACTCACCTTTGACACAAGCCTGTACTTGGCCAAACCATTCGCCACACGTGTGACAGAGTAGAGTGAAGGCCATGTCTTTGTTACTCATGATGTATCCCTGGGCACAGATGTAGTGCAGCTCGTCTCCCATTTCAAAACCAGTGTGACCATGCAGAATTGTATGAGGAAAGGACGGAGGGTCCCCACATGGTTTTCCTGTGAAGAAAGACAATTAGCTAGCATAACTGTTGGCTAGTGGGCACTTGGATCTGAAGTCCAAAAATTAATTTTCCTAAGTTCTGGATGACTATTGATTGCCCTAAACATTCCCCTCTTATGATGGTCAGAGAGAACTCAGAGGTTTATGGTGGATTATCCTATTTTTAAGAGCTGGGATACAACATTACCTGCATTTCTATCATTTGGACTTTGGGTGCTATTGTTCATGTGTCCAAAGAAGCACCATACATGCTCAAAAAGGAAGTAACAGTAGATTCAGTATAGGGAAAATATTCCAGACTGCAAAGAATTCTTCATACTAGCACAATTACAATTAGGGCCCTTGCTAGATAAGACCATATCTAGCAACAGTGGACACTTAAGAAGAACATACTGTATTATCTACATGAACTTGGTTTACCATATGTAGCTTGCTTATGTTTTATAACTGATCAGTTGAGAGATAGCACACCTTTGATCATATGTCTGAGGCATGAGGACATTTCTGTGTTGCCTAGAGGGATAATGTAAAAAATTTTTGCTCTGAGCTGTGGTCTGACCCTTAGTGTGCTCAGGACACAATGAATGCTAATTGATTATTACATGGAAAATTGAAAAAACCTCAAGGAACAGAATGGCTGGAGTCCTATGAAGCAACATTGCCCGTCTACATTTAATTTACATCTTCTTTTACAACAGATGAAGTGAGCTATTAGGTGAGTAATGGCTTGGATTTTTACAGATTTGGGAGAGGGCAGTGGTGTAAATAGCAGCTTGAAAGATGGAGTCAGGAACATACTTTAGCCCAATCTGTTTGTTTAAGTCAGCCAGTTAATGTGCATCTCTTAATGTATATTGTACAGTAACAACATAAAAATACAGTGGTACCCCGCATAACGAACACTTTGTATAATGAAAAATTCGTATAATGTAGCATTTTTAGCTATTGGCAATACCCCGCATAACAAAACAAATTTCGTTATGCGGGGTATAAATTTTTTTCCGTTATGCAGGGTATCGCCAATAGTTTTTTGCATAATGAAAAAATTTGTACAACGTGGAATGGAGCTTTTGTGTTATACGAGGTTCTATAAGGGTATAGAATACTTTCATTTGATTTTTTTCCATGGTATAACCTTGTACTTAGAAATTAACTGTCAGTTAAATTCAAGATTTAGGATAAAATGAGAGATTAAAAACTGGAATATTGAAGACATAAAAACTTCATTCATGGGACAACTTTCCAACTAATCTAAGCATTTATTTAGAACAAACTTAGTTCTGGTTGCAATTTTAATATACATTTACATGACTTGTTGTTTTTTCATTTAAGAGCCCGCAATGCAGTCTTCATAACTGATCATCATAATGACTGCCAATATTTGGATTTATATACAGCAGCAGCAGAAGAATGCTTTTTTGTTCTTTGTTACTTAAAAAAGTTAATCTACCATTTCTTTCTTTTTTAAAAAAATAAAATAAACCTGTGACAGAAGTTTCCTTGACAAAGTTTGTTCTCCTTTTAAGGGCTAAATAACTCCTGTGCTGTTCACATTTGCCAGAATGTACTAAACTATAATTAGTTTTCACAATAGAACTTGTTTATCTTACATCCAAGTAAGTTATTCAAATTTATCTACAGTATTTATTTTCTTCAATACATGAAGAAACATGGGAAAGTTAGACTGTCAACACAGGAATCTTTGCAATGTCTCTCTGAAATTGTGAAATTAGATGATATAGTTTGTTGAAGCTTAGAAATGAAGCTTTCTTAAGAGCTGAAGATATACAGTAAAACCTTGCATAAAGAGCGCCTCGCTTAGAGACTAACTCGCTTAAAGAGCAGAATTTTCTCTGAATGGTTGCCTCGCTTAGTAACTAAAACCAACCAAAAAAATCACTAAACAACTAAATCGGGGTTTGCAATCCCCCACCCCCACCAGAAGTCACAATTGGTCACTTACAATGGTGTTTCGCTTAAAGAGCAAACTTGCTTAAAGAGCAATCCCGTGGAACGCATTATGCTCTTTAAGCAAGGTACCACTCCATGTCATAAAGCATACCTTCTCTGGAAAGCTGTGTCTCACATTCCAGTGAGCTTTATTTTGTGACTGGGCAGTGGAAAGTGAATACAGCCTTGGATTGCTGATTGCTTAGCTTTGCATCTTTGAGGGAGCAAAAAACAGATCACTGGTAGTGCTATTAATTTTTCTAAATGTATAGTTTGACCATAAGAAAAAAAAATAGGAATGGCAAGGATCACAAGGGGATTGCCACACCATATGTTCAATAGATTGTCCAGACAAAGTTGCTAACACAAAACCATTGGCATGGGACAGAAGGGGCCTTGAGGCTGGCCATACATAGATAGTATCTAGCTAGTAGCCTAAACAAGAACACAAGCAATCTGATCACAGTTTGCCTCACTATAGGGAGTTGCATTTCTAGTATAAATTATAAATTATAGTAGATATACAAGCAAATCCGCATACATTTTTGGTGGTGCCTCCTAAGTAATCACAACTTAATTTGGACCTAAATGCCTAATCCTGGCCACATTCACTAATATGAAAAAGTTTACAGATATCAAATTCTGGATTCAGGTTGTAACATGTAAAGCCCTGCCCAGCTACTAGTTGCTCAATTCTATATCAATGACTTGTAATGTTTTTAGACAGAAAGCCTGTATATAAACAGCTCCTCTTCTATATATTCTAGTAACTGCCTAAATCTAAACCAAAGTGCAATTTACATATATGCCTCATCATGTTCTCAGGAAGCCAAATTTGAGTCAGGAACATCAGGATATTAGTACTCACCTGGGGTATATGCAGTGGTGGGATTCAATTTTTTTCACTTCCTACTCTGTGGGCGTGGTATGGTGGGCATGGCCAGGGGGAAAGCCCTGTGTTGCACCCAAATTAGGACTACTTTACTTCAAAACATGGATGGGCGGGGCCAGACAGAATCTCTTCTACCTGTTCTGGCGTACTGGTACAAACCTGCTGAATCCCACCACTGGATATATGATATTCATCCTGTCCTTGGAAGCAATGCTATGCTACTGGTTTAGCTTCATGAGCACTAGACAAAAACTATGCCAATGAACAATTTGAGCCTTGAGTCGGTGACAGGCTTTAAAATAGTTATTCCTCTGGTTGTCTGGGAGAAAGTAAGAGTTGCTTCCACCAGGCAACAAAGATTTTGCAAATTGTGGTGGATTTGGCTGAAAGCAAGTTCTTAAGACAGAAGAAAGAAAAGCAAAAAATTATCCCTTGTACCACAATCTTCTCTCCTCCTGTTCCTAGGATGAGATCTTTTTTTATTGTAAGTGATACAGCACATCTGTGCTGCTGTAACAGAGTCCAAAGGTGGTTCCCCCTTCCTCTGTGCTGCCAGAGAGGAATTAATTTGTTGATCTCCTGAAGTGGCTCATAAGACTTTTCACTTCATGGCAAACCGAAGGAGTTGGACCAAACTGTGTCACTTGAGTTGCACATGCCATTTGGATTGAGGATTGCACCAAATAGTATACCAGACCTTGACTCAACCTCTAGTGATCCTATTTACCGTATATACTCGAGTATAAGCCGACCCGAATATAAGCGGAGGTACCTAATTTTGACCTGAAAACCCGGGGAAAATAGATTGGCCCGAGTATAAGCCAAGGATGGGGAATGCAGCAGCTGCTAGAGAATTTCAATAATCAAAATACCTGAACATATGGTAAAATTAATCAAATTGTTGGTGCATCTTAATCCAGTGCAGTCTTGGGACCCCCGTGGTCGTTGACCTGAGTATAAGCCTGGTTCCCTTTTGGCGGCTCATTTTTGGGGTCTAAAAAACTCATCTTATACTCGAGTTTATGCGGTAGCTTGATTCAGACCAAGCCAATTGCCACATGTAGGCAAGCTGTACTTCTTTAACACAAGACATCTGTTCTCTGCTTATTGCCATACTCTACTGAGACTGGATTAGCTGGCCTTTTTGCTCTCTTGCAACTATGGTTATAGAATGTTTTTGCTAGAAGACCTCTGCAAAGATTTTTGCAAGAGCCTGGAATGAGCAAGACATGGCATAGTAGTTCCTTGTCATTCTGATCATATATAGGAAATAGCTTCTTCTCAAATATTAATAGGCATGGGGCAAAAAAAATTTAGAGAAAAGGGAAAGGAAAACTCTTTGATAAGACTTATAGTGATTGTCTCAGTAGTGATTGTCTCACTGACCTTCAGCCTTCACACAAATTGCACTGTATCTGTTACTTGGAGAAGGATCCATTTCAATCTGAACATCGAGCACTTTCACACTCTGCGGCTTGCTGCCTGACCTGTTGCACACAATTGTCCTAAAACAGAGGGAGAGGACAGAAAGATGACCAATTGTGCAGGAAATGCACCAAATGTGCAAGAAAACAAAAACCTGGTGATCTTGGTTCCTTTTCTGACTCCTGGTGTTAGCCTTTTATAGTAAGGAGCACAACAACTAGGAACATTTAATGTAAACTACTCTGGCATAAATACAGAGTTAACTGAACAAAAGTGAGTCCAAGGCTGGACATCCCATTTGGAAGAGTGAGATAGAGAGCTGATTTTGGGTACTATAAAAAGGAACCAATTCTTTCCTATTTCCTGCCTTCTTGTGGTATTTTTACAGCTAAGGATGGGGAGTGGCATTTCTGTGATTTTCTTTCTTATAAACCAAAATGCTTTTCCTGACTTTAGACATTTTTCTCCTTTATGTAAGACTCTAAGTGGGGATACTATTTCTTTCTCCTACTCAATAGCAAAACATCTTGGAACAACTTAGGTTAACATGCATTTCCCTTAATTAAATGCAAAATCAAATGAAGTAGAACATCTGAAGTCACAATATTGGGGCTGAAATGTCATTTCTGAGATCTGCAGAAAATTATGCAAAACAAAACAATTGTTTTATTCCATGTACAGTAAACCCCCGGTTAACGATGCATTTGGACAATGCCGTTTTTGGTTAACGATGCTTTTTCCCCCTAAAAGTCATCTCCCGGACAACGACGTTATGTCGTTATCCGGGAGATCATGTTTGATCTCCTACCTGTTCACACTGGTTGGAGACAAAACAACTGCCATCTTTGGGTCCCTGTGTCCAGCTCTCTGTTTACTCAGGAGTGGCTGGGAGGCTGGGAGGACCTATCCCATGCTGTTTCCGCCTTCCTAGCACCTCCCTGGCCCACCCAACAGCTGAGAAAAGTTGCGGCCGCCATCTTGTTTTTGAAAAAACATTGTTTCCAACACCCTGCGACTCCTCCGGGCGGTGCTGCAAAGGAAAACCTCCAGCTGACAAAGGAGGTTTCCCCGCTGTTTTGGCTTATAGCACCGCCCGGAGAGGTTGTGGGGAGTCGGAAACAACGTGGATAGGGTCCCTAGAGCCTCCCAGAGGGGACTGAGGTGGCAGAGAAGCTGAAATGGGTAAAAAAAAATCAGTCACCATGGATCGGGTTTTCCTCTTTCATATCAGGGGCTGTGTGGATTCAATCCCCTCTCCCGGGTCCCGTGGGTCCGAGAGGGTTGGGGAGCAAAAGGGGTCTGTCCCCCCAACCCTTCTGGACCCAGGGGACCCATCAGAGAGGGGGATCGCAACCCCCACCCCCTGATATTAAAGGGGAAAACCCGGTCAGGTTTTCCTCTTTCATATCAGGGGGCGTGTGTGGATTCAATCCCCTCTCCCGGATCCCATGGGTCTGGGAGGGTTGGGGGGCACAAGGGGTCTGTCACCACAACCCTTCCAGACCCATGGGACCTGGCAGAGAGGGGGATCACAACCTCCCACCCCCTGATATTAAAGGGGAAACCCCAATCAGGTTTTCCTCTTTCATATCAGGGGGCATGTGTGGATTCAATCCCCTCTCCAAGGTCCCGTGGGTCTGGGAGGGTTGGGGAGAGGCAAAAGGGGTCTATCCCCCCAACCCTTCCAGACCCAAGGGATCCAGCAGAGAAGGGGATCGCAACCACCCACCCCCTAATATTAAAGGAGAAAACCCGATCGGGGGGCAAAGGAAAGGAGGAAGTGCCTCCTGGACAACAACATTTCCCGGTTAACATCACGACATTGGGAACCAAGAAACGTCGTTGACCGGGGGTTTACTGTAATTAATTCTAGACATGAAGGGGGATAAAGAACTGTACAATCTACTAAAGGCTTCAGAACTAGCCAATAAATATCTTCTTCAATGATATCATTGACTTCAGACTTCAACAGGCATTGTTTAGACCAGTGGTACTGTACTGTACTGTATAAGGTCTCTTTTCCCCACACATTTTCCATCTCTCCAAATTTAAGCATAAGATATCAAATTTAATGCCATTTGCTCTCTACATAACATAACATAAGAACAGCCTTGCTGGAACAGGCCACAGCCCATCCAGTCCAGCATTCTGTCTCACACAGTGGCTCACCATTTCCTTCAGGGTATTCCCAAGCAGATGCCTTCACCTGCTTAGGATTCCATGGAAATGGCGTTGAGAGATATCCTACCTATCTCTCCAACCCGGAGGTTGTCCTTAAGTATCCATAATTATAGCCATTGATACCCTTGTCCTCCATGAACTTGTCTAATCCTTTCTTAAAGCTGTCAAGACTGACAGCTGTCACCACTTCTTCTGGCAGGGAGTTCCACTCTACTTATGCCCTACTCTAGATATTACCTTTGATAGCTTCAACTTTATCAATGGTTTCTAAATAGTTTCCCAATTCAAAAGCATATAACAGTTGATTATATTTTAATATGATGCATTGAGTTCCTTTAGTCAATGGAGTTAATTTGAGACACACAAAGTAGCTTCTTTGTTCTTTTTCAGTGTTTTGCCCTCTTCATGAGCCTGATATGCTGTATAAGCATTTGAAACACCACTGGATCTTACCATTTAGGTGACATTTTAAACATATTTGACAAATATAATATTTACAGGAACTCTGTAAGAATGTGGGCACATATCTTTCTGTTGGAATGAATTTCCCCTGCAGAACTGCTGGATCCCCTTTTGAAGTACGTATGATTACACTTTGAACACCAACTTTTTCTTTCATTTTTAACATCCCACAGCTGAATGCACAGATCATTTGCTCAGATAATAGGCTGATCTGAGCAAATGGAACTAATCTGTTAAACTGAAGATTCATACACATCTCAAGAAATGAAAGACTGGGTTTTATATAGTTATCCATTCCATAATTACACCACTCATTTGGTAAATATAAAAGCTTATATAGGCCAATTAAATTGACATATTTTATAAAATCTGGAGTAAATAACAAGAGATGTTACCTGTTATAAATACCAATTTTCCTTAGAATCATGTTGACTTCAAGGCTTCAGGGGACATTAAGGAGAATGTGGAGTATTATTTTGGTTCTGTTGTATTATATTGCAATGTTGTATTTTGTTGCATTTTACCCCACCCTAGCCCCACAGTATTTTCTGGCTTATTTTGTCATGTGTCTCTTCAGTTTTGACATGGTCCCCACACATTATCTAATACATATTTACAACAATCTTGTGTACCCCAAGCTTCAGTCAAAACATGGGCTCATTATAACCA
Organism: Bradypodion ventrale; assembly: GCA_035047345.1. Classification (NCBI taxonomy): domain Eukaryota; kingdom Metazoa; phylum Chordata; class Lepidosauria; order Squamata; family Chamaeleonidae; genus Bradypodion; species Bradypodion ventrale. The sequence continues at coordinate 78,519,003 of JAWDJE010000006.1, read as the reverse complement.
GTATTACCCACCAACAATGTGGATACATCCACTTAGGTAACACTGTTTTGAGAAGAGCATTTGTGATAGTTACAGGGGATTTTTCCAGAAACCTTTAATCCTTACCCGATGGTGCCATCACCCAGCCAGCCTTTGGTGCACACAGCAAAGGAACACTCTCTTATGGCTCTTCTCAGTTCTTCTGCTGTGGCTAAACGAGCTCCCAAGGCAGCACATGATTGCTGAGCCATAGCAAAGTCCAGGCTCTGGGAGCCATTCCTGGGCCCAAGGGCAAACAGTTTTCCTAAAGGGCAAGAAACACCCAACAAAATGTATCAAATGCACAGTTCAGACTCCTCAATGGTTTGAGAACTGATGGTGTTTCTTGATATGCTCTAAAACAGGGGTGGCAAAATGCAGTCCCATTCCCATCTCCATCTTTTCCCAATTCTTCTTCTTCCGTGTCTAGGCCAGACATGAAACTGCCAAAATGAAGGCACCTGTTAGTGAGTTCATTCTGCAGTTCCAGTTGGCTGAACTAGTGTGAGAAAGATTTGCCAGCAACACAAAGCTGCAGTTACCAGGGTACGCCCAATTGTGCTTCAAAAATACCACAATCTTTGAGGAGGCTCTTTCTGCATACCCCATCTTTTCCCAATGAAAGTCACTTATTAAAATACAGTACACTGCTTTTTTGGTTTTTGTTGTTTTATTTTGTTTACTCTCTGATATGCTTGCACAGACTAGCACAGCTACCACTTCAAAATAAATTAGATAGCACTTTTTACTCTATCCAAGAAAAAGGTAAAAAAGTAATTTGCCATGCCTGGAATGGGTTATAGGCCATTTAACTTCTTTACTCCCCATTTCCCAATTTTAAATAAGGACTTCATACTCTGTCTTTTTCCCCCACTGGCATTTGAGATGTGGCTCCCAGAGGAATCTAAGGCAGAAAATTGTCCCCTGGACTCACTAAATGACCCCTCTTGATGCTCTTGAATTTCTGTCATATCTTTATACAGTATCAACATCGTCGTCGTCAGCTGCAACTCTTTTCCGAGAATAGGTTTTTTCCTGAAGCAGGAAAAATGCCATTGGTGTGAATCTGTTTAAGGTAGATCCCAGCGTGCCATAAAGTGACCCACACACTATTATCTTGGAGCCATCTCCTGCAGCACATATGAAACGAGACATGCAAGATTTAACACTGGGGCTCCAATGGACTGCCGCAGCCTTGAGGATGTGGACATGGTGCACCTTCACAGCCAGTCCATCTGGCATGGCCTCTTCCACCTCCATAACTGTTGGGAATCTAATATCATGCTAGTCCAGCAGAAAGTCCCACAAGCACACTTGGCTAGGTTCTTGGGCAGGGAAGGAGGACAGAAGTGTCCAATGATGTGTAGAACAGTTGGAACAATGGTAAAATAATGTGGGAATTTTCAACACCCTGCCCCTCCTGGCCAATTAATGGCCATTCAGGATCATGAGAAGCAAAGCTGCATCCAGATGTAGTGAAGCGACAAGTAGCATGCACAGAGAAGTACTAGCTGCCAGTTGAAAAGGTGCAACTGGTTTTACAAATGTTTTTAATTTATTTATCATATGGCTTTATAAACACATGGTAGATCGTTGGATCGGGGCCGCGAAGTGGCTGTCGGGTTCCGGAGGAGACTGGTCAAGCAATGAGACATGAGGCAAGATGGAGCAAAGACCAGTGATTTAATGAAGGCAAATCATCAGTATTTATCATGTACAGGCTGCATGCAAAAGAACTGCGATCTGTCAGGATCCACATGCCATGTTTACACGAGTTAATTGGGGAAGTCTTCAGGGGAAGTTAATTAACTAACTCAATCAACGACAGGGGAAATACATTGTTCCATGTTATCCGGGGTAAACATGTGGCTGGTATTGGTTTTAGGACTTAGAGTAATCCGCAGGTGCGAGATTACCTATTACATGACTAGCGAGTTAGTCATTAGCTTCCTATTGTCCGAGCTGCTTGTCAGGTCAGCTATAGATGAATTAAACCCTATCTAATATTCCGTTCCCCCAATTTCTGTCCCTTCAAGAACCCCTGGTAATGATGTGATCACCCCTTACCGGGGTTCTGTCAGGGCCAATATACCAATTGTGTGCGCAGATCCCACACTCCCCCTTTATTTGTTTAATTGGACCTGACAGACGGCTCGACATAGGAGCGGCATCAGCTGACGTGGAGTGAGGACATTCCGGGGTTCTCCCCATGGGGGACATCTTGACATCAGCGAGGGAATACATTGCATGAAACAACACACAGCCGTTCCCAGTATTATCACCCCCACAATCACCTTGAGTGTTGTTTGTAGCCAACCCCATGGGAACCAGGACCATAACGAATTCCACCACGCCCATGTAGCATCTTCCTTGATGTTTTTAACCAAGGTATGGAGGTCTGTGAGTTGACTCTGTACCTTGCGGGAGTTGTCCGTGAGGTTAAAACAACACATGCCATGGACAGACTCGCAACCCAAATGATGTAACAGTAAGAGGTAATTGATAGCTGCTCGATTATCCAGTATGGCATGGCAAAGCTCTGTCTGCTTTTGATTAAGCAGCGCTATCTCCGAGGAGGTGTGGTTAATGGCTTTTGCCAAAGCATAAGCCAATTGACCAATTCTCCGAGTGTTGCCTACGGCTAAGCCTGGTACACCAAACAAGCTGACTGCTAATGAAACATAATCAGCTTTACTCAGAATCCTGATGTTGCTATCACATGAGCTGTCTAACTGGGTGGAACGAGCGTGCCGTATGTGTGAGGGTACATTTATGCTTGGGGCAACCATGTCTCTAGTGGGAAGCAACAATGTCAAATGACTGATACAGCAAAGGGAATCAGATACATTTGCAGTAATGTAGTTCCAAGTATACTGGTTACATGTAAAAAACCATCCTGAAGGCAAAGTAACATGAGCATACATTGAGCTAATAGTCTCTGGGTTACTGCAAGTCCAGTTGCTGTTGCCAGGGTCGAGGCAATGGCGCTATGGCCCTTCGACTGCGGAACAGCCAGTCATACGAGCACAAGTAGAGTTTGGGCTGACCGCCACTCGGGGAGTGTAGAGAGTGGCCGCATCAGCCGGTAAGACTTTAGTGACTTGGGTTCCCCAGTGGCGTACGTTGAAAAGGCAGTCTTGTAAAACAGACCAATTATCCGCTTCACCAACCAGTCACCGTTCCTGATGCGCGCATCTGGGGAGTGACACACCAGGATGAGACAAGTGCTCAGAATAGAGGCAGAAGCGGTGGTCTGCCTCAGGCAAAAATTGGACTGATTGTCGAGGTTCGCCAATCTTTCCCAAACGTTGTATTGCAGCCGGGCAGAGAGATCTCCGCCTGGCATCAGGTTGTTGGCTTCCAGTGAAGCTGCTTGAACGCCTCCCCCCACAAGCAGGGAAAGGATCAAGATGATGGTGGTCATCATGGAATTAGCAGTAATCAGGGAAAAGGCTGCAATCAAGATGTTCTCCGGTGTCGGCTCCTTGTCCTCCTGCTGAACGGCGTCCGCCACCTCCTGGCACCGGGACTTGGCCATCCCCCAGATGATCTTCGGCGCTGTCATCTGCTGTTGCCGCCTCCTCCGCTTGGCTCTCCCCATCAGGGTTAGTTCCTCCATCTCTGGGATCAGGCCCGGGACTGCCTGGGTCCACCCCATTGGACTCGAAGTGAGGCTTGACACACCGGGCTGGAATCCAGATAACGCCTGTAGGAGACATAATTGCAGCATACCCTCTTCCCCAGGTTATGAGTGGCGCCGGACCCTTGCAGGAAGGATCCGGTGGCACTCGGTAACGCACCATCGGCCGCGGGAGAGCCTCCGAGCGACGGAAGTGCCTCTCCTGCGGAGTGTAATCCGAAAAAACATTAAGGTGATTGTACGTAAACAATACCTTCTTCAGACAATGTTGTGCCTGACCCTGATTTTTGGGGAGGGCTGGTGGTTCCCCCCTTTCTGTTTGTTTGTCAATGTAGGACTTAAGCATCCGATTGACCCGTTCCACAATCGCTTGCCCTTGCGGATTGTACAGAACACCAAAGGTGTGCTTAATGTCCCAGGTGGCCATGAAGGTGGCCAGCTGCCTGGAGCTATAAGCCGGATCATTATTGGTTTTCACGTGCCATGGTTTGCCCATGGCCGTGAAGCAGGAAAGGAGATGCTGCTCCACATGGGAAGCCGTTTCTCCCTTCTGTGCTGTAGCCCAAACAAACTGTGAAAAAGTGTCGATGCAAATGTGCATGTACTGCCATCTGCCAAACTGCAGAACATGTGTGACGTCCATCTGCCACACCTGGTTGGCCTCTGTCTCTCGTGGGTTTACCCCCCACGAGGGCCCCCCTACCGCCCCTGCACAATGCGGACAGGAACGGACTATGCCTTGGGCTTGGGAAAGTGGCAGGTTGAACTGCCTTGCGAGTGCTTTGGCATTCTGATGAAAGAATGCATGACTTTGGATTGGAGTTGTGAAGACTCCCAAAACTGACCGTTGCTGAATTTCCTTTGCGGCCGCATCTGCTCTGCTATTGCCCGCAGAAATCGGACCAGGCAAGTCCTGGTGACTTCTGATGTGGGCTATATAGAGCGCTTTGGTGCGGTTCTGCAAATGAAATTGAGTTGTGAGGAAAAGACTCAACAAATTCTTGTCTATCGCGGGAGTGATGTACGCTCCCGGTAGACTGTGAAGCAAATTCCTAACATACTGGCTGTCAGAAATTATGTTTAAGCGTTCTTTGGCAAAGGTGCGCAAAGCGAGGTTCACCGCTGCCAACTCTGCCCGCTGCGCGGACTTCTGTGGAAGAGTTAGAAGCGTGTGCCAAGCTTGGTCCTCTTGCCAAGTAAGAACACCATATGTACGACCCCCATCAGTGAAAACTGCCCTAGCCCCCTGAAGTGGAACCAGTGACATTAACTTACACAAACTGACTATCTGCGTTTGAAGCGAGACGAGTCTGGGGTCTTTCGGCAAATGGTATGCCAAGCATCCAGTGAATCCTTCCAATGCAATTGGAAGCGAGTCACCGAGCTGCATCAGTGGCTGAATTTGCTCTTTTGTGAATGGAACCACGATTTTTGCTAAATCGTGCCCTGAGATATCCCTTACTCTCAGCCTTCCTCGGTAAATCACCGCGGAGACCAGTTCCTGCAGAGGAACGATGTTTCGGGAAGAGGTGTGTGGTAAATACACCCATTCCATGATACTTGCCCCCCGCTCGGAGTCCACCCTTAGGGCTCCGGTAAACATGGATCCGGTCCGAACGATGTACAGGTTTAGAATTGGAGCATATGGCCCCTGACTAACCCTGTCCACCCATCTCTAGCTGAGAACTTGGTTGACCTTTTCAAGAGTCAAGCGCACCTCTCAAGTAATGTGTATTCAGTCTGCCGGCTGCTTACCTAGCATTAGCAGCGAGAAGAGCGGTTTTAGAAGATCCGTATCTAGTCTGAAATACAGTCTGGCCCAATTAATATTCCCCAGAATCTGTTGCAATTCTACAAGGGTGACTGAATCTTTTAAGTTGATCTGTGGCAAAACTGGCACTGCAAAAGAACGGAGAAGCCGATGGCCCAAGTATGAAAATGGCTTGGTTCTCTGAACTTTCTCTGGGGCAATGAGTAACCCATTTTCCCCCAGAGTGGCCTGGAGGTTTTTAAACATTTCGCTGCCGAGTTGCGGTGCTGCGACCAGGATGTCATCCATGAAATGACACACTAAGACTGTTGGGTGAAGGCTTCGGAACTTTTCCAGTGCGTTGTGAACATAAATTTGGCACAGGGTGGGCGAGTTGAGCATCCCCTGTGGCAAATATTTGGGAATATAAGGGAATTGTATAAAAACAATCTTTTAGGTCTACGACCAAGATCTCCCAACCCTCAGGGATCATGTTTGGATTCAGGATGCCGCATTGAAGCGGACCCATTGGCTGGATACATTTATTATCTCTCTGAGATTGTGAAGGAGTCACCACTTCCCCGACTTTTTCTTGATAACAAATATGGGCGAATTCCAAGGACTGGTGGACTGTTCTATATGTCCAGCGTCTAGCTGCTCTTTTACCAGCTGTTTCAGGGTGACTAATTTCTCCCCTACTACCGGCCATTGTTCTACCCAGACTGGCGTGTTGGTCAGCCATTTAAGCGGTAAAGCCATTATCCGAAGGTAAGAGTGGCACGGTACTGCTGCAGAATGTCTTGCCCCCAAAGGTTGACGTGCACGTCCAGAATGTGCGGCCGGATGACCGCTGTGCCGTACGCTTCAGGGATCGTGACTTCTATCCAATCTAGGCTTCTAAACGCTTCTTGAACACTGCCTACCCCACACACATCGAAGACCGGCTCGAGAGCCCACTCACGTGGCCACTGACTCTGGCTGACCACGCTGACATCAGCTCCAGTATCTAGCAGCCCAGCAAAAGGTTTTTTATTTAAAAATACCTTTATGACTGGCCGCTGCTTCCACTCTATGTTGGTTTCCACTGCCGCTAAGACCCGGTATCTTTGCACTGCCCCTTCTGCGCTTGAGCGGTCTTCCGACCCGGACTCTGAGCTGTCCCTGAGCCTTTCCTGGCTGCCTGCTGGTGAGTTACAAGGAACCATGATCAGTTGCGCTAACGTGTCTCCCTTGTGAATGGTTTGGGGTAGGTGTGTCCAGAGTTGAACTTGGAGAACACCCGAAAAATTGGAGTCAATGACTCTGGGAATTACAAGAATTCCTTGCGTTCCTGCAACACTACGGGGCAAAACTAAACCTATGTAGCCTTTAGGCAGGGGTCCCATGTATTGGGAATCGACCAGATAGACTGTGTCTGGCAAGTCACATGTGACCTCTGACTGGCAAGTCAAATCTAGTCCCGTGCTGCCTCTAGGGCTGGCCTGCACCTCCGGAATGCAGAGAATGTGACCGGAATTTAATCCAGCTCTGGCTCTCCCAGAGCGATTGAGGTCTCTGTTTGGACCGGGGCCAGAGACAAGCCCATGTTCTGGTTTCACGAATTTGGGCAGTTCCTGACCTAGTGGAAGCCTTTATTGCACCTTAGACATGGGGTGGTTGGAGCCTTGGGACGGCCGGCGTTTTGGCCGCTGCCTTTGTTGGATCGGCATTCCCTAGCGAAATGACCGATCTTGCCACAGTTGTGACATGCTCCTTTGGCCTTGTTCTTGGGTTTCCTACCGCCTTGTACCGCCGCTGCCAACAGACCCATTTTTTAGGAATCTGTACCAACGTCGGCACAAGCCCTAATCATGTCCGTGAGAGTCAGATCGGGATGATTGCCCAGTGACTGCAAGATCTTACGGCAGTCAAGGTTGGCGTTGTCTTTTGCCAATTTCATCATGAGCTCCTGTTGGGCTTGCTCATTATCGATCTGTCTACTGACTGCTTCCTCCAGTCTATTGATAAAGTCCATGTAGGACTCCTGGGCGCCCTGTTTGACTGCTGTGTAATTTTTTGCTGCTTTGCCAGCTGCTGGGACCTTGAGATAAGCCCTGAAGGCTGTCTCAGCCGCCAACTGAAGAGTGGCGATTGGCAAGGCGGTCTGCGCATCAACGGATTCGAATGGACCTGAACCGTATAGCTGGTCAGGGATTACTGCTCTGCCCATCCTGGCAGCCCTTGCCTGCGCTTCGAGACGATACTCGCTGTCCCATAGCAGATACTGGCTGGGGTTGAGCATCATTCACATGACGGTTTTCCAGTCGTACGGAATGAGCATCATGGTTTCGCACACTTGCTGAAGCGTGCCCCTGGTGAAGCGACTCTGAAGTCCTGTCTCTGTGATGGCCTTCCGTATAGCCATAAGCAGCTCGTACGGAACTGGCGAATTGACTGTTTGCTGCTGACTCGTGAGGGCATCTATCTCTATGCGAACTGGGCATATCTGCCTAAGCTCAGCTAGTTCTTCTGCTAGTTCTTCTGCTGGCAACTCCCCCTTGCTGATTTCTTCCTCAACCATGCGCTGGATGGAACTCTTGGTAGCTTGGGAACCTGTAACTGTCAGAGAAGCACCAGCGCTTCTCATTCCATGCATTCCATCAGTGACGTCTGCAGCTGTCACTGAGGGAAAGCTCTCTACACTACCCTGCTTGAGCTGAAATGATGGATAGAGGGCCATTGGGGCTGATGGCTCTGACTACGCTGGGGGTTCCTGGGTCTCTATCCAGACTGGGTCTACCTCTGCTAAGAGCTTCCTACACTTGCTCCATGTGCTGATTATGCTATCTGGAGCTCTCGGGGCTTGCTGAATGCAGGCTCCTATCCTGTCCCAAAGTTGGAGGTTAAGCATGCCTGCTTCTGTATAAAGCAGACAATGATCCCCCAAATACACCAAGATATCTGCTAACTGGGCGCTGTGAATGCGTGTATGGGATACCCTGGCCAGGGCCTTGAGTTCCATTAAGTGAACTCTCTGGTTAGCGGTCGGACATTGCCTCTGAGGACAAGTCCCCATATTACCTGCCGCTCCTTTGAAGTTTTCCTCCTCGGGACGAAGTGACGCGTCTGAGTTTAGGTAACAGATCTGGCATGATGAACCTCTGGGAAGGAGCTCGGAGCGTGGACTGCTGCCACGGGCCCTCTGCGGCCTCTGCGCTGAAGTCAGGGTTTCACAGCCGACCCTGAGCGGAACGCGTTTCCGCGGAGCAAGCTGCCTCAGAGCTTTGGAGCGCACTCTGCCTCTCTGGAATGCCTCGCTGCGTAGCTGTCACTCAGATCGGATGGCTTTCCGACCAGAGCTGCCACACTGTCCTCCGGGACGATTCGGACACGGTTCTGGCGTAGAACCAGACTGCGAAGATCGCTTACTCATGAGTATAATCACATCTCGTGGTCACCATATGTTGGATTGGGGCCGCGAAGCGGCTGTCAGGTTCCGGAGGAGACTGGTCAAGCAATGAGACACGAGGCAAGATGGAGTGAAGACCAGTGATTTAATGAAGGCAAATCATCAGTATTTATCATGTACAGGCTGCATGCAAAAGAACTGCGATCTGTCAGGATCCACATGCCATGTTTACACAAGTTAATTGGGGAAGTCTTCAGGGGAAGTTAATTAACTAACTTAATCAACGACACAGGAAATACATTGTTCCATGTTATCCGGGTTAAACATGTGGCTGATATTGGTTTTAGGATTTAGAGTAATCGCAGGTGCGAGATTACCTATTACATGACTAGCGAGTTAGTCATTAGCTTCCTATTGTCCGAGCTGCTTGTCAGGTCAGCTATAGATGAATTAAACCCTATCTAATATTCTGCTCCCCAAATTTCTGACCCTTCAGGAACCCCTGGTAACGATGTGATCACCCCTTACCGAGGTTCTGTCAGGGCCAGAATACCAATTGTGTGCGCGGATCCCACAGTAGATTACACTGTAACATTTAGCACAAGTATGGCCAAGTAGAGGTAAAATAAATTATGGATAAAATATTCATGTATACACATCACAATGCCATGTCCAGGTTCTTGTTTTGGGTAATTGTGAAAGGAGATAAAGTAAGAAAATTTGTCATATCTCCCATAAATGCCCTGAGTCATGGGCTATATGAGAAAGAGTTTGGCATGGATTTCCACAGTCACATTGAGCTGTAGGCAGTTTCACCCATTTATATAATAGGTTTGCACACCTGCCATGACCAGTTTTTATCCTGTTAGCAATCTTGCAGATATGTCGTGGTAGATCAAAACCATTGGGCTCCATATGAATATTAGATAGCGTGGACTGCAGCCATGCCTCCATCCATTTTTGTTGCATGTCATTAGCACAGAGCTAATGATGTTTTGCAAATGATAGAGGTGCAAGCATACTACTAGTATTGGATTCATGGCCATTTTATTAAATGTCCCACCTGGTTGGTGAAAGCCTCCAAGGTGGTGACAGGTGGCTGGGTCGGGGCGATAATAAATGCATCATTACGGGAGGGGGTATTTCCTGCACCACTAAAACATGCTTTGGTGCGCCCGCTCCTGAAGAAAATAACCCTTGACCCAGCTGTCCTTAACAACTACAGGCCGGTTTCCAACCTGCCCTTTCTGGGTAAGGTTTTGGAGAAGGCGGTGGCGCGCCAGCTGCAGAGTGTCCTGGAGGAAGCGGATTATCTAGACCCCTTTCAATCAGGATTCAGGCCCGGGTATAGTACGGAGACGGCATTGGTCGCACTGATGGATGATCTCTGGCGGGAGCGGGACGAGGGCTATCCATCCGTCCTTGCTCTTCTTGACCTCTCAGCGGCCTTCGATACCGTCGACCACGGTATCCTTCTGGAATGGCTCAAAGGACTGGGGATCCAGGGCACTGTGTTGTCCTGGTTTTCCTCTTTTCTGGAGGGCCGTACCCAGTCGGTGTGGCTAGAGAGTGAGAGGTCCAGCCCTAGGCTCCTCAAGTATGGGGTGCCTCAGGGCTCGGTGCTCTCCTCTCCTATTTAACATCTACATGAAGCCAGTGGGTGAGGTCATTCGTTCCCACGGGGTGCGGTACCATCAGTACGCGGATGACACTCTGTTGTACATCTCGGCCCGTGGGGACCCCAGTGATGCTGTTGAAATCCTATCCGGATGCCTGGAGGCCATTGGGGTCTGGATGGGGGCCAATGGGCTTCGGCTGAATCCCAGCAAGACAGAGTGGCTGTAGATAAGGGGCCCCATGTTATCCAGGGAGTCACCATCTTTGGTACTGGATGGGGCTGTTTTGCCCCAGACAGACCCAATGCGCAACTTGGGGGTCCTTCTGGACTCGCGGCTGCTGCTAGAAGAACAGGTAGCGGCTGTGGCCAGGAGGGCTTTTGCCCAACTTCGGGTGATTCGCCAGTTGCGCACGCTCCGGGACCGGGGCTCCTTGCTTATGGTCACCCATGCTCTGGTCACTTCCCGACTAGATTATTGTAATGCGCTCTACATGGAGCTGCGCTTGACGACCATTCGGAGGCTGCAGCTGGTCCAGAATGCGGCAGCCTGAGTGGTGATGGGATGTGACCTTTAAAGCCCTATATGGCAGTGGGCCAGGATACCTTAGAGACCACATTGTCCTAAGAGTGTCTGCCCGTCCAACCAGAGCGGACCGGAGGGGCTCTCTAATAGTGCCATCAACTAGGGGTGCACATCTGTCCAGCACCCGAAGGAGGGCCTTCTCCGTGTCCGCAGCAACTCTCTGGAACCTCCTGCCAACAGATCTAAGACTTCAAAGAGAATTGCTGCCCTTCAGGAAAGGATTGAAGACCTGGCTGGCAGGGCAGATGTGGGGCCCGAATGGGAACACGGTCCCCACCTGCTGGCTTATGTAAACCATTAAGAACTCTCTCTTCTTCTTTTTATAGTGGGTGGGATGGGTGGGTGGGATATGGGTCTTTTAAAGTGGGTGGGATATGGGTCTTTTAAAGTGTTTTTATGTGTTTTTAGAATTTGTTGTAATGCCGCCCTGAGTCGGGTTCTGCCTGAGTGGGCGGCATATATAAATATGACTATTAAATTAAATTAAATTAAATATACATAGGATAGGATATGGTGTCCAATGTGATATCTGGCATCTTCAAGACTAGCACATTTATTACAGTGGTGCATAGGGGAGTACAGTGATACCTCATAGAACATCCAAACTTGGTTCCACAAGTTTGGACTTTATACGGATTTTGACTTTGTATGAGGCATGCAAAATCCTAGCTGTGATGCCTCATACAACGTCCAAATCCTTGCCGCGATGCCTCATACAACGTTGTTTCCATAGAGATACATTGTACTGTAACAGCACAGACTTCAGGGCAAAGTCAAGGAAACAGACAGGAAACTGACAGAACTTTAAGAAATCATTGTCTAAAGGCTAAAAACATTACAAAAACTTGTCAAACAACCCTGATTGTCCAAGATCCTGAAGAATGCTGCAAAAATCCCAGGAATGCTTCTAAAAATTCTGACGAAAAAAATAAAAAAATCCAAAATCGCGCTCAAAACCACTCCTAAACACTCTTTGCCTCATGCAAAACCCACAAGAGCAATGCACACATGTGTCCTGCCTTTTATACTGTCCAGGCACAATGCAACCTGGGAAAACCCCAATGCCTCATACAACGTCACATGACTTTGTATGAGGCAACTTTTTTCAAGGAATTAGGCGATGTTGTATGAATCCGATGTTGTATGAAGCGGACTTTGTATGAGTTATTACTGTATATACCACTGCTAAACCTTGTCTGTGTAGAAGAGGGCCCTCATTCTGCCACCTCAGAGTGAATTTCTAGCCTGACTCATGACCATCCAGATAAAATCACAAATAAAATGCCTAAGTATCTCAATATAAGCAGATAGACCTGATTCAGTAGGTGTAAAAAAAAAACCCTCTTCTGAAACAAGAAATTACAAATGAAATATTGTTGCAATACATTGTTCAAAGGAGAAGAAAGTAAGGCTTGCAAGGATACATTTTTGGAGTTTTTTTGGTGCTGGTGCTGGTGGGGTTATGTTGCCACAGTTACATATGATCTACAGGTAGTCAAGTATGATTTATGGCTACCCTAATAAGATTTTGAAGATATTTAAGGATTGATAGTTCATCATTGCCATCCCTACATCCATCTCCATGAGTTTCTCGGGCTAACTGGGGATTTGAATCTAGGTCTTTTGAGTTCTAATTTGACATTCTATCCGCTACATCACACTGGCTGTTTTTTGTATTTCCAGTTTACATGTTTAGGTGCTGTATTAAAAGCATCTCATTGTTAAACCTAATGTACTTTTATATGTATCATACAAAGTGCCCTTTTATCTGTAGTGAATATATTCATTCATTCATTCTTAAAATGTGGACCACACTTTTTAATTTCTGAGACCCCTTTATTGCCTAAGAACAATATCAATGGAAAATAGCTTAACACTACCTACAACCACATTAAACAAAATCCAGATAGCAACAATTGCAAACCAAAAGCAGAAGCAGCATAAACATTAAAGGACCAGATAACCCAACCTCTATGAAGATTATAAATGAAAGGAAACAAAAATAAAACATCTAATGTTCACTGACCACCAATTAGAAGATCCCCTCCCAGTCACTGCAACCCTCACTTTTCATAGTTGCAGAAAAGGGATTTCTATTAAACTCTGAGTACTGTATCTGGAAATGTCATAAGATTTAGCAAACCTTCAATGTTCTTTTTCTTTATGGTAATAGGAAGCCACAAATGCCTTTGGTTAACAGAGATGGAAATAAAAACAAACTTTGCTTATCCAGGCATATCTACTGAAGAAAACATTTTAAATTTTGTAAGTTCCTGAAAGGTAAGGAACTGGTGGAAATGGAAAAGATATTCGAGCCCCCTACCTGTCTTTCTTTTTTATATTTCAAGTCTCTACTTTTTCCTTAAGCAGCAATTTTTCCTCAATATTTAAATTAGCCCTTTGACACGGGTAAAAGCTTCTTGTGAGAGGTTGTTATATCCATTATTTTCTGAATTTTACTGCACCCAGAAGCATATTCCAGTAAAATACTAGTCTGACTATATGGTTTCTGTAAAGTATTTTTCATTAGTTAGAAAACAAAACATAGACTTTTCTTCTGACATAATAGGTCAGAATGACATGCCTTAGAAAATTTCAAACTCACCTCATTTGTTAGGGATTATTCTGTAGTTTTTTTCTATCTGAATTGTGTAGTTCTTTGTAACTATGGCCATGGCTATGAGCCAAACAAAGTTATGTTGTTCTAGGTTACAGATTTGCACGTACACACTATTTTCTCCTTTTGAAATCATGGACTTTCCAGCACAATCCAAAATATACCTACTCAGAAATACGTTTTATTATTTTGAGTGAGGTTTACTCATAGATATGTGTGAATAAGCTTTCTCCAGCCAGAGAATCTTGCCTTCTCATGATGTGCCCAAAGTAGGATTGCCTCAGCTTCATCATTTTCACCTCCAGAGACTATTCAGACTTGATTTGCTCTAGGACCCATTTGTTTGTATTTCTACTTTCACTTTCATTAAAAGCTGTTTCAAATTATTGCTGCTTTCTACCAGTAAGACAGTAGCTTCTACACATCTTTAATTATTGGTGTTTCTTCCTCCAATTTTCACTCCTCCTTTATCTATGTCTAATTCGGCTTTCTGTATTATATGTTCTGCATAAAGATTGAATAGATTAGGCAATGAAATGCATCTTTGTCTGACATCTTTGCTTATAGGAAACCATTCTGTCTCTCCATATGCTGTCCTAATGGCAGCTTCTTGTCCAGAATATTTATTTTATTATTTATTTAGATTTATATACCACCCCAATCAATAGACTCTGGGCAGTGAACACAGTCCAGCGAACACCTCACTGGCTGCTCAGCAAAACTTAAAAACAATATAAAAACAGTTAAATATAGGTTATGCATCAGAAATGGTGCCCCCATTTCTTTTCAAATCCCCATAGATTATCTTGATCCACACAGTAAAATGTTTTACTGCAGTCTATAAAGCACAAGCTGTTCTTCTGAAATTCTTTGATGTGTTCAGGTATACAATAGATATTTGCAATGTGATTTCTGATGCCCCTTCCTTTCCAGAATCCAGCTTGAACATCAGGCAATTCCCATTCCATAGAAGGTTGAAATCTTTGTTTCAGCACCTTGTGATATTAAAGTAATGGTCCTATAATTACTGTGCACATTGACATCTCCTTTTTTGGAGGTTGGAATCTATATCGAGCATTGCTAGTCCACGGGCCATTGTTTTGTTTTCCAGATTGGAATGTATACTGACTATCACCTGTCTGTGGGACTTGTTTTGTTTTCCAAATTTGCTGACATATTCTTGTAAGGATTTTGATAGATTCATTTTCTGATGTTTGAAATTATTCTTTTAGTATTCCATCTACTCCTGGTGATTTATTTCTTCCAAGTACCCTCTGAACAGCTTTCACTTCACTTTATAGAACTGCAGGTTCTTCATCATAGGATTCTTCTTTAAAGAAGTTTGTCATCCTGAATAAGGTACCAATCTGAAAATACTTAATTTTAGTTGTGCTATAGAAGAACAAAGCATAATTGCCCAAGATTAATTGCCTTAAAAACATAATTATATAGAATAGACATTATTTCAAATAAGTGGTTCATTACAACCAGGACAGAACAGTACAGCTTTTGATTTCTAACTCTAAAGCCAGCCTGGAAGAACCTGACTCTGTTTGGGTGGAATAAGTGAGTGAGAAAGAAAAGATTGGCAGAGGTGAAGAGATGAAGAAAAGCTCTAAGGTGGAGTGGGAACTAATGGGTTTCTAACCCAGGCAAAAATCATTTTTAAAAAATTGTGTCAGAAGCACATAAAGGTGCTTTCTGTGTTGAAAGGATTTTTGCTGGAGGAACTCCGCTCAGGGAACACCCGAAGGAGACTTTCATGTCCCCAAGAGCTTTTCTCACCAAAGTGATCCTTATTTATCTACTTGCAATGTTTTGCTTTCAAACTACTAGGTTGGCAGGATCTAGGATAGAGACGGGCACTCATTCCATCATGCAGTACTCAGATCTTCAACTACCGACTTGCCAGCTAGCAAGGCAAGCTTCTTAACCAGTGAGCCACCACAGCCCCTGGCAAAAATCATATCAAGTAGAAGTAATTTTAATATAAATTTGAAGTTGCCATCTCACCTAAAGTATGCCTATTAAATCAAGGGGGCATACATAATTGGGACTTAAATTTAGTCATTGATTCTGTGCAACTAGTAACTGAACACAAGTTGGTTTTTTTTTTATCCCAGTTGTACCAGCAGAATTCTATGTTATTTATGTTATATTCTGTTATACTACTCCAACAGAATTGGAATAACTTTAAAAACTTAGCAGTTAACATTTATTGCATTGGAGCAAACAAATCCTCTGTACAAAGCCCCTAGCCCTTCACTTTAAAGGTCCTGACAGAGCACCATTAATAATAATAATAATAATAATAATAATAATAATAATAATAATAATAATAATAATAATAATAATAATAATAATAATAATAATAATAATAATAATAATAATAATAATAATAATAATATTTCATACCAGAAATTTATTCTGGTTTAAAGGATTTTTGCTGGAGAAACTCCACTCAGGGGATGCCTGAATGAGGCTCCTTTCATGTTCCCAAGCTCTTTTCCTACTGAAGTGGTCCATATTTATCTATTTGCAATTTCTTGCTTTCAAACTGCTAGGTTGGCAAATTATTATTATAATATAATAATTCTAGTTCATATCCCCCACATTGCTGTTTAGTTGTCTCCAATAATTCAGGTAAGGTTTACATTAACATAATTTTAAATTCCTGTTAAGTGCAATACAAGACAAATCTACAGAGACTCTGTCAGTCTGAAAGAGAGGCCACGAACAAACTCACACTGCACTTATGAAACCCATATAGTGCAATCCTAAAATATAAACCTCAGAATGATCTTTTAGAGGAGGTGGGTTCTCTGAACTGTAGCAGAATGACAAACCAGGGCCTATTAAAACAAAACATTTTATTCAACTTGTACTTTTTGAACACAAACACTATGTCCTAGCTGGTGGACTTTCCTATTAATAACTGTGCTTGTATTATGGCTCTGCCATCTACTTCATAAGCATTATTTATTCAGAAGTGTATTTCACTTTGCCCAGTAAGAATTATTCCCTAAAGTCTGTAATTATTATTGCCGTCCAAAGCTGCCGTTGTAAACATAGCTGGTGCCAAAAAGCCTCAGAAAATTCAATGGAACTTAATTCTTAATTCGTGTCAGAAATTATTCTGGGTTGAAAGGATTTTTGTGGAAGAAACTCCGCTCAAAGTAATTCAAATTGCTCTTGTGAAACTTTCCCACATTTGTAAACATATTTTCTTTGAACTCAGCCTTTGGTGAGTTTCAGGAAGCTTATGACTCTACAGGTATAAACTTATCTGGACTCTAGCACAGCATTCATTATACAGGTATCTGATTTGTTAACAATGGGAAATTTAAATAGTGATGGATGTAATCCTATACACCAGGACTAGATGGCTTCAGGAGGTCTGAGGTCTATCTGGGGACCTCCCAAGGGCTGTATACATCCTTGCTGCCCCCTCCCAATTTCAGCAGCAAGCAAATCATTAAAAGCCATCACAACAAGTAGGAACATCTTTTTTCCATTTTCACCAGTTCACCACCAAAAAAATGTTAGCAGACCACAAAAACTAATTTACAGCAAGCATTTTCTGCTTCTTTTAATTACTACTGAATTTTGATTATACAGTCCCCAGAAAGAGCCTTGGCTGTGAAATGTAGTTAAACACTTCTTACAAACTGTACATTTATGCCTTTGGGACCAACACAGCTACACCTACCTACTGAACAACTAAATTTAAAAAGTAGTTCATAAGAGGAGGATATTGTTCTCCTTTACTTAAATTTCCTCCTGCTCCTTGAGGTATCATCCTACTACATACATACAGACCACACTGACTTCAAACAGGCTTACTTCTGAGAAGACATGTACAGAATTGCATTCTAAGCCAACATTAAAGAAAGAGTGGGGGGGAAATTGTAGTCCCAGTTGTCCCATATGGCCTAACTGGATGAGATGCAAATCATCCAGGAAATAACATTCTGCCAGGGCTTTTGAATACATCAGAAGAGAGAAAACTGATCATTATTTAAAATTCTAATAGCTTGGGAGAGAGTTCCCCCCCCAAAAAAAAAATCATATTGAGACCATACCATTAGGAAATCTTAATGTCTTTTCTGGTGCTATATTGCCCAGTTAGAACGGACCTTCTAAGGTTTATTTTTACAACATTGGATAAACAGCAACTTAATGTAAGATTTTAACCAGGAGAGTAACAAAGACAATCTTTCTTCCCAATGTCATGCTTTCAATCTAAATTGAAGCTGTACAATTGCCCTTAACATTTTCAGAAGCATGAGATCTGTTCATGTATTTCCAATTACTTCCGTTTTCCTCCGCAGCACAGCCAGGATGCAGGAGGAATGAGCTGGACCATAGCATGAGATGGTTTGAACTGCTGTTTTGTCCCCTGAGGAGAATATAGTTGTCTCTCCCTTGTGCCTGGTAGCACTCTACAGTGGAACCTCGCTTAACAAGTGGCTCGCTTAACACAAAAATCGTATAACAAAAGGAAATCCATAGAAATAGTGGCTCAGTTAACAAAAAAATTTTTTGGAATGGGTTAATTGGTTTTCAATGCATTCCTATGGGAAACTGTGTTTCGGTTATCAAATTTTGGGTTTCAATGCATTCCCATGGGAAATTTCATTCAATGCAAATTTTTCGTAGTACAAAAGGTCCTGGAGAATGAATTAAATTTGTTAAGCGAGGGCCCACTGTATAATGTTTGAATGTTTCTGTAGTCTGATATGAACTGAAGGTTGCAATTCTCTGTACACCTGGGAGTAAACCCAACTAAAAAATAAAGAGACTCACTTCTGAGTAGACATTATACAATAATGCTTTATGTCAGTCACACGTACCTACTGAACAACTAAATAAAATATTAAAAATCATTTTATAGACAATTTAGTAGACAATGAGGGGGAGAGTAGATACTATTGCATCAAAAGCTCAGAACCTATAGTGAATTAATATAATACGACAATAATATTCATCATCATCCATCATCATCCTTCATTAACTGATAAATCTTATGACCATATCAGGTTAAAATAAAATACATTGGATAAAATATGATTATGCAAAACAGGATAAAAACAGGTTAAAAGTAGAATACAATCACAATAAAATAAGATATAAAATTTACTCAAAATATTCCTGAACACCACTTTAGATGGTGAGCTTTAATGTATCCATGAAATTGAAACACTTTAACAAGAGAGGACAGATGACAATTTTCATTTACATTTAAGAACAACAGTGTCTGTAAATGTGGAATTTAATCAGCTTTCTTCAGGAGCTTTGATCAATTAAACGTCTCATAAGTGAACCTCTTGCTGCTTAAACCTTCCCTTCAGACTACACCAATATCAGGAAACAAATTCGTTAGTTAGACAGTTTGAATATAAAAGAAAAGTGATGTTTAAACTGTTGACAGAGAGGGTAGGCATTACGAAAGGAAAAGGTGCAAATACAGTAAAACTCCTACTTACGTTAAAAAGTGTGTTCTGCAGGCTTTTATTTAAATCTTTTTTTACTTAACTCGAAGCAAACTCATAGGAAAAATGAATTTTTACATAAATTGAAACAAATCCATAGGAAATATGAATTTTTGACTTAACTCGAAGCAAACCCATAGGAAAATGATATTTATGTAAATCGCAGCAACCCCCTAGGAAAAATGAATTTTTGACTTAACTCAAAGCAAACCCATAGGAAATTGTGTTATGTAAATTGGGACATTTATGTAAATTGGGACATGGTTTTAGTGCAAAAATTATTATGTAAGTCAAATTTTATGTAACTCGAGGTACATGTAAGTCAGGGTTTTACTGTAATTATAGTGCTGGTCCTCCTTCTTCCCTCCAGAGTTCTTGTCACACTCACAACAGAGAGAAAAGGCTGAAATTGACACGCGTTTCAGTGATACCTGTTCAGGTGGTAGCCTGGACACCTTGCTGTGGCCGCCGCAAGACACAGAGAGAAAGATCTTGCTTTAGACTTCCTCTCTGACCATGGAAAAATCCAGAGGAAAGATCAGAAACCCGTAGCTAATATCTGGACTGTATAAATTCTTCACATAAACTCTGCATGGGTGGGCTTATTTTCTTGTTGGCAAAAAGTGTTGACAAAGGCACTACAATACGCCAATCCATAGTCTGGTATGGGCTGTTGTTGTTGTTTTGGAGCGGGAGGAGGGTTAGCTCTGTTACGAGATGATGATGAAGATAAGGATGAAACAACCTAATGCTGTTTAATCAATGACCCAAAGGTCAGAGTTGCAGGGAAAGTCAGCCCTGATTTCTCCACACAGCAGAGAGAGTGTGTCCCTTCTGTCCTTGCAATAACTTAACCACTTAGTGGTTAAGACGCTGAGCTTGGCAACTGGAAGGTTGACAGGTCAGTAGTTTGAGACATGAGTGCTACACTCGTCTGTCCCAGCTCCTGCCAACCTAGCAGTTTGAAAGCAAGAAATTGCAAGTAGATAAATAGGTACTGCTTTGGCAGGAAAAGTAACAGCATTCTGTGCGCTCCAGCATCTAGTCATGCCTGCCACATGACCACGGAAACGTCCGCAGATGCAGACAACACTAGCTCTTGGGTTACGCCTGGCTTTTGACCTAATGGGAGAAAGATTAGCTAGCAAACATCAGGTTGCCGTTACCAGGGTACGCCCGATTGTGGTTCAAAAATACCACAATCTTCAAAGAGGCTCTTACTCTATGTACCCCTTGAGTGCTGCTGAAAGTTGTAGTTCATGAACAACAGCATTGCTAGGGGCTGCAGTGGTTCAGTGGTTAAAAAGCTCACCTTGTTAGCTGGAAGGCCAGCAAGTTGGCAGTTCAAGACCCGGGTACTGAAGGACAGTTTGAGTGCCCGTCTCTCTCCCAGGCTCCTGCCAACCTAGCAGTTCAAAAGCAAGAAGTTGCAAATAGATAAATAGGGGCCACTCTGGTGGTGGGGAAAAGATCTTGGTGACATGAAAGGAGCCTCATTTGGGTGTCCCCTGAGCAGAGTTTCTCCAGCAAAAAAAACCCTTTCAACTGTAGTTGTTGAGGGACTGCAGTGGGTTAGTGATGAAGACACGGAACTTGATGACTGGAAGGTCGGCGGGTCAGCAGTTCGAGACCCGAGTGCTGCTTGATGGAGTGAGCTCCCATCTCTGTCCCAGCTCCTGCCCCACCTAGCAGTTCGAAAGCAAGACATTGCAAGTAGATAAACAGGCGCCGATTCGGCGGGAAAGGTAACGGCGTTCCGTGCACTCCCGGCATCTAGTCATGCCTGCCACGTGACCATAGAATGGAAATACGCCTGGCTTTCCACTTCCAGCAAGGGCGACCTTAGAGAAAGGAGGAAAGTGGGGAGGGGAGGGAGGGAACCCGGCTATTTTGACCCCTCGGAGCTCCTCAGACCCCAAAGGCGGTCTGGGGTTTTTTGCAAGGCGAACTCCCTTTCCAGCGGACTCACCGTCAGCTCGGACCGAAGCGAGGTGGAGGAAGAAGAGAGCGGACCCGACGGCGCACCGGACAAAGGTTGCCGGCGGCGAAGGAGCTGCAGTAGCAGCAGCCATGGCCCCGCCCGGGCCGAGGAAGCGGACCCGACGGAGCTGATACTAGTGGCGTTCCAAGGAGAGAGAGGAGGCGAAGCGGGACAGGGAGGTGGTGTGGAAAGGGGGAAGGGGAAGGGCGGGAAGGAGGGCGTGACACGAGCGTCGTGTGTCTAGAGGGTTTCTGCCTTCCCCGAAGAGCAGGGAAAGGGAATTGGGGGGCGACTGTCTAGTCCAGGGGTGCCCAAACTGCGCCCCGGGGGGCCAGACTGGGCCCCCGATGCCAATTCATCCGACCCGCGAAGTCCTCGTTGCTCCTGGAAGCGGCAGTAAAATGCTTCTGTATGGGCGCGTTTTACTTCTGCTTCCAGGAGCGACGAGGGCATTGGCGTCGGGGCCCGGTCTGGCCCCCGGGGCCATAGTGACCAGCTCCCTGAACCGCATGGCTAGCCCCACAGCCCAAAAAGTTTGGGCATCCCTTTGGCCTAGTAGCCACAATGTACACATCCAACAAGTGCAAACTTGGTATACTGTTGGAATAAATATGGAGTAAACTGAAGCAGTGAGTGGGCCACACTTAAGACTATAAGGCAGTGGTTCCCAACCTTTTAGAGGTGATGGCCCACCTAAGCATCTCTAAAATCCTGATGCCCCCCCCCACCTTGTGACATATAATTCTTATTATTCAGAAAGTGAACTCATATTTATTTATTTATGAATTTATATCCAGCCCTCCTGATTGACTCAGGGTGGCTAACAACATATATAAAATACAATATGACAACAGGTAAAACAACAACCGCTAAAAAATACCAAACCAAACCCACTAAAAACAACATTAAAAACACATAAAACTAATCAGATTATGACTAAAAAACACCCTCGCCCTCCCCCCCCAGCATAAAATGGCAAAAAACAAACAAAGATATTAACAGCATTTAGTGTATGAGAACCAAGACACAGGAAACAGCCACGGGCTGGATTAACTCAGATTTATTGCATGGTGGTCAGAGGGAACATGAGGTAATGGCGGATGCATAGCTCTATATATACAGTAGTAAAACATTTGAACGTGGCTCCACGATAGCCCATTGGCTATTGTCCGCGTGACGTCATTGCTGGTCACACCCTTCTTGTCCAGGTGTAGGTGGTGGCGGGAAACTCCGCGCTGTGGCCTTTGATGAGTATGGACCAAAAGAGCTTGGACGCTCGCCGCTGCCCACTGGTGGTCATTAGCTCGCGTCCTCATACAGGGTTTATAGTGATACGGCTGAAGGCTATATTGATACTGGTAGGACATGTTACATTGTTAAGATACATTGTTATCACATGAAGATGGTTACATTATTAGAACACAACACTCCTCCCCCCTAGGATGAGACGAAGTCTCTCAGCCAAGATGGCTTATTTCGAACACGCTGGGGTCTCGGTGCGGGCTGCCCTGCCCCGGGTTTGCTACCTTCTCTTTGTCCCCTGGCTTCCTGTCCTGTAATTGGAGAGGGAGACTTGTTAGTGACTTGCCGCGGCTCTGCGGCTTTGTTGGGAGGTGTGTGCTCTATTTGGGAAGAACCGGGGGCACTAGGGGCTAACGAAAAACCCCTCTTCTCGCTTGGATGGGTGGGGGAACACTCCCAAAACCCCCCCCGGCTCGCAAAATCAAATTCAGGGGCAGCAGTCGCAAACTCCTCTCCCTCTTCCCCGGGTCCGGATAGAGCCGGCGTATCAAAAGGATATGAGTCGGGACCGCTGCTTCCCCCCCTTGTTTGGGACCGTTGCCCTTCGTTGTCTCCCCCTTGGGATAAACGGGTGGAGGAGAACCCTAACGCTGAGGCATTCTCCGTGCCGTCCGTGGATTGCTTCCTGGGAACCCGGCTCCGGAGCTGATCCGCATGCCGCCTCCAAAATAGACCGGTGCTCGTTTCCACCCGATAGGACACTGGCCCCGTCTGTTCTACAACTCTCCCTGGTACCCAGGCTGGCCCTGCGCTGGCGTAGTTCCTGCAATGCACAGGATCGCCGGCGGCGAAACCTTTCGACACCGCTACCCCTACGTTCTTCCCTTTATCCTCGACCCTCGTCGGGTCTAATCTGGTCAGAAGCGTGGTCAGCTTCCTCCGCATCAGCAGCTCTGCCGGCGAGTATCCGGATGCTAAGGGGGTCACCCTATACGCTAATAAAAACTGACATACTTGGTGATTCCGGTCCCCCGAGCCCATGCGCCGCAGCGCATCCTTTGTTGTACGCACCAGCCGCTCCACTTGGCCATTCGTGGCCGGGTGAAACGGCGCGGATGTGACGTGCCGAATGGCGTTTGCCTCCGTGAATGCCCTGAACTCAGCGGACGTGAAACAACTAGCGTTATCGCTGACCAGAGTGTCGGGTAAACCGAACGTGGAAAAGACCCTCCTTAGATGGCTGATGGTAGTGGCGGAGGACGTGCTCTTTACCGGGATCACCTCCAGCCACTTGGAGTACGCATCCACTACCAGGAGAAAAATGGTTCCACGGAACGGGCCAGCGAAATCTATGTGCACTCTGGACCACGGGCCCCTTGCTGCGTCCCATTCCCTATGCGGGAGACGAGCCGCCTCCGGTCGGGATCCCTGGCATGCCTCACAAGTGCCGATCATGTGCTCTATGTCTGCGTCCAGCTGGGGCCACCAGAAGTAACTCCGGGCCAGCGCCTTGGAACGGACGATCCCCGGGTGGCTGACGTGCAACAGTTTGAGCACCCTCGGTCGCAGGGATGTAGGGACCACCACCCGTTGGCCCCACAAAAGGCACCCCCTCTCTAGGGACAACTCTATTTTTTTCCAAAAAAATGGGTCGAATTCCGTACCTGGGGAGGACGCCGGCCACCCCTTCTGTACCCATGAGCTTACTTTCTCCAGCGTTCTATCCTTGCCTGTCGCCCTGGCAATATCGGCTGGTACTATTGGGGGTGAATCTAAGACCTCTATTAACAATACCTGGTGGTCTCTCTCTACCCCTGCCTTTTGGTCGCCCGACAAGGGCAAAGGAGACCTTGAGAGTGCGTCTGCATGGCTGATCTCCTTTCCGGGCCGGTATTCCAACTCATGTTGGTATGCGTTGAGAAAGATAGCCCACCGCAGCATCCTCGGGGACAGGATCTGTGGCGTGGGCTTATTTGCAGTGAAAATTCCTAACAGGGGCTTGTGATCTGTCACGATCTTGAACGGGCGACCATACAGAAAATCGTGAAATTTTTTGGTTCCCGCTACTATCGCTAATGCCTCCCTGTCGGTCTGTGCGTAATTCCGCTCTGCTTGGGACAGGGACCTTGAGTAAAACGCTATCGGGGCCTCCCTTCCGTCGTCCAACACGTGGCAAAGCACCGCCCCCACTCCCACTGGGGATGCGTCACAGACTAAGACCACTGGCCGTTTGGGATCGAAATGAGTCAGGATTGCCTCGGATGTTAAGAGTTGCTTTAACTCTTTAAACGCCCTCTCTTGCTCGTCGCCCCACAGCCATGTTTCCTCCTTTTTAAGCAACCGATGGAGCGGTTCGGCCACAGACGCCTTCCGTGGAAGGAAGGTATGGTAAAAATTGAGGAGCCCCAGGAATGACTGTAATTCGGTTTTGGATGTGGGGCGAGGAGCCTTCTTGATGGCGGCTACTTTGGATTTGGACGGCATAATTCCCTCGGGTGTGACCCGGAACCCTAAAAACTCAACCTCTGTTTCGAAAAAAACGCATTTGTCTTTCCTCAGTCGCAGCCCCGCTTTCTCGAACACAGTCAGTACTTTATCCAATCTCTTTGCCAGTTCGGCCTCACTCCCCCCTGTTATCAATACGTCATCAAAATAAGGCAACACCCCCTCCAGCCCCTTCAGGAGGCGTTCCACAAGCGACTGAAAAAGGCCGGGTGCCGAGTTCACGCCGAACTGTAAACGCGACACCTGGAACGCCCCTTTATGTGTAACTATTGTTTGTGCCGCTGCCGTGGCGGGAGTTACAGGGAGTTGCTGGTAGGCTTGTGCTAAATCGAGCTTAGCGAAACATTTTCCCCCATTCAGCCTGGCCAGAAGGTGGCTGACCACCGGCACCGGGTATGCATTAGGGCGGATCGCCTTGTTAATTGTACACTTATAATCAGCGCAAATGCGCACCTCCCCGTTAGCCTTTAGTGCTGTTACAATTGGAGTTTCCCACTCCGCGGAATCAACAGGAACAAGAATCCCCTGGCCCACCAGTTTGTCCAGTTCCGCCTCTATTTTGTCCTTTAGTGCGAACGGCACCCTGCGTGGTTTAAGTCTTATCGGGCGGACCTCCGGGTCTAGGTCGAAGGCTACAGGGGGTCCCTTGAACCTTCCCAGTCCTTTTTTAAAAACGTCGGGGTGCGCGTCGCACACGGCTTGTATTGGATCCGCACCCACGGCGTGCACCCCCCCTATGAACAAACCCAAAGGCTGAAACCACTGAGTCCCGAGGAGGCTACAACTTCCCCCTTTGAGAACAACTAGAGGGAGTTCCGCAGAATGTCTCTTAAAACGGACCCGAAATTTCCCGACCCCCAACACTGGAATGCTGTTCCCCTGTACGTCTCGTAGCGTGGACCTCAACGTTTTAAGTTTGGGCCGCACTTGGGGGTCGATTTTCAAGAACTCTCTCTGGGGAATTATAGAATAGGAGGACCCCGAGTCAATTTCCATCCTAATAGGGGCCCCTTGTACTAGTACCTCAACGAAGTAATGGGGTTGTCCCGCGGACACGCTGAACACGGGGGCGTCGTCCTCGCTGTCGTCCGAGATGCGGCCCACGCCGTCCTGCTTCCTCGTGGTCCGGGCGCCATCTTTGGACCTTGCTGGACGGTCCGGTCTGGCCGAGCGGTCTTGTGAATGCCTCCGGCCCTCTTTCCGCTTTCTGCACGCCTTGGCGATGTGTCCCCGACGGCCGCAGTTGTAACACTCGGCTTTTCTGAATGGGCACCTCGCGCGCTCATGGGCCGCTCCGCAGCCATCGCAGCGGCGCCCTCCTTTTCGGACCTTCTGGACCTCCTCGCCGTCGCTGCCTTCCGTGGACGACTTCGAGGTTCGTCGGGTTGCGTGCACCGACTGTCCGGACTTTCCGTGCACCGAATTCTCCGCTTTGCCGGCCCTAGGACGCCACTCACGCCACTGGTGCATTTCGTCCACCCCAGCATTCGTGGATTCCGCGGATTCCGCGGCCTCCACAACCTCTGCCAGCGTGGGTGGTGGCTCCTTGTTCATCAGACTGCGCTGCACTTCCTTGTCCTTCAGGCCACACAGAACTCCGTCCCTGAGGGCCATCTCTAGGTTGTCCCATCTGCAGGGGGCGGCGGCTATTCTCATGGCTGTTACGAAGGTCTCAACCGACTCGTCCGGCGCTTGGACTCGCCTCCAAAACGCGCTCCGAGCGGGAAACATTGCCCTCGAGGGTCGGAACCGCTCACTCAGCAGTTTCATGATGTCCTCGGCTTTGAAGTCACTCATCTTCTTCGGTGCAATGATGCTCACCAGCGTTCGCTTGGTTTCCATCCCAAGCATTCGGGTGAGGATGGCCCTCTTCCTTTCCTCGTCGTCTTTGACTTTGAGTTCCACCAGTGCCGCCTGGAAGTCCATCTCAAAGAGCTCCCAGTCTTGCGGTTTGGTAATGTTGAACCCGCTCTGTGTCCTGGCTCCTTGGGAATCCATATCCCACCTTCGTCGCCAATTTAGTGTATGAGAACCAAGACACAGGAAACAGCCACGGGCTGGATTAACTCAGATTTATTGCATGGTGGTCAGAGGGAACATGAGGTAATGGTGGATGCATAGCTCTATATATACAGTAGTAAAACATTTGAACGTGGCTCCACGATAGCCCATTGGCTATTGTCCGCGTGACGTCATTGCTGGTCACACCCTTCTTGTCCAGGTGTAGGTGGTGGCGGGAAACTCCGCGCTGTGGCCTTTGATGAGTATGGACCAAAAGAGCTTGGACGCTCGCCGCTGCCCACTGGTGGTCATTAGCTCGCGTCCTCATACAGGGTTTATAGTGATACGGCTGAAGGCTATATTGATACTGGTAGGACATGTTACATTGTTAAGATACATTGTTATCACATGAAGATGGTTACATTATTAGAACACAACACAGCGAGAAGCAGGATCCCTCAAGAGGCTAAATAAGCCAGCGGGCTTGTACAGAAGAGTCACACATGCCCGAACCCCGCTGACATAGACAGGTCTTCAACATTTTTCTGAAGGGGAGAAGATCCAACTGGAGACGCAATTCTGGTGGTAAAAGGTTACACAGGGCTGGGGCAGACACAGAGAAGACTCCCTTCCTGGCCCCACTAAGATGGACTTCTTTCACATGGAGGAAGTCTAAAAGACCATTAACTTGGTCTAAACATCCTTGAATTGCCTCCCTTAAAAATCAAATCCCCTCCCCTGTGGGGTGTGTGCCCCACGTTGGGAACCATGGCTATAAGGTACGTTGAAGACTACACAGACAAAATTCTTGAGCAGCCTCTACCAAGCAGGACAGGAGGTAAAGGAACAGCAAGACAAAGCAGGAGAGTATGTTCAGGAGAGGTGAAGCATAGTGGGAAAAGCTCGATGGACCACAGTTAGGAGCAAAAGAAGAAGATATTCTTCACAACTGGAACTGCAAAACTACTTTCACATTCTTGAAGAGAGGGGTCTGGTAGTTAGCAGATGAAGAGTACAGAAGATCCTGAAGGATGACAGGACTAGAGACACAGCTCAGCCAAGGAAAGTCACTGAACCCACACTCTAAATGTGATCAACAGGAAAAATATGAATCAACCCATCTCAAACCTGTAGTATTTCCCACATTTTTTCCTATGTAGCCAGTATTTTAGTATGAAATCTACAGTAAGGAACTAATGTCTGGCCAGACATCCTGCTACAGTAATAGAGTAGACTGTACAAGCCAGCGACTCAACACCAACTATCAGGTGGTGGTTAACTAACCTGACTCCCTAAAGGGGCCAACAGCTATGGGTGGAAAAGCCCCTTTAGGTGGGGTGATGGTCCCTCGCAGTGGAGGAAATTTCACTGGAAACCATAGTACAGTAAAACACCAACTTACATATGCCTTGAGTTACATAAAATTCGACTTACATAATGATTTTTGCACTAAAACCATGTCCTGATTTACATAAATATCCTGATTTACATAACACAATTTCCTATGGGTTTGCTTTGAGTTACGTAAACAATTCATTTTTTTTTTCATTTTTCCTATGGGGTTGCTTTGATTTACATAAATATCATTTTCTTATGGGTTTGCTTCGAGTTAAGTAAAAATTCATTTTTCCTATAAGTTTGCTTCGAGTTAAGTAAAAAACCGAATTAAATAAAAGCCTACAGAACAGACTTTTTACGGGGTTTTACTGTATTGGGCCCAACAGCAAAGTGAGCGGAGGAGGAACTTTGATTCCCAATGGTCATGGAGGCAGAAGAGATCATGCCAGATGGACTGGCTGTGATAAAATCCTCAAGGCTGCGGCAGTCCATTGCATTCCCAGTGTTAAATCCTGCATGCCTCATTTCATGTGTACTGCAGAAGATAGCTCTGAGATCATTAGTGTGTGGGTCACTTCATGACAAGCTGGGATTCATCTTAAACAAATTCACGCCAATGACATTTTTCCTGCTTCAGGGGGAAATGCATTCTCGGATATGAGTTGCAGTTGACAAAGACAGCAAGGAACCTGTTTTGACTAGTGTTCTTAGAAAACTCTGCTAGCACTGCACAATTATGTACCATGTTTCTATTGTATGCTACAACATGAATTTTTTTGCTGCTCTCTACTGAAATCTCTAATGTCTCCCTTCTCTCCCCACCACCTTTCCTCATGCTACCAAAGGTAGAGAGGGAAAGAAAGGTGTCTTTGTTTTAAGAGTCTGAATTATGAACTTCTAGCACTGGGGTTCAGGCAAGCCAATTTTAAAAACATCTGGCAATCGGCACAGTCTGGTGGCTGCAGGGAGTGTTTTATTTATATGAGTGTTTTCATCCAATTAAATGAAAAGCAATAACATGCAAGGCTGCCTTAAAAGGTTTGGGGGATCTGACTTAAAAAAGAGAACATAATAATAAAAGAAGCATATTATACATCAGTTTGTGGGTGGTTCAGGAAACAGTGGTGGCTGTGTTGTGGTCCAGTCAATAGTGTCCTGATAACTGAACGGTGTGAGGTCATGTGCATCACGTGATAGACTTTGGCCTCACATAAATCACTGCAATGTAATATTAAAAAAATCACACCATTAAAAAAATCACACTTCAATAATGGACAACCAAATATAGCTCCACAAAAAGAAAGCTTAAAACAGTCTGGACGTCTTCCTGAAAAGATAGACTTTTTAAAAAAAACTTTCCAACATGTACAATCTTTGAAGAAATATTTTTAATATTGCTAATATTATACAATTTTTTAAATTGCTAGTAAAGCAATCTCCTGTGTGGTGCTTCTCTTTTGGATGCAGAAGATTCATTTTATGTGCACAAACAAAATGTTCAACATTTAGAACACAATGAATGGAGAAGCAGAAACATTTTGTGCTATGCAGATAGCAGGTTTCACAGTACAATCCCTTATACAAGTAACTAATGAGTTTCACCTTAATGTAAGCATCTGTAGAATTGCTGGAAAGGGGCTAGAACTAATTCATTTACATATTTTAATGTACCTTGAATGTTTACATAAGGAATGGACAACTTGTGAATCTCTAGATCAGGGGTGCTCAAATTACAGCCCGTGGGACAGATCCAGCCCCCGACACTCATTCATCCAGCCCACGCTGCCCTTGTCGCTCCTGGAAGCAGAAGTAAAACACGGCCATATGGAAATGTCCAAATTAACATTTCTGGTTCAATCACCAAAGCAGCAAAGCTATATGCTGGCAACCTTCCAGAGCTGAGTATGCCTCCTTTAGTTCCCCACCTGACCTCCCCACCCCCATCCTGTCCCTCACTGACTCAAATGGGGAGGGATTCCCTTGCCTAGGATAGTGCAGCAAGTCTGTTTTCCTCACTGCAGATCTGCTTTCATGTGCAAATCACCCTGTTTGCTGCTCCACCAAGTAGTAATAAGTAAAATTGCATACAAGTAACTACTATCATGCCAACCTAGCAGTTCGAAAGCAAGAAATTGCAAGTTGATAAATAGGGACCACTTCGGTGGGAAGGTAAACAGTGTTGTGTGCACTCCGGTGTCTAGTCATGCCTGCCACATGACCATGGAAACGTCTGCAGAAGCAGACAGAACTGGCTCTTCGGCTTTGAAACAGAGATGAGCACTGAATCCTAGAGTCGTATACGACTGGCTTTCAAGAAAAAGAAAGCTTTACCCTTAACTACTATCCTAACTATGTCTTCTTCTTCTTCTTCTTCCATCTCTAGGCCAGAGGTGAAACTGCCAAAATGAAGGCACCTTTTGGTGAGTTCATTCTGCAGTTCCTTTCACCTGACCGAGTGTGAGAAAGATTAGCTGGCAACAAGTACTGTTACCAAGGTACGCCCGATTATGGTTCAAAAATACCACAATCATTGAGGAGGCTCTTTCTGTGTATCCCAACTATGTCTTGATACAATCACAGTACCTGTAAACCCATAGAGGGGGAAATCTGGTTAAAATCTGGCTTCAGTCCTGTTGGCTGACCTCACATGGATGGTCAGTGGCAATTCCCCAGAACTGTTCCCGGCAACAAGGAGTACCTAAGAAGGAAGACCTAGATGGCTGTCATCCTAGGCAGCCTGACTTGTTGGGACACAAACTGAGCCCCCCTGGTAAATGCATGGGGGGGTGGGGGCGGGGGGGGGAGACTCTAGCTTTGTTTATTCTCTATCTTTTCAGTTTAAGTTATATCCATTTTTTTAACCCAGCGTAGCAAATTTTACAGTATATAACCTCTGCATTAAAAAATTTTTTTTAAACATGAATATTCAAATTGGTGTTTTTGGATGCAACCCTCCAATTTAACCCACCCTCTGGAAGTGCATCCCTCAAGTTGCTGGTAAATCCAAAGAATAGCTCTCAGCTCTATTGAGATTACCCAACTCCCAGATTAAAGGAGAGGTGTGACATGACCAATAAAAAGGTGGAGTATTAGGTAGGGAAGTCTTTAGATTTGCTACTTTATACAATACCTTTGAATTTAATAATCATAAAAAGTCAAATTCACCAAACATGAATATCTAAGGAGAACACTGCTGCCAAATAAAACTAAGCCCTGATCCTATACAGATTTTGCAAAAATATTAAATTGTACATGAAAATTCCTAAGCATTTGTGCTATTCACAACAAGCCAATGCCAACACAATGGTTATTTCTCTGTCTAGAAAGGAATTTATTAAACTTGGGATATGATGTCAGTGTAAAGGACTCAACATTCATTTTATCTGATTGGCAAAACTGTTTCAAGAACTAAAGATACTAAATAAATATTTGACAGCTGCATTCCCTGGTATATTTCACATATGCAGTGTATTAAGGAGAGTAGCTTTGTAAAACTTGAGACCATTTTCTAGATACCATACAACAGAATCAGATAGTAGCTGTACTCTTTAACAATTATACACTCATTTAAAAATTATGAGATTGCTGAGGAGGACTATACTCACAATTGACTAAACAAATAAGGTGGAATATAATATGCTAATGCTAATTAATTTAGAAATAAATGGAAAAAATTGTATATTTAGAGATAATGATTCTGTGTACACTTACACAAACTGTAGATTTCAAAATTACATGTTTCATAACATGTTCTCCTATGGTATAATAACAGATTTCAAAACATGTACTTATATTCTATAATAATAGCAATCTTCTGACATTAGTTCCCCTCTTCAACCCCTGTCACTTTATAGTAATAGGTGCAGAAGTTGTTTCAGTCTGGTTTTATTCATGTAATTTACTGGCTGTTTATCTGTGCATTACTGCAGCTGATAGGACTAAATAAAATGCGGGGGGGGGGGATTCTAAATTATTTCTGAATTATATATATATATGAATGATAACAAAGAAAAAATAAAAATAAAAGAAAAAATAAATGAACTTAAGAAAAACAAGAAATACATTATGTTATTACATTTAACATGCTCCTCAATTTCTATCCGTCTTTTTTTTCCACTTTTTCATAATATCAATTATACATCTCTTTCTAAACAATCGTTTTATTATTTATCTCTTATCTCTTATACCTTCAAATCTATTTTTTATCAATTCCATAAATTTATCTATTACTTTAATTTTACATAAAGAAGCATGTGTCATTTCTATTAATTAAACAAAAAATAATAATAATGACATCCAGTGATATTTACAAGCCTTGAGGATCACAATCTATACCTATAAATCTGTGCATTAACCGTTGGAATGTGACAAAGGATGTTGCACCAGGCCCCACTAGCCCCGACCGAGTCTCCCTGCACTCACCCGAACCGGGTTCGCAGGTAACTGTCAGGTTGAGAAATGTGGCAGTGGGGCAGGAGCCCCCCAAACGTGAACAAAGAAAAAGGACTTCAATTCCCAGCATCCTTTGCATTGTGCAACCCCTCAGCCAATCAGGCTGAGGGATACGAGCACAGAGGAGGCTGGGAACGCGCGCTGACTTAAAAAAAAACCAAAATTGTGGGAGCCAGAGGGAAAGACTTTGAAAGACGCAGCTGGAGGGAGCCAAGAAAAGATAAGTGTTAGGTAAGGGTTAGGGGGTGGGTGAGGGAGGCAATGAAAGGTGCTGGGTCCAGAAGGGTTGGGGGGACAGACCCCTTTTGTCCCCCCAACCCTACCAAACCCAGGGGACCAGGGAGAGGAGATCGAATACACCTCCCCACACACACCCCCACGCACACACTCCATTTTAAAAACGGAGTGTTTTTTTGGGGGGGGGATGATCCCCTCTCTGCTGGGTCCCCTGGCTCTGGAAGGGTTGGGGGGACAGACCCCTTTTGTCCCCCCAACCCTACCAAACCAAGGGGACCAGGGAGAGGAGATCAAATACACCCCCCCTCCCAAACACTCAGTTTCAAAAGAGAAGAAACCACTTGGTTTCTTCTCTTTAAAAACGGAGTGTTGTTGTTGTTGTTTTGGGGGGGGGACGATCCCTTCTCTACTGGGTCCCCTGGCTCTGGAAGGGTTGGGGGGACAGACCCCTTTTGTACCCCCAACCCTACCAAACCCAGTGGACCAGGAAGAGGAGATCGAATACACCCCCCTCCCAAACACTCTGTTTTAAAAGAGAAGAAAGAGCTTGGTTTCTTCTCTTTAATAACGGGGTGTCCTGTGGGGTGAGGGAATCCCCTCTCTGCAGGGTCCCCTGGCTCTGGAAGGGTTGGGGGGACAATACACACACACACACACACACACACACACACTGCTTCTCTCTCTCTCTCACACACACACACACACCACTCCTGCCTTGCCAGGAATTTTTAATGTGTGTGTTGGTGGTTGGAGTGGTATTGTATGGGTAGTGGTGGTTGTGCACACCCAAAACCACCCCTAACCACCAACACACCTCTTTTTAACATAAATTACCAAAAAGAATTATCCCTTACAACACAATTTAAAACAGCCCGGCTCTTTACCAACATTAAGAAAAAAAACCTTCCAAAACCATTTAAAACAGCCCGGCACCGCCGGGCAAAATCTGCTAGTTTTTTATATTTCTAGTGTCTCCAAAAGGAGGGCTTTTCACCAGCAGTCTTATAACTGCCTACTTTACACACGATGGAATGCTGCCTTGCAGTAGTGAAAATAACAATCTTAGAATTGCAAAGCAGGAATAGACTCTATGGATCATTAAAATCACTCCTGTCAAGGAGTCACAGTGAAACATTCATCACCCCACATACCCCTGCTCATTCCCTCTCTCTCCAGCTGCTTTTATAAAACCAGACAGGACAATAGTCCAGCATATATGTGGTGCCCTCATCTGTCATTTTCTGTGATCTGAATATGCTTACCTTTTTGTAGTACAGGTTCAAGCATAACCCATATTTTTGCTTTAAACATTTTTGTTCCTTTTTAGGGGATTTCACTTCCTAAACATGGAAGCACATGGATATCAGTGCTGAAAACAGAGTCTGTCTTCTCTGATCAACTTAAGAAAAATGGGTATGACTACATTGAAAAGCAGAGACAGAAGAATTCAGCTCTGTTATGGTTTGAATTGCAGTTTGAATCATGTTCGATAGTGTAATAGTTGCTCACACTGGGCCTGCAGATCAAATTGGGCCTGTGTCCACATAATCCACAACCTAGTGTGAGCAATCAAAGCCAAATTGTCTAGGCCCATGATGGTGAACCTTCCCAGAAGCCCAAGCCTACATGAATCTGCATGAATGGGTTTACTGCAATTTGTCCTGCCCGCGCTGCCCTCGTCGCTCCTGGAAGCGGAAGTAAAGCACGCCCATATGGGTGTGTATTACTTCCGCTTCCAGGAGCAACGAGGGTGGCGCGGGCGGGACGAAACGCAGTAAACCTATCCGTGCAGATTTATTTGTTTATTATTTATTATTTATTTGGATCATTTATATCCTGCCCTTCTGGCGCAAACGCCACCCAGAGTGGCAAAAAAAATCAGTAAAGAATTCTCCCTGCAACTAGGAGAGCAATCTTAACACAATACAAAGTATTAAAACCTAAAAAAAACATCTAAAAGACCCTCCTATACCCTCACACAGATTCATGTGGGCTTGGGCTTCTGGGAATTGAAGAACATCTGGAGTGCCAAGGTTCGCCATCACAGGTTTAGGCCAAACATGAAACTGCCAAAATGAAGGCACCTTTTGGCAAGTTCATTCTGCAGTTCCTTTCACCTGACCTTATGTGAGAAAGATTAGCTGGCAACCCAAGGTTGTTACCAGGGTACACTTGATTGTGTTTCAAAAATACCACAGACTTCAAGGAGGTTCGTTCTATGTACCCCAGTAGACTCACTGATGCAGTGTAAACCATAGGCAGATCTCTCTCATTAGGAGCAGTGCAGATCTCCCCCACCCCACCCCCAATGGCTTAGAAGTTAAAATGCTGAGCTGGAGACTGGAAGGTCAGGTTTCAATACCCGAGAGCTGAACTTGGGGACATGAAAGGAGCTTCATTCGGGCATCCCCTGAAAATCCTTTCAACCCAGAGTAATCTCTGACACGAAATTATTATTGGGAGCAGTAATGGTGGTGCAAAAGCCGACAGAGCTGCTTCCCCTCCGCTGTCTGAGCAGGACTATAAAAGGGTGAAATTCTTGAAGGGGGTAATAAAAGCCAACCCATTAAGCATTTTAAGCTCGCAAAGAAGATCTCCATGACCCTTTCTATCTTGAGTAATTATTATTTTTTATTTTCCCAGCCCCCTTGATATTCTCCATTGCAGGGCTGGATTTAAGCATAGGCTACCTAGGCTGCAGCCTATGGGCCCGCACCATAAAGGGTGGCTCGCACCACGTGATTCTACGTCAATTTTTAAAATCAAGTTTTTTGTTTTAGTAAATAAATCGTATAAAAGTTTGGTGATCGTAATCATTATTTATGATTTGCATTTGGTTTAACTTAATGTGGTGTTTTGGTGTTTGACCAGCCTGACAAGAATATCTCCTCCCACTGTCTGCCAGCCAGAAGTTTCGCAAAGGCGACAGAAAACATGAAGCGCAATGAGCGCATACTGTTTCATATTAAGATGTTTTCAATACAGCAAAGTAAAGTTGTAGTAAGTCATTTTTTAAAATATTTTTTGATTTTTCCGTTTAATCTAGTATTATGGACCGCCACAAAATACAAACTAATTGACATAAAAAGAAAGAGGAATTTAAAAGCGGAAGTGGATAATTGCTAAGAATGCGGTTTTTGTAGGTTAATTAAAAAAAATACTTTCCCCGATAGGGCCCGTGCCACAGGTACAGCCTAGGGGCCCATAGATCCTAAATATAGCACTGTTCCATTGGCAGCACTGCTGTTGTCAGTTCTTCTTCCACTAACAGTTAATCAAGGCCTTCCTTTTTCTTTCTTTTTTCCCTGCCCTTCACCTCATCCTCCCACCCTTGCTCTTTCCTTCTCCATGCCCTTGCTCTGATTATTGAACTGTTTATTGCTCTGGAGATGCGATTGTTGTCGTTGGATAAGATCCCCAAACGGCATGGAAAAGGTAAGGAGATTGTTTCATTGCTTTTGTGGGGGTGAGGGGCAATTGTATCTGGCATATTTTTTTGTGCATTTGTATTTTTTAAGTATTATTTTTGGTCAGGTTGGCAACTTTTTTTTATTTTCAATGCATTCCTATGGGAAAACATGCTTCAGGTTATGACCATTTCAGGTTATGATGGAGGTTGTTGGAATGGACCTCCATTGTAAATTGGGGTTTTACTGTATACAATATCCTCCGGAAAATAACAACTTACAAATCCTTCTGGAGTAAAAAAGGAGAAGCTCATCACTGGCTCTCTTTTTCTCTGGAAAAAGTGGCTTTGAAAAAACAAAGCCACATAGAATCAATTCAGCCTCTGTGTCATGTGGGAAGCAAAAAATGAATCAATTTCACTCATTTTATAAGCAGAGCAAATCCCAACATATTGGATGATTTAGTTGGCTATTAAAAGCCATCACATTAGAACCAAAGCTAAAAGTCAACAGCAACATAATAGTTTGTATTCCCAGCCAAGGCAGACCAAATTCTCCCAAATAATTTTAGCTACATCTCTTAAGGAAACCACACTCAAAAGCAGAGGAAGTAGCAATTTAAGCCTATATCTTAAGTTACTCATACAGTTATGCATGCCTGGAGTCATTTTATCTAATGCTGCTGATGGATGTCTGTTACTGAAGGAATTTATTTTACCAGTACAGTACAGTAGTGATAAGCTTGAGACTGCAGTTGTTCAAGTGGCTAAGATGCTGACTGGAATTCAGCAGGTCAACAGTTTGATACCCGAATACTGCAGAACGGAGTGAGCTCCCGTCTCCATCAATATGGAGGCAGTAAAAAGTGACTTTGATTTGCGCTAAATATCCATTTGATGTTTTATTTTTCTTATGTGTTGGTTGATTTTCCTGCCAAGAGCAGTTAGTGTGCTATATTTGCTATATAGTGTAATATTTGCATAAAGTGTCCTTTTGTTTGGAACATTGTTCAATCTTTCCAGTAGTCTCCAATCTTGCTACCATGTCAGGCTGTGTTATGGTGTCTATCCAGCAGTTTCATTTTGTTTCTGAAAATTTTGAGTTCAGATTTATCCCAGATTTTATTGTATGCCCATTAAAAGGATTTCCTTCTAAGGGTGAAATATCTCAGTTCTAACAATGTGTTTCCAGAGTGAGACCTGGGATGTAGTTGGTCCAATGCTCTCTTGCAGTGGAAGCACAGGTACATTCCTGAATGGAAGTTAGACATTTCTCATAATTTTCTAAGTGAAGGCTGTCTTAAGCCACTTCACAATACTGGCAAATTGACGGCAGATGGCTGCAGACCAAATAGGGTCACTTGAAGTCCATATGCCATTTGGAGTGATACTTGTATCCAAATGACTTGCTGGACCTCTTAGCGATCCAGTTTAGCTTGCTCCTAATGCCGTGTGTACATAAGCTCTTTATAAGCCCTAGTTGACCAATTTAGAATGCAGACTGTGAGAATGACTCAAAGGTTGCTGCTGGTTAATTTAATTGTTCATGTTTCAGAGAACAAGATTAATTGAAAGAGGGTATTTTGGGATATGGTTTACCAGAACTCATGTAATGACCACACATTTTGCCAGTCTTGTAGGAATCAGTGCTAGCGCAGGGTTATTTAAATTCTGTACAATCGCCTAGCCACAATTCATCACAGAATTACACCTCTCTCTCCCATCAAATAGGCATCCAGGTCTCTCTTTTGGTTTAAGTAAACTATTGATAGCCATTGCATAGAACCAGATGTTCAGCAGCAGTGCAAATGTAGTACTAACTGTAATTATGTCCAATATCGAAATAGAGGAATGCTAAGCCTGCCAGCCAAATCATGGCCTGGTATTGTTGGTGCAAACCCATCCCATATTTACTTTCTGGATCAAACAAGAGTAGGTTCAACATTTGTACTTTCTCTATTTGACTAATTGCTTTGGCTCCCAAAAACTCACTCCCTTTTCAGGAACTTTCTATGTTGAACTTAGGTAAAAATGTACCTCATTGAACAATGACTCATCCTTTGGGAGTTCTGTTATATTCCCCTGATGGTGAACAAAAGACCAGCAAATTTAGTACTAGAAACAATTATTAAATAGTTGATTGCTTGCTAACTTTGAGTCAGAGATAGACACGGAGTAGGCTCCTATATATTGCTAGATTGCAGTGCCCAGTGGCTAAGTGCTGCTGCTTCTTCTTCCATGTCTAGGCCAGATGTAAAACTGCCAAAATGAAGGTGCCTTTTGCTTCCTTTTACCAGACCTAATGTGAGAAAGATTAGCCATCAACACCAGGTTGCCGTTACCAGGGTTCGCCCGATTGTGGTTCAAAAATACCACAATCTTCAAGGAGACTCTCGCTCTATGTACCCTTTGAGCGCTTCTGAAAGTTGTACTTCATGAACAACAGCATTGCTAGGGGCTGCAGTGGCTTGGTGGTTAAGAAGCTCACTTTGTTAGCTGAAAGGCCGGCAAGTCGGCAGTTCGAGACCCGGGTACTGCAGGATGGTTTGAGCTCCCGTCTCAATGCCGCGAGTGGGGCGGCATACAAGTATAATAATAATAATAATAATAATAATAATAATAATAATAATAATAATAATAATAATAATAATAATAACCAGAAACTTAAAATGTTTGCTGGGGTAGGGTGACCCAAGACACATTGTAGCAACTTTTTACAATGTTTCAAGTAGTCTTCTATGCTTTCACACTAATGGGATCCACAAGGGACAGCTCTATACAGGTGCAGAGTCCATCAGTATGAAAATGTAGAGACCATGATAACATTTTGTTTAGAATACTAGAATGTAAGTTGTAAAGCCAGAGCATGTAAGATTTTATTAAGCATTAAGTTTTTTACTGTGGGCTCAACTGCCAGAAATGAAAGTCCAGGCTTACTTTGCTCCAATAACTCCATCTCCTTCAGTAGAAGGCTCCCAAAAGCAACTCTGCTGCTGCAGCATTATTATGTAACTGATGAAGACTTGTATTGGCAGTGTTGGATGATGGGAAGAGTGACTGAGACATCCACTGTTAACCTATACTTTTGTTTAACTAATTCAGTGTTGTCAATCATGATTCTAGTGCAAGATTACAGGTAATATCTTAAGCAGATGTGGAGTGAATTAGTACCTTGGCTGATATATATTCTAGCATTTCTGCTGTTGCAGTGCCAATATCTTATCTAATTTGGAAATAGGAATGTCAGATTAATTGATTCTGCTGGCTCACAAGCCAAAATACTTACAAACTGAATGTCATTAATACATGAGCGGTAGCCTTAAGTATTAACCAGTCTATCAGCAAGGGAGATTTCAGCAGATTTAATCAAATGTACTGAACAATAGATTCTTAAGAGACCTTTTAATTAAATGTGTCATATTTTCAAACACGCATATTGTTAATCCTGTTAAGATAGAGAGAGTATTTGCTATAGGGGAAATGTGAGAAGTTATTTCCAAAGGGCATTTATAAATGAATTGCTCAAAATTCATAGAACCATTGCAAAAATGTATCTGCTGAAGTGCTGTTGCATCAGTTTAGCTGCTAAGACTAACTGTGTCATAAAAGATTTCTGATGTCTTCCCCTAAACGTCTTGAGCCCTGTGGAATTCCCTTCATCTTCAGGCAGTCATTGGGCTGCCACGAGACAGGAGGGGAAAGTCAGATGATCAATGCTGTCAGTAAAGGCATCCCAGCAGTGGCGATTTTCAGTGAAAACTTTGAACTGTCTGCGGCCCGCAGTGATTTTCCGTCAATGAAAGATTCCATGGGAGGCTTGAAACTTTAAGGAGAGAGTTTTATTTTTGGAAAATCACTGTCTGATGACACAATTAACCTTATGGGGTGTAACTTACAGCAACAGAATTTCAACCATTGTGTTGTTTCCTCTGTTGGCAAAAATGTAGGCAATTAAGCATTTTGTATGATGCAAGCAATTTTGTGCACTTGCCCAAGATTGAAACCATTGCAGATCCCTTGCTACCCAATATGCTACATACAGTAGCACGAGAAGTCTAAGTGTAAGAAAGCAATTTTGCAGGTCTAGTAGCACTTTAAGTCTTTTGTGTCAACAGTAAAATCCAGTGCTACATATGCAGAATACTAAATTGTTACAATGAATACTCCACTTGTCATATATAAACATGACTCTTTGTGTATTCCAGAATTATCATGGTGACAGCACAAGCACTTTCTAAAAATAACTAATTCTGAGATCTGTCAAATTATTGAACATATGTTATGAATATCTGAGCGTATCATACTTACCTCACACTTTTAAAAGCCCCAGGTTTTTTTTTGCAACGTGCTAGAAATGATACCACGAGCTTTTATGCTGTTACTGATGTTTCTCGTTTGTTCTTCCAAGTAGCATTCATGAATAAGAGGTACACTAGAAAGGAGATGAACAGTGGCATATTGCCTGGAGACATTAAACTTTAACCTTTTGCCATCAGTGACATACGGAATTTCATACTTAACATATATTAGCCATTGTCTGCAGTTATCATTATGTACACAGTGGAACCTCGGTTAACAAACGACTTGGTTAACATATACATCACGTAACAAATGGAAATCCATAGAAAATAGTGGCTCGGTTTATGGAATTTTTTCCCAGAATGGATTAATTGGTTTTCAATGCATTCCTATGGGAAACCGCATTTTGGTTAAAGTATTTTGGTTTTCAATGCATCCCTATGGGAAATTGCATTCAATGCATTCCTATGGGAAATTCGGTTAAAGTAATTTTTGCTGTAAGAAACATCCCGGAGAATGCATTAATTATGTTAACCAAGGTTCCACTGTAGTTGTTTAGGGACTGCAGTGAGTTAGTGATTAAGACACGGAACTTGATGACTGGAAGGTTGGCAGGTCAGCAGTTTGAGACCCGAGTACTGCTTGATGGAGTGAGCTCTCATCTCTGTCCCAGCTCCTGCAAACTTAGTAGTTCAAAAGCAAGAAATTGCAAGTAGATAAATAGGTACCAATTCGGGGGGGAAAGGTAACAGCGTGCTGTGTGCTCTAGCATCTAGTCATGTCTGCCACATGACTATGGAAACATCTGCAGATGCAGATAGCACTGGCTCTTTGGCTATAAACAGAGACGAACACCGAAATCTAGAGTCAGATACGACTGGCTTTTGAGCAAGGGTGACCTTTACCTATAGTCTTCTTCTTTCTTATCTTGATCAAACCCTGGACTGCTAAAATGAAGCCATTTCCTTTGCTTTGTTGTTGGCCAAACCTAAGTCCTCATTGGTGCATGTTTCTGGCAATAATCAGCAGACCAGTAAATGAGCTGGATTCTGTATCTCTCCAAACTCACACTGTGTGTTGTTGTCCGCCAGCAGCCTCCACTTGAGCATGTTGGTCTTGCATTTAGGAACACCAAACCTCAGCTTACTCAGGGTCCTCCAAGAGATATATGGAAGGTAGAGATCCTCAGCGATATCCTCCTTTAATGATATTCTTTGTCCAGTGAGCACCTTCCTCCATTTTATAATTTAGTTTTGCTCTTGTGTACCCTCCAGAATGTTTGTTATTGCCATAAAGCTCTTCCTGGATCTGAGCCGGTGGACTTGAGGTTCATACCTGTTCAGAGGGTGTCGAGGATCGTTCTCTTGCTTAGTTCTCTCAGCATCTGCTTCTACTTCTCTCCTGATCTTAGTGGAGCAATACCAACAAGATGGTATATTTTCCCAACTGGTGTTGGTTTGAGACATCCTGTCACCATGCGCATGGCTTCATTAACAGCGATGTTGACTTGTTTTGCATGTGTGGGTGTGCTCCATACTGGAGCAGCATAACCTGCTGCAGAGACACTCAGGGTCAAAGCTGATGTGCACAGTTTGGATGTTTGAGTTTTCCATTTATAGTTTGTGAGTTTCCTGATGATGTTGTCCCTTGTTGTAACTTTGTCTTTAATTGAATTTAATAGTCATATTTATATATGCCGCCCACTCAGGCAGAACCCAACTCAGGGCGGCATTACAACAAGTTCTAAAAACACATAAAAACACTTTAAAAGACCCATATCCCACCCACTTTAAAAGACCCATATCCCACCCACCCATCCCATCTTTGGTATTCAGGCAGTGCTACTTTAAAAAGAATGTCCAGTCAAATGTCACACTGAGGTATTTTAACACCCTCTTTCCCAGGAGAGAGAAGAGACAATGAGCCAATTGGCTTCAAGTATATTTGCGTACAACATAAAGAGGATATTTCCATGGTCCTGTCTTGAATACAGATTTTTTAAAAATGACATTGAGGTACACAAGGCTAAGACAGTAGACAATTAACTGATATAAGTGTAAAAAACAGTTCCATAAAAAATCACCATATTATGAAATGATGTGGGAGCGAGTGGGGAAAGGGACTTAAAATTACAGTATTTCTCTCTTCCACTGCAGCTGAGGCTGCAGGGGTGGCTTGCTGTATTGTTCCCCGTGAGGGAACACACACACACACACACACACACACACACACACACACACACACACACACACACAGGAGATTTATGGGAAAATACAGGTGGCGGGAAAGAGGAGTAAAATACAGTAATTTCTCGGCCAAAACAGGAGACTTGACAGCTATGGCATTACTATCATCTGAGGGTGAAGACGGGTCCTCATCACCTACGTCATCATCTACTGGAAGATAGGTTGACTATTGAAGAAGAGGCCTAAGACCGTCCCGATTCCAAATCACCCCATGGCTTCTAGAGGCTTTCTCAGTTTTGAAGGCCAAGAAGGAATGGGGACATTTGTGCCAATTTGAGGTGTTGCAGTTTTCCTTTGCAAAAAAGTCGATTGAAAATTTGTTGTTGGCTTTTCAAGGTTGGTGTTGAGATTCTGAGTTTGATACCAATGCCAAACTCTCAGAAGAATCCAATACTGGAGAGAAGTGACATCTGTGCTCAAACCTTTGTCTTGGGGCCCAAAGTTTCAAAGATCCTTGGCATTGATCATAGCATTCCACACTGGAGTGTGAGTGGGACTCCAGGTTGGGAGGAGCATGATGGCAAGCTCTCTTCCATTTCAGACTCAATTTCGATATGCACTCCTTCAGATCCAAGTTGGAGACTGGGGGTTCAAAGAATAAGAGTTGCATTCCAAAAGCCAAAGCTGATGGATGGAACTAATAAACTTTCTGCTTCAATAGAGGTGCAAAGCATGGAGGGTAGGCAAAAGTGGTTCCTGGGCCAACCTGGAAGACTGAGCGGCTATTGCATCTATCCATAATTGCCATTCAGGTAGTAGAAAT
This sequence comes from Bradypodion ventrale, assembly GCA_035047345.1. Classification (NCBI taxonomy): domain Eukaryota; kingdom Metazoa; phylum Chordata; class Lepidosauria; order Squamata; family Chamaeleonidae; genus Bradypodion; species Bradypodion ventrale. The sequence goes on along the minus strand of JAWDJE010000006.1, from coordinate 78,475,427 downwards.
GTCTCTGATGAAGCACTGGATGATGTCTGCTAGATTTGGATCAACCAGCAGTGGATTCTCAAGGTTGAACCCTCAAAGTTGAAGGTACTGGTTCTCCAGAATTGGACATGACTGCACTTGGACCCTTTGCTAGGTATAGAGGATTCCTGGGACCGAACTGGTGGGTGAAGATTGAGAAGGAGACAGCAAAAACTTCAGCACGTAGTCCTCTGAGATGGTGCCTAGGCATACCAGTCGTCCTGCTGGCAACGAGATTGCTGGCAACATTAACATCCCTGGAAGAAGGTGCGAGCTCTTCAGTGATAGGAAGATTGCCTGCTGCATTCAACGATTTATCTTTAGCTTCCTTGAGGTGCTTTTTAGGAGCATGCTTAGTTGAACAGACCATTGACAAGTTGTCAGACATAGGAGGAGACATTTGCAGGTGTGAAGCTTCCTGACTCCTCCATGATTCTTGGTTTAGGCCAGGGGTAGGCAACCTATGGCCCATGGGCCGGATCCAGCCCACACCACCGGCGCTGGAAGTGGACTTTGTCCAGCCCCCTCAAGCTGAGGGAGCATGACACGGCCCCTGACTTAAAAAGGTTGGCAATCCCTGGTGTATACCTACAAGTCTGCAAAGGTTGATCAAGATTGAGTGGAATATTGGTCATCGCTTGAAGCAACTTCTGCTAGAGGTATAATCTCCATCTTGACTGGCATTTAATGCAACTTTAGTAAAGTTATAGGTCACAAAAGGTGATGTCTGGTGTTCCTCTTCGAGACAATATAGGCACTTAGAATGTTGGTCAGAGAGCGGTATCTTGGTCCAGCTGGAACACCACTTAAAAGGGCCTGCAGAGGCCATAAACAAAAAACCAATGTGAATGATAACTACCAACTATTATTCCCCCCAAAATAACTAACCCTAACTAAAAAACAACTATTTACAAACAAAAGTAGAAAGCCTATGGGAGTGCTTTGGAGGTTCTTAAGATGTCTTTCTGTTACAGGTAGCAAGAGAAGAACTGAGGAGCACCATTTGGCAGGAAGAGAAGACAGTTGAAAAAAGGAGGAGCCTAACAGCTCTCTTAGCTCTGGAAGGTTTTGCCAACGCTGGTGCAGCCTGGGAATTTAAGCCTTTCGTGTGCATTCACAGAGTCCATGGAGAAGTTCAGGTTTATTTTCCTGCCTCCAGCATAGCTGCACAGAGATCAGAAGCTTTCCCTCTATTTTTAGTTAATACCTGCAGAGCATTACATCCAGAAACTGTGGTTTAGTGAAACAAGACACATTAATAAACTGCTTTGAAGTTGTCTTGTTTCAGCAAACAACAAGTTAAGAATAATTCAGCCATGTTAGGATATTATGTTAATCTGAAATTTCAATGTGCCCACATGTGGTGCTAAGCTGTGCTGACAAACAGCATAAAGACAAATGCGAGCGCGGCGCCAAAATGGCCGCCACGCCCTTTGCGGCCCCCCCATCGGACGAAGGCATCCGGGTAGTTAAGGGGCATGGCCAGCACCCTTATATAAGGGGCGGCCATGAGGCAGCCGAGCTGCCATTTTGCGAAGCGACGGAGCGGAGAAGTTTTTCCCTCTTACCTCCGTCGCTTTTACCCTCACCGGGGAGCCTCTTGGCTGCTGCTTTTCTCATTTTCGGCTCCCCATCGGCTAGCTGCGATGCCCTCAAATAAGGAGGCGACCGCGAACGCGGCTCGTTCTGCGCGGAGGCGCAATCCGGGTCGGAGGACCGCGGCTGCGCCTCCCCAGCAGCCTCCTATCCCCGAGCCCACCGGGACCGGTGGGATGGGGTTAATTCCCCCTTGGCTGGAGGCTGGGGGTCCGCGTGCGGGCCCAGTAGGGGCCGCGGCCCTCGGCCCGCAAGCGGCGGCCGCTGCTCCTGGCGTGGCCCCTTCCGCTGGGCCTTCCTCCGTTGGGGTGCAGCTTAATGCGGGGGCTTCCAGCCTTGGGGGTGGTGTGGCCCCCTTCCATGGCAGGATACTTCCCCGGCCCTACCGGGCCCGGGCTTCGGATCGTGGCCCTGTACAGGCCCCGGGCATCCCTGGCCCGGGTTAGTCACCCTGGGGCCCCTTTTGGGGTGCTGGTCGATCCATCGTCTGCTGAGCAGCGGCAGGCGGCGAATCGGGTCGAGCTGCCTGAGGCGCGTGGCCCGGCTTCGACCACTGCCTCGCAGCTCCCCAATCAACAGGCCGGTACTGGTCAAGTCCCGTCGACGAGCTCTATGGCGGTCGTGAGCTCCGATGCCCCCAGTGGGCCGGAACCCCCGGTGGGGGCGGCCCAGGGGGTGCAGCATGTGAGTATGCGGTCCAAACTAGTGCACCTACACACATGGCCACGTTTGGGGGGGGGCTTTTCAATGGCCTTGGCCTCGCACGGATGGTGCGGCGGTCCAGTCGCCGACGCCCCACCCGGTGACTTCAACTATCACCCAGGGCCCCGTGGTAGGGGGTGCTCCTTACACAGTCGGGAATCTCCCGGGGGTGACCGGGTTAGTCCAGGCTCCTATACAGATGCCCGCAGTCTCCGCCGTGCCTGTGTCGGCTTTGCCGACAGCAGGGTATTCCTTGCCACTGGGGGACCATTTGGCAAAGGCCACCAAAGAGAAGATCTGGCGGGGAAAGTATGTGGACATCTTCTCCCTCCTTAACAGAGAGCCCACCAAGGAGGAGAGGGAGGGGCAAGATGAGAAGGATAAGGAGCAGGCGCGTCGTCGCAAGCCACCACGTACGTGGGCCAACTGGTTGCCGGCCTACCTCATATACATGGCGGTCGACCTCAGGGCCCGGCCGAATTTGGCAATTCCGATGGTCCAGTATTTGGACAAGATTTACCCGGCGATGGTTGACTTCCTGGGCCCGTCGTGGTTGGCTTATGATGAGGAATTCTGTATGCGTATTCCCCTGCACCCCGAGATGAGGTGGGATGAGCCCTGCCAGAGGCTGTGGCTCCTGTACGTGACTCCCACGCGCCCTGCGCCCGGGGAAAGATACCATTGTGGACATGCGGTCCAGCGAGCGGCCCCAGCACAGGCTCCCCGCCAGGTGGCGGGGCAGGGGGTTCCAGCCCGCCTGCTGTGCTGGACTTTCTTGTCCAATGGTTCCTGCAACAGGAAGAATTGCAAGTACAGGCATGAGTGTCCCTCCTGCGCTGGCCCCCATGTGGCCTCTGCTTGTCCCAGGCCTGGAGGGATGCGGGGCAGAGGAGGGGGCGGACAGGGGGTTGGCAAGACTGCCGCGGAGGGAGCTGGTTCATCAAAAGGCCCCCTCCCCAATTAATGTGGACATGTTGGAGCGTTGGCTCGCATTGTACCCGAGGGAGGAGGATGCGGTTTATCTTCTTCAGGGTTTTAGTCAGGGGTTCCGTATTCCTTTCGTGGGTGATAGGTCCCCCCAGGATGCCCCCAACCTTTTGTCCCTTAGGGGGAGGGAGGAAGTAGCTGCTGCCAGCATTACTAAGGAGGTCGATTTGGGCAGGGTCGCTGGCCCTTTCCCAACACCCCCATTCCCTAACCTGAAGGTATCACCCTTGGGCTTAGTGCCCAAAAAGTCACCGGGCGAGTTTCGCCTGATTCATCACTTGTCCTACTCAGCCGGCCGATCGGTCAATGACGCTATCCCTGATGACCTTTGCTCAGTCAGGTATACGTCTTTTGACCAAGCCCCGCGCATGGTGCGCTCATGTGGCCCGGGTGCGCTATTGGCTAAGTGCGACATCAAGTCGGCGTTTCGCCTCCTGCCTGTGCACCCGGGCGACTTTGAGTTGCTGGGTTTTAAGTTCTGGGGTGAATGTTACTTTGATAAGGCCATGCCTTTTGGCTGTTCCATATCATGCTCAGCCTTCGAGCGTTTCAGTACGTTCCTACAGTGGGCTTTCGTCCGCAGGTCAGGGTCCCGGTCTGTAGCCCATTACCTGGATGATTTTTTATTCGGGGGTGAACGGGGCTGGGACACGTGCACACGTCTCAACACATTTCAGACGCTAATGGAGGAACTCGGTGTCCCTTTAGCGCCCGAAAAGACCGAGGGCCCATCTACTAAGCTAGTATTCCTGGGGATGGAGATTGACACGGTAGCGCAGGCTTCTAGGTTACTGGGGGATAAGGTGTCAAGCATAGTGGCCCTTATCTCGGACTTGCTTGCTAAACGCAAGGAATCACTGAGGGAACTGCAGGTGCTACATGGTCACCTCAATTTCGCTTGCAGGGTCGTCACACCGGGCAGGGCATTTGCTCGGCGCTTGTGCGACGCCATGACAGGCTTATCTAGGCCCCACCATAGGGTTAGACTCTCTCGGGGTATCAGGGCAGATATGCTTATCTGGCTCCAGTTCCTGAGGGAGTTCAATGGAGTATCATTTTGGAGGTCTGATCTCCTGGCTTCCCCTCGCTTTCAGATACAGTCCGATGCTTCGGGATCCCTGGGTTATGGGATGTACTTCAATGGGAAGTGGGCCTATGGTGGGTGGCCACCAGCCTGGGCAGGCACAGGTTGCCTGCGTGGTCTCACGTATCTGGAATTTTTCCCTATCCTGGGGGCTTTGATGCCATGGGGCGAGGAGTGGGCCGACTCAGTTGTCCATTTCTGGTGTGACAGTGCGGCCGTCGTGCACATTGTCAACTCGCTGACTTCCAAATCGCCCAGGGTCATGGACCTAGTGCGCCAGTTTGTGTTGCGCAGCCTGCGCCTCAATGTCCTCTTCGGGGCCAGGCATGTCCCGGGGGTCAATAATGATATCGCTGACGCTTTGTCCCACCTGCAGATCTCCCGGTTCCGTGCCTTGGCCCCGGATGCGGAGGAATTTCCCTCGCCATTCCCGGACAAGATATGGACCATTGGCAAGGAGAGGTGAACCGGGCGATTGGCTTGTTACTAGCGCCACGCACGCGTAAGGTGTATCACCACGCACTCAATTCTTTCGGAGATTTCTGTACCCAATTCCGGCTGCCAGAGACCTGGCCGATACCAGTGACCCATGTATTTTGGTTCATGGTTTACCTGCAAGCCCAGGGCCTTGCACCTCGCACCATGGCATCTGGGCTGTCAGTGTTGGCTTTTATGGCCAAGGTGGGCGGTCATGTGGATAGTACCGCTGACTTACGTGTGAGACATGTTTTGGAGGGGAGGGTGCGGGAGCGTGGGCGTTGCCCGGACGACCGCCACCCGATTTCCCCAGGGGTTCTTACCCAACTGGCCCGGGGCTGGCATGGCCTCTGTTTTTGATAAGTATGAGGCAGCCCAATTCATGCGGCTACGACGGTGGCCTTTTTTGGAGCGCTCCGCATCAGCGAGCTTGTGATGCTGCCTAAGGCGGAAGCAAGTCGTAGGGCACTGGAACTCGAGGATGTCTATGTTGCCAAAGACTGGGCTCAGTTGAGAATACGCTCCTCTAAGGCAGATCAGCATGGCGTAGGCAGTGGTGTAAGATTGCTACGGTGTTCTTTGGCAGACATCTGTCCGGTTGGTGCCCTACAGGAGTCTCTTGCACTGCGTGGCATCCACCATGGCCAGTTTTTCTGTCACCAGGATGGGTATCCCCTTACTAAATTTCAATTTTGGAGGGTGACCGGGAAGACACTAGACAGTGTTGGCCTCTCTGGGGCTCGTTGCGGCACCCATTCGTTCAGGATGGGGGTGGCTTCTACTGCAGCTGTTTTTGGGTACTCCGGGGCTGACAAACGCCGCATGGGAGGGTGGGGATCACAATGTTTTCAGTTTTGTGTTCGCCCTCTTCAGCCGTGAGTACCAGTTTAGTCACTGCACTGTTTCTCCCCCCCTTTTTTTCCTTGACAGACCCTGAGTGTCGTATTACACCGGTGACAGTATGGCTGGTGGGCCATGGCCACGTGCACAGGGCAGCGCGTTACGCTGCACAGGGCAGCGCGTTACGCTGCACAGGGCAGCGCGTTACGCTGCACAGGGCAGCGCGTTACGCTGCGGCGACAGAGTGGGGACCCCGACTGGGACTGGGTGCATCCGCACGTCTCAGGTGGCATGGTAAGCGCGGCATGTTATGGCGGGAACTGTTGCCATTCCTTTTCTACATCAGGGATGCTGACTCGCCTATGTCCTGGTTATGTACCTTGGGGGCGATGGCTTGGGACATGTCACTGGCCTATCGCGGAACCTTGCGATTCGCAGTGACCTGCCCTACTCACATTATGTGTGGCCTGCGGAAACCCTCAATTGGTCGGACACGATACCGCGGTACGCTTACAGGGGAGTGTTCGGCCTCGGGGATCTTGACTGAGCCGACGCTCTGTGAACGGGGCTATTGCCCGGTTCGACAAGGGTGGGGGACGCGTCATTAGCCTCCCCGCCATTAGTCTGCAAAATTACGAGCTTTACTCAGGGGATGGGGCCCATCTGTCGCAGGGAGGTATGGACCTCTGGTTAGTGGACTGGCGAGCAGGCCTGGTTGACCGAGCTGACGGTCTGGGGGGGGGGGGCGTCGAGCCTTCTTTGAAGCCCCTCCGTGTGGCGGGTAGCACTGGTAAGGTAAACATTTATGACCCACAGGTATCCGGCAGGTTCGCAATTGACTGGACAACACTAGACAGGCATAAGTTGGTTAAACGTTGTCCGGTCAACGACGAACTAGGCGATGGGGTGATGGCTACAGCTAGACAGCATTCATCACCCCGTGATTTTACGGTTACGCATCAGAGGGTGGGGTCATTAGTTAGATATTGACTACGGTCAACAATTTGTTTGTTGTCAACAAACAAATTGATACAAATAGATACATTGTAACAATTGCCGTTGGCAATTTTGGGTGGTACCTTACCAGTGTTACTTCGGCCTGCTTGCCTTAAGAATTATGATTGGTCAATTACCAATAGAAATTTATAATTCGGACTAGGGCATGAATCAATAAATGTGGCCCAATGCCGTTATCCACTTTCATCAGTGTCTGAGTCCTTTATTGGGGGGTGCGCCTGCAATGAAAATTAGCTTCTGATCTCCTTGTGGATTTAGTAGAAGGGAGGAGGGAACTGTGCAAGTTCAAGGCTCATTTATTAAACACTAAACCATAATTTAATATTACATTCACATGCTAAAATCTTCCTGAAATTAAATATGTTTGGTCTTTAATGATCTGCAATTTTTCCTATATAAGGTAATACATTTTTGTAAGGCTGAATTAGGAGATGTGGGCATATACTGTATTGATGCAGCTAATTTTTCTTTAAGACAAAAGGGCATATGAAAAAAGGCTGTACTTAAAACTGTATATTACAGTATTTCAAAGTTTTGTTAGCATTCGTGAACAGTTTAGCACAACTGAATTGAATAATTCCAACACATTATTTGGTTTAAAAAAGAGTGAACACCTCCATTTCTGAAAAAGGTATTACTAGAAATGGAGTAAAGCTTTATAGTAATGTTGATTAGGCTATTTATAATAAAGGAAACATTACATTAGGAATATTACTACCATACTGGTAACAATGATTCTTCTGCTGCAGAATATTTTACAGCGACACCATAAACATGTTTGTCCGTTAAATTGCTGAGAAACAGGTTGTCAAGCAAAAAAAATTGACATGCTTGACTTTAGCAAGGTCATATGTTTATGAAATGCAGGTTGTTAAACAGATATTAACTCCATCAAATAATTTTGTATTGGTTGCTATTTAAACAAAATCCCCCATATTTATGTTGCTTTCCATTATTTTAAATACAGCAGGCAAGTTATGAATGACATCTTGTATCGGCAACATACTTAACATCAACTGAATGATTCTCATACCAATGCTCATTCATCTGATAAGTGGGTTACTTACCTGTAAGTGTTGTTCTTCGAGTGGTCACCTGTGAAGTCACATAAATGGGTTTCGTACATGCATGAATTAACTCTTGGACATTGCAAAGCTCATACTAGCCATTAACAGCCCCCACCCTACTGCACATGACCGCGCACCAGTGGCTACTCCCCTCAGTTACTTTACCAGCAAAACCTCTGGAAGCATGACAGAGGAGAAGTAGGGCGGGTTGTGTGACTTCACAGGTGACCACTCAAAGAACAACACTTACAAGTAAGTAACCTGCTTTCCTTCTTCGTGGTCCCTGTGAATTACACAAAAATGTTTGACTACCAAGCTCACTTACTGGAAGGCAGGGTGTCATGCCAAGACAACTGGAAGACCCCATTAGTGCATAAACAATAAACAACTTCATTGCATTAAAATTTGTAATCAGTAAGGCAGAAAACAGATAAATAACTGTAATACATAAAAATGAGAACATTATCTGGAGCACTGCTGTAGAGCATCAAACAGTATTATACGACCAAACTGAGCATCATTCTTTGCTCTGGTATAAATTCTGTAGTGCTAAATAAATGTTGAAGATTGTGACCATGTTGCTGCTCTACAAATGTCCTGAATAAGCACACCTCTAAGGAAAGCAGTTGAAGTAGAAATTGCTCTTGTTGTATGTGCTCAAATTGGTCCTGGTAATGGCCTTTTAAGACAATTCATGGGCCAATTTAATTGTGGACACAATCCATTTGGACAGTGTTTGAGGGTTCACAGATTGTCCTTTATTAGTTCCTTCATAACACAGAAACAAACGTGAAGTCATACAAAAACCCTTTCTTCTGTCAACATAAAGCAAGAGGGCTCTCCTCACATCTAATGCGTGAAGAGATTTCTCCAAATGCATTGCTACTAATATCACATGTGCTATTTCTGTCATTATTTTGATTATGCACTTCTGAATCCACAGAATTGATGGGAAAATATAAATCAGATCATGATTCCATGGAACAACAAATGCATCTCCTAAGGAATTTTTACCTACTCCTGCTCTTGAACAGTATAGGCTGCATTTTGAATTTTGATATGTAGCAAAGGCATCTATTGTTGGGGTGCCCCAACAATTGCAAATTTTTGGAATTATCTGAGTGGACAACTCCCATTTGTGCATTCCTGTTAATGTCCTCCTGAGAGCGTCTGCCATTAAATATTCTTTGCCACTGATGTGCATTGCTATCAGGAACACATGTCTCTCTAAACACCATTCCCAGAGTAGGGCTACTAAATAAAGCAGTCTTTGAATATGTGCCACCCTGTTTGTTCATATAACAAACAGTAGTGTTGTCAGGATGGAATTTGAACAATTTCCCCTGAAATTATAGATCGAAAATATTTTAGTGCTTTCCATATTGCCAACAGTTCTTTCTTGTTTATGCAACAGCTTTCCTCTTTCTGTGTCCGAAGTGAGTGAACATGATGGGTCTTGCATTTTGCTCCGCAACCTGCAGTATTTCATTTCATTTCAATTTCATGTTTAATTTCTATACTGCTTTACTCGACCCAGCGGGTGACTCAAAGCGGTGTACACAATCACAATAATACAGTAACACAAGTAAATATAACTCAATACAGTCAATAATACAATAATAATAATACAATAATATCATCGAGTTACAAAATTACAAATCAAGAAAAAATACAATATTAAATACAAAAAACATCAATGAATGGTGCTCCTGACTCACAAGTCCATAACAAGTCCACAACAGTACTTGCATCTGTTGTGATGAGAACAGAGGTATGAAAATGTTTTCCTATAGTTTGATTGTTGGGGTTTATCCACCAATTTAACTGTTGACTGAGTTCTGGTGTCACTTGTAGTGTCTTACATTGTAACTCTTGGAGAGAATTGTAGTGTATTAGGTACAATTGTAGAGATCTTAGCTTTTTGTTGTTGTTCAGTCGCACAGTCGATTCCGACTCTTTGCGACCCCATGGACCATCGCTCTCCAGGCACCCCTGTCCTCCACCATCCTCCTTAGTCCACACAGCCCCGTGCCCATTGTGTCTACAATACCATCTAGCCATTTCATCTTTGGCGGTCCCCTTCTTCTTTTGCCCTCCACCTTCCCCAGCATCAAGGCCTTCTCAAGTGAATCCTCTCTTCTCATTTGATGTCCAAAATACTTCAACTTCATCTTTGTTATTTGTCCTTCTAAGGAGCACTCAGGGCTAATCTCTTCTAATATTGACCTATTTGTTCTCCTCACTGTCCAGGGGACTCTCAAAACTCTCCTCCAGCACCACATCTCAAAGGCATCTATTTTTCTTCGCTCAGCCTTTCTAATGGTCCAGCTCTCACAGCCATACATTACCACTGGAAATACCATTGCTTTGACTATGCAAACCTTTGTTTGCAGTGAGATGTCTCTACTTTTCACTATGTTCCCAAGGTTTTTCATAGATTGTCTCCCAAGAATCAGTCACCTTTTTATTTCATTGCTGCAATCTCCATCTGCAGAGATCTTGGATCCTAAGAAAATAAAATCTGTTACTGCTTCTACTTCTTCCCCATCTATTTTCCAGGGACTGATATGGCCTGTTGCCATTATCTTGGTTTTCTTGATATTGGGTCTCAGGCCAGCTTTTGCACTCTCTTCTTTCAACCTAATCAGGAGCTTCTTTAGGTCATCTTCACTTTCTGCCATTAGGGTGGTATCATCTGCATATGTCAAATTGTTGATGTTTCTCCCAGCAATTTTGATCCCATATTGTGATTCCTCCATCCCTGCATTGTGCATTATGTGCAGGGTGACAGAATGCAGCCTTGTCTTACTCCTTTTCCTATTCCAAACCACTCCGTCATTCCATACTCTGTCCTAACTGTTGCTTCTTGACTCATGTACAGATTTCTCATGAGACATATGAGGTGTTCTGGTATTCCCATCTCTTTAATTACTTGCCACATTTTGTTGTGGTCCACACAATCAAAGGCCTTGGTGTAGTAAATGAAGCAGAAGTAAGCTTGTTTCTGGTAGTCCTTTGTTTTCTCCATGATCCAACGTATGTTGGCAATGTGGTCTCTGGTCCCCCTGCCTCTTCTGAACCCAGCCTGCACCTCTGGTAGTTCTCTTTCTACATGTTGCTGCAGTCTATCATGTATTATCTTGAGCATCAGTTTGCTAGCTTGTGGGATGAACGCAATTGTTCAATAATTTGAACATTCTTTGGCATTGCCGTTTTTTGGGATTGGGACGTATACTGAACTTTTCCAATCCTGTGGCCACTGTTTCATTTTCAAAATCTGCTGGCATATAGCATGCAATAGTTTGATTCCATCATCTTTTAGGGCTTTGAAGAATTCAACTGGGATACCATCATCTCCACTGGCTTTGTTATTTGCAGTGCTTTTTAGGGCACTTTTTCTGACTTCGCTCTCTAGGATGTCTGGTTCAAGTTCAATTTCCCCCTCATTGTTATTATCCAGGGTGTTTAGGTGTTCTTAGCTTTAGTCCTGCATTTTGTAATTCTGCATTGGTTGAGGCCATGAGACATAATATTTTCTGTGCCGTAATTGCCCTTCGTTCCTTCTTTGGAAAACCTGGACAAGGTTTTTGATTTTTGTTATATGTTCTAATGGTAGATAAGCTCAAGATGTTTTTGAATTCAGTAGTGCTCCTATGTAATTTACTGTTTGAGATAGTTCCAAGTGTGATTTCTTATAGTTTAATTGGAGAATGAGATCCTCTAGAAAGTTTAATGCCAATTTCACATTTTTATAGGCTTTTTCTTATGTTTTTGAGGCCAATTGTCTATGTAAGGAAATATTTTTATATTTTGTGTTCCTAAATATGCAATTATAGGCGCCATACATTTTGTGAATACTCTTACCACTGTTGAAATACCAAAAGGGAGGGTTCTGAATTAAAAATGTGGCTTTCTAAAGTGAAACAATAGAAATATGGAAGTACTCGTCTTGTAAATCTATTAAGGTGAACTAATCATCCTTTAATAGCAGCAGAAGGATAGACTGTAGAGTTACCATCTTGAATTTTCTGGTTGAGATATGTCGATTTAGAAGTATATGTCCAAAATAGGGTGGAAACCCCATCTATTTGGTTAGTATATCTTGAATAAAACCCATTTTTATTTATTGTCTGGAAACAGTCTCTATTGCATCCTTTAAGATGAGAGATTTTACTTCCTGATTGAGTATCTGTCATGGTTCAGTTTTTCTGTTAATATCTTTCTGTTTATATTTTTAAAGCCTACTTGTCTGTTGTGATTAGTCTCCAAGTTGGGAGAAAAGAAGACAAGGGAGTTCCTGGAGTTTTTGGTTTGTTTTTGTTTTTTTGCTTTGATGTTATTTGAAGGATTTCTGACATAGCAGAGTCAAATAGACTTGTTTACTTTTCTGTTCATTATGTTTGTTACCATATTGTTGTTTCGATCTAAATTTAGATGGCAGATACAGTGATACCTCAATTTTGAAATTCCAATGCAATTTTGAGATACAGTGATACCTCATACAACGTCCAAACTTGGTTCCACATGTTTGGACTTTATACAAATTTTGACTTTGTATGAGGCATGCAAAATCCTAGCCGCGATGCCTCATACAACGTCCAAATCCTTGCTGCGATGCCTTGTACAACGTCATTTCCATAGATACATTGTACTGTAACAGGGCAAAGTCAAGGAAACAGACAGGAAACTGACAGAACTTTAAGAAATCATTGTCTGAAGGCTAAATACACTACAAAAACATGTCAAACAACCCTGATTGTCCAAGAACCCAAAGAATGCTGCAAAAATCCCAGGAATGCTTCTAAAAATTCTGATGAAAAAATTAAAAAAAATCCAAAATCACGCTCAAAACCACTCCTAAACACTCTTCACCTCATGCAAAACCCACAAGAGCAATGCACACACATGTCCTGCCTTTTATACTGCCCAGACACAATGCAACCTGGGAAAAACCCAATGCCTCATACAAAGTCAAGCGACTTTGTATGAGGTAACTTTTTTCAAGAAATTAGGCGATGGGGGAGCTGGCTAAGATGGCCGCTGTGTAACATCTAGTTTTGGACGCTCGCGCTCAACAAAGTGGTAAACAATGGGAAGGAGCAGAACAGAAAAAATTTAAAGTGGCAAAGCCTAAAGATAAGATCCTTGCCTGTCTCCGTGGAAAGTTTGGTGAGCTTTTGGGGCTGGCTGATCGAAGTTCGAGAGATTCTCTGGCGGTGGAAGCTACGGCGGCAGTCGCGGCTTTTCTGCTGGAGCTAAAGAACGGGATCAGCAAGACTGTGGAGAAGGCGTTTGGAATCGGCTTTGAAAGGGGCAAGAGGAGCCTGAGTGTGAAGTAATTTGCATGTAAGTGCCTGTGGGGAGCTACATTCTCAGTGCAAGCTATAAAACCAGTTGGGATCTTTTTTTTTTTTTTTTAAAGAAAAAAAAAAGAGAGCTGAGTCTTTGAAATGGAAAAGGTGGAGGCTTGAAATGGCGACGGTCAGGGAAAACGAAAGTGACTGTGCGAGGGTTGTGATTTTTTTCTATACTCCAGAGGACCGCGCCACGTTTTGATATCAACAAAGGTGGATTAATTTTTGTTTTTTCTCTCTCTCTCTCATCTCTGGGCTGGAATATTGGAGAAACTGTGGGAGTTTCTTTTTTTCTTTTGCTTAAGCTGTCTGCTCCTTGCAGGAAGAGGGGGAAGAGGGGGGGCCTTTTCTCACTTAAAAGTTAAGGCACTCGCTGGAGAATGATGCTTTAAATACCCATCTCAAAGGAAGGAATGTGTGGCTTTGATTGCTGGTTTCTTTACTGTGTGGATTGAGGAATATCTTGCTCATCACCCCAACCCCTCAGAAGCTGGATTTTTCTTTTCCTCCTGAGGCCCCCCCCCCCTCAACAACTGGGCTAACTGTTTCTCTGAAGCCTGTTTTTTTTCTGTGGCTGGAAGACGTTTGTTTGGACCGCTGGCTTTGGGGGAAACGATCTGTTGTGGTCAATAATTTTTTTTTTTATTTTTAATCTGCCTGCTTGGAGAGTTGTTTCCTTTAGTTTCATCGTTGTGGATTACAGTATTTTGGTACCTTCTGCTGACATAAGAACTTTCCTGCTGTAACTGTGGAACCAATGACTGCAGTGTTGTAAGCCTTACTATATTGACAAACTGTTACAGCGATCTGCAACATTGGGTTTGAAATACAGTGGATTATTATGGAAAAAGTTACAAGAGGAAAAGCGAAGGAGGAAGAACAAGTTGTAAAGTCTAAGACGACTGGAAAAACAACAGTGGGTGAATCTGCTCAACCATCATCTATGTCTACAGTGCCAATGGACCAGACGCAAATTATGGTGGAAATGGGTAAATTGATGCAAAAATTCGAGAAAAGTGAGGCTTCAAGGGTGAAAGATAGAAATGAAATAATTAAAGGGCAAGAAAAGATGATGTCAACATTGAATGATTATACAAAAAAAATGGATTTAAATTTGAATAAATTTGCGGGAATGCTGAAAGTGGTTCAAATTGAGGTGGATACTGTAAAGAGGGAAGTAAAAGGGACCCAGGAGGTGGTGCGGGACAGTAAGCTAAAAATGCTGGAACAAGAAATGAGGATTGATGTTGTGGAAGATTTGATGAGAAAGCAGAATATTCTGATCCGTCAGGTACCGGAACGGACCCCGGATTTGTTAAGAGAGAGGGTGGTTCAGTGGTTAAATGGTCTAAAAATGGGGAAGGAATTTGTTCAGGAGGATTTAGGAAGTGTGTTCCGGGTGGGTCCAAGAAGAGGGAGAATGGCACAAAGAAATGTGCTGGTTAAATTTGCAAATTGGGCAGATAAACTAAAAGTAATGGCTCATCTGAAAAGAGCAGGTTCTGATGCGTTGAAACTTGATGGTTCAGAGGTTGAAGTCTATAATGATATTTCATTAAAAGAAAGAACATGGAGGTACAAGATGAGGCCTGTTACTAAATTGTTGAGGAGTAAAAACATAAGGTATAATTGGAGATTTCCACAACAATTGCGCTTTTTCTATGAAAAAAGAATGCAAGTTATTGATGAAGGCACTAACCCATTGGAATATTTGAGTATGTTGGGATTGGTACAAGCAGATTCAGAAGAATGGAAAAATCTTAAGAAGGAAATGATGGATTCTGGAGCTTTGGGAAGGGAACAAGGGAGGGAGGAAGCTGGCGGGGCAACAGGTGGAACACCTCAGCGAGGGGAGGAGGAGGAGGAGCTGTCTTTGATTATGGTGGAAGAGGAGATAGGCAAGGAACAATGAGATCTGGATAGTAGCAAGCTTAAGTACTTAATAGAGGTAGAATGGGCAAATAGCGCATAGCGCCGGCAGTAGGGCACGTCTTGCAGGTCCCCCCTCTCCCCTCTTTGGTTGACAGAGGCGACTTTTCGTTGGAAGGTGGGGAGAGTGAAAATGTGTGTTATATGTAGTGGTATGGTGGTAGGGTTGTTGGTGGCACGCCCGATGGAGAGTTTAAAGTTGGAAGAAGAAATTGGATATGGGAAGTATTAAAATAATATCATGGAATGTGAAAGGTACAGGTTCTGTTCTCAAGAGACGGAGGTTGGAATTGGCGTTGAAAAAAGATAGACCAGATATTTTGTTTTTACAGGAGACACATCAGAAGTCAAAAGATACGAATAAACTTTTTTTAGGTTGGATGCAACACTATGAGATGGCGTTTGGAACATCTAAAGCAAGAGGGGTGGCAACTATGATTTCTAGAAAGTTAGGATTTGAAATCACAAAAAAGATTGTTGATCAGGAGGGTAGGTACTTGTTGTTAAGAGGAAAATTGGAGGATGAGGAAATCTTGTTGGTAAATATTTATGCTCCGAATGACCACCAAACAGTGTTTCTCGAAAAAATTCGGAAAATAGTGGAGTTGGAAAATGTTGCTAAAACTATTGTGGCTGGTGATTTTAATTTGATTAGGTCAGGATTAGATTGCACAAATATAGCTAGAAGTGGAACTGGTGTGAAAGGGAAGGTGATGGATAATTGGATGAAAGCTACGGGTTTGAAGGACTCGTGGAGAGAGTTTAAAGGTTTAGAAAGAGCATATTCTTTTTTTTCTCACGTGCATGGGACTTATTCGAGAATAGATTATGTTTTTCTTTCGGAAAATTTAATTGGGGATATAGAAGGCACGGAAATCGGGATTATTAAGGAATCGGATCATGCTAAAGTATATTTGGAACTGAAAGTACAAAAAAATACTCAAAGAGTCAGAAATTGGAGGTACGATCCTAATTTGTTCAAAGATCAGAAGAGTAAAGAGCTAATTATGGAAAGCTGGAAAGAAAGTTGGCAATGGAACGATAATAATGAGGTTAATTTTAACGTTGTGTGGGATACCATGAAGTCGGTATTTAGGGGTGAAAGCATAAAATTGGCAAGCTTTAAATATAAAAAGAATAAAGCAGAGTACATAGAAAAAGAAAGGGAAATAAAACAATTACAGGTAGAACACGCAAACAGTAAGGATAAAAAAATTTTTTTGAAACTACAAGGACTTAAGGCAGAAGTAATGGGTAAAGATATAGACAAAGTTAAACGAGATTTGATTTATCTAAATAGGGAATATTTTGAATTTAGTAATAAGAACTCAAAATTATTAGCAAGGGCAGCTAAGGTTAAAAGGGAAAAGAGAGAAATTGGGGTGTTAGTGGATAGGCAAGGTTCAAGGTGCAATAAGAATAGCGATAAATGTAAAATAGTTAGAGAATTTTACCAGGAGCTATATGCAAAAAAAGAAATAGATAAAGAAAAGCTTAAGAAGATATTGGAGAGGCAGTTAGGAAATGGGATAAAACAAGAGCACAGGGAGAAAATGGAGGAAAAAATAACTGATAAAGAGGTTAGGGGGGTAATAAGTGGATTGAAGATAGGGAAAGCCCCGGGGGATGATGGATTATCAACAGAGTTCTATAAAGAATTCAAAGAGGTAGTGGTTCCGAAATTGGTGAAATTATACAATTATATATTGGATGGAGGATCAATTCCGACCTCATGGTATAACACCACAATTGTTCTTTTGCCAAAACCTGGAAAGAATTTGGAAAGAGTGGATTCGTACAGACCAATTTCGCTTATAAACCAAGATGCGAAGATCTTCACAGCAATATTGGCTAATCGTTTAAATAGTTTTATGGGGGAATATATAGAGGTTGATCAAGTTGGGTTTTTAAAAGGACGACACATGGCGGATTTGACTAGAAGGGTATTAGATTTAATAGACAATGTCAATCAAACAAAGGAAAAAGTGGGACTACTATCATTGGATATTTTTAAGGCATTCGATTCACTGCAGTGGTCTTCAATTAAGGAAATAGTTAGAAAATATGGGTTTGGGGATAAATTTAATAGGGTTATAGATTTACTATATCAAAAAGGAAATGCTAAGGTTAGAGTGAATGAGGAGCTAACGGACTTGGTAAAGCTAGAGGCGGGTACTAGGCAGGGTTGTCCTTTATCTCCTATCTTGTTCATAATGGCAATGGAGATTTTAGCTAAAAGTATAAGGGAAGATTCAAATATAGAAGGGATTATGGGTAATAAAGTGAGTATGTATGCAGACGATACATTGCTTATGGTGAAGCACCCGGAACAGGTAATGGATAGGATTAAAGATCATTTACAAATATTTCAAGCTATAACTGGATTAAAGATAAACTGGGATAAGTCTGAATTGATGTTGTGTAATTTGAAAGTGAGCGAGATGGGTAGGACGGTGTCGACACTTAACATACAAGTTAAAGAGAAGCTGAAGTATTTAGGGATAATCATTTCAAATAAATTAGAAGATCTTAAACGATTGAACTACGACAGCTTGAGAATCGAATTTAAGAATAAAATACAAGAACTCCAGAAGTTAAAGCTGTCATGGTTCGGAAGGATTGCTATGTGTAAAATGATACTGCTACCAAAGATTAATTTTTTATTTGATACACTAGCGATCCATTTAAAAGAGAAAGAAATTAATGAGTTTCAAAAAATGTTTAATGGGTTCTGTAATGGAGGAAAAAAATCTAGGCTTCCAAAGAAACTATGGTATATGTCTCAGAAAAAAGGGGGTTTGGGTATGCCTAATTTGCTAGTATATTATCGAGCATTTCAAGTCAGGAATGTTGTGAAGATCTTGGCAAGAGAAAAGGTGATTTGGGAACAATTGGAAATGAAAGAGTACAGAAATATTGGAAACTTGATTTTCTTGGGAATGAAGGATAAGGTGAAAAGGTCAAACAATACTATGATGAAAGGTCTCATGGAGGTATGGAAGAAGGTAAAAAAAGATATGGTTCCGAATCTCTCTCCAATTTTGGAATTGACTGATATGATGTGTTTCCCAATAAAATTAGATAAAGAAAAAATGGAAATATTGGATAAAAATGGGAGGTTGTTATTGAAGGATTGGTTAAAAGCATGTGAAGTTGATGACGAGCGGAAAAAAATGTTTGAGATTTTAAATCTGAACTGGTTTCAGAAGTTAAAGGTGGATAATTGGAATAAAAAATATAAAAAAGAAATAGGGATAGATAGAGTATATACAGAATTTGAGGAATTGGTAAGGAAGATTAGAAAAGGGGAAAGCAGTACTAAAGGTCTTGTAAGCAAGCTTTATAATATATTGAATAGAGGTGCAGATCCACAGGAGGACTTGAAACGGAAGTGGGAACAAAACTTGAATATAAAAATTGGGGAGATTGAATGGAAAAACAAATGGAAAAAGAGAATTATGAGAACAATGTCTGTAAGAATTAAAGAACATAATTTCAAAATGTTGTGGCAATGGTACCTGACACCATTAAGACTTTACCAGATGGATAATAAAAGAGATAAGTTATGTTGGAGATGTAAAGAATATGACGGAACATATGAACATATGTGGTGGAGCTGTAAAAAAATAAGGGATTTCTGGGCAAGAATAGAAAATGAGTGTGATGAAATATTGGGTAAAAGTGTTAAGTTGGTGTCCGGTACCATTCTTTTAACGAATGTGGAAGGTTTGGGTTTAAATAAGGAGGAAAAAGAACTATTGGAAATCATATTGACAACAGGTAGACAATGTATAGCTAGAAATTGGAAAAACGATATAGATATACAGATTGGAGAATGGTATAAAGAAATGTGGAGTTTAGCACTGAATGATAAATTGACATGGGAGATTAAAGTCAAAAGAGATAATTTAAAAGAGAATAGATTCTGGAATATATGGAAACCGTTTGTGGATCACTCTATTATGGCAAGCGATAGTTCAGGACCAGTACCATCACAAAGAAGCTTCTGGAATTGAGTAGAAAATAAACTCTCCGGGCATTGTATATATACACAGGGTGATTATTATTGGTTAAAAAAAAAAAAAAAAGATTAGTGCTAGTACAGAAAGTTTTTTCTATCATTTTGGATATTGAAATAATGGTTTTTAATATTTGGTGGTTAAATAGCAGTTAACGAGTATAGATATTGTTATGTGCTAGCATATAGTAATGTCTGTTAGTATGATATTAAGGATTTGTTAGTGTATTGTATCGTTAATGTATTGTTAATGCTTTTTTTTTTCGTTTTCTGTATGTCTATTAAAAACTCAATAAAATTTATAAAAAAAAAAAAAAAAAAAAGAAATTAGGCGATGTTGTATGAATTCGATGTTGTATGAAGCGGACTTTGTATGAGGTATTACTCTTGTATGAGGATGCTGCAAAGTTTTGTGATTTTTGGTGATAATATTGTAGAAAATATTGTTCTTTGATAGTTAGTTGTTTGACATTGTTGTTGTTCAGTCGCACAGTCGGTTCCGACCCTTTGCGACCCTATGGACCATTGCTCTCCAGGCGCCTCTGTCCTCCACCATCCCCCTCAGCCCTCCCAGCTCTGTGCCCATTGTGTCTACAATGCCATCTAGCCATCTCATCCTTGGCCTCCCCCTTCTTCTTTTGCCCTCCACCTTTCCCAACATCAATGCCTTCTCAAGTGAATCCTCCCTTCTCATTTGACGTCCAAAGTATTTTAGCTTCATCTTTACTATTTGACCTTCCAGTGAGCATTCAGGGTTAATTTCTTCTAAGATTGACCTATTTGTTCTCCTCGCTGTCCAGGGTACTCTCAAAACCCTCCTCCAACACCACATTTCAAAGGCATCTATTCTTCTGCGTTCAGCCTTCCTAATTGTCCAGCTCTCACATCCGTACATTACTACTGGGAAGACCATTGCTTTGACTATTCTAATTTTTGTTTTCAGTGTGATGTCTCTGCTTTTCACTATGTTCCCCAGGTTTCTCATTGCTTGTCTCCCAAGAATCAGTCGCCTTTTTATTTCATGGCTACAATCCCCATCTGCAGTGATCTTTGATCCCAGAAAAGTAAAATCTGTCACTGCTTCTACTTCTTCCCTATCTATCTTCCATGAACTGATTGGGCCTGTTGCCATTATCTTGGTTTTCTTGATATTTAGTCTCAAGCCAGCTTTTGCACTCTCCTCCTTCAGCCCAATCAAGAGATTCTTTAGGTCTTCCTCACTTTCTGCCATTAGGGTGGTATCGTCTGCATATCTCAAATTATTGATGTTTCTCCCAGCGATTTTAATCCCATATTGTGATTCCTCCATCCCTGCACTGCGCATTATGTGCTCTGTGTATAGGTTGAATAGGCATGGTGACAAAATGCAGCCTTGTCTTACTCCTTTTCCTATTCCAAACCACTCTGTCATTCCATGTTCTGTCCTAACTGTTGCTTCTTGGTTCATATACAGATTTCTCAGGAGGCATATGAGGTGCTCTGGTATTCCCATCTCTTTAATTACTTGCCACATCTTGTTGTGGTCCACACAGTCAAATGCCTTAGTGTAGTCAATAAAACAGAAATAAACTTGTTTCTGGTATTCCTTTGTTTTCTCCATGATCCAGCGTATGTTGGCAATGTGGTCTCTAGTCCCCCTGCCTCTTCTGAAACCTGCCTGCACCTCTGGTAATTCTCTTTCCACATGCTGCTGAAGTCTATCCTGTATTATCTTGAGCATCACCTTACTGGTGTGTGGGATGAGCGCGATTGTTCGATAATTTGAACATTCTTTGGCATTGCCCTTTTTTGGGATTGGGACGTATACTGATCTTTTCCAATCCTGTGGCCATTGTTTTGTTTTCCAAATCTGTTGGCATATTGAATGCAGTAATTTGACGCCGTCATCTTTTAGCGCTTTAAAGAATTCAACTGGGATACCATCATCTCCACTAGCTTTGTTGTTTGCAGTGCTTTTTAGGGCCTTTATGACTTCGCTCTCCAGGATGTCTGGCTCAGGTTCTACTTCTTCATCATTGTCATTGTCAGGAGTGTTGAGGTCCTTTTTGTAGAGTTCCTCTGTGTACTCTTTCCATCTTTTCTTAATCTCTTCTGCATCAGCTAGCTCCTTTCCTTCTTTGTCCCTTATCATGGTCATTTTTGCTTTAAATGTTCCCTTAATTTCCCCAATTTTTTTGAAAAGATCTCTGGTTCTGCCTCTTTTGTTGTTTTCCTCCATTTCTCTGCACTGTTCTTTTAGGTAGTTTTCCTTATCTCTCCTTGCTTTTCTTTGAAATTCTGTGTTCAAATGATTGTAGTTTGATTGACATTATTGATTTTGAAATTGTTTTTGTGGCTGATATGAATTAGTGAACATATATTTAGCTGAGGTGCATTTTTTGTGAATGTTGCCCATGATTTCATCAGTATCTTGGATGAAAAGACCATTCCCATCAAAAGTGAGGTGTTTAATTCATTTTCTAACATCCTGTGGTAGCCCTGCTGATTGCAACCACACAAATCTGCGTGCCACAATTGCTGATGATGAAGTTTAAGAAAGTATCTAAAGAGTGTTTTGTGGATTTCATAATTTGTGCTGATAACATAGACCCCTCCTGTTGTATTATTTTTGCAGCAGTTGCTAAATCTTCAGGAGAATCTAGGAAAGGATTATCTTCTCCCAAAGATGTATCTCATATGCTCCCATTGCTGCTATATAATTAGCTATTCTCATTCCAATCTGGTCCATTTTCTTCATTTGTGGGTACAGGAATTTCCCTCATTTGTGATCTAGTTTAGGATGCCTCCACCTTAATTGAATTTGGCAGGGGACGTTTTAGCAAAAATAATGAATCCATGCCATAGGTTTTGTATAGTCCTTCCACTCTTCTTGAAATAGTTTGAGGTTTTTCCCCACGATTCCTTTGCTAGATTCATTAGAGATGGTAGCACACTTATAAATACAGATGTAGGAATGCCCTTTTCTATTTTTTGGTAGCTACACTCTGATTCCAGAGTTGGTGGTTTTTCTAAATACAATTCTGATGCCCTTACCAATAAAGTAATTAAAGCTATATAGGCATGGTAACCTCCTGGGAAAGTTGACAGACTTGTTTCGCCCATATCAGTCAGGTACAGTACTGTCAATAATATTGATTGCACTTCTTCCTCTTGGTCAGTGCCATTTGAGGAAAGATAGTCTCATTTAATGAATGTGTTTCTGATTTTTCTGAAACCAAGGATTCCTTTTTAAGTTTTGAAATTGTCTGGTTTATATCTGAAGATGATGGACTTTTTTTGGATGCCTTATTAGTTTCTGAAAACATATGTTTTTTTCCCTTTAAACTGCTGATTTTAACGTTTTAATCACCTCCTTTTTAAAGGCTTGATTGCTTTCAATGGGTGCTTAAATGATTTCGATTTAGTATGTATTGAAACTGAAGCTCCCCCCCCCCCCCCGGAGACTAATCCATTCGGTCTCTCGCATCAGTACCCTCTTCTCAATATGGCGAGAACGGAGGTGGGTACCAATAAGGTGCTGGGGAGATCCATGGCACCCCCAAAAAATGCTCCATTTGTGGAGGTGGACATGGCCATTCAAATTATGGATAAAATGGTCTACATCCTCTGAGACATTTCAGTCTTGGTGTTTTGTTTCAAGCCTCTTAAAAGGAGAATTATGTCTCATTGTATCTTCCAATTTGGAAGTGACTGGAGATGAAGATCGAGAGAACTGTGCCCTAACCAAATCCCATTCCTGAGATTCATTAGATTGAATAGGTGAATTTTCTGGTTGAGATGAATCCATTTCCGATTGAGATCCTAGGCATAACAAATCCTGAAGTGGATCTGATTGCTGAAGCTGAGCTGGTGAATCTTATTCGATTTCTGGGGTTTGAAATGATGGCCATGTGCGGCTCTCACAGGTGCTTGCTCTTTTTTGATGCTGCAGTCAACTGGTTTTTCCTTTCTTACATTTTCTTGAAGTCAGTTACAGTATTTTCATTGGTTGTACGGTTGTAGTTGTTAGTCTTTTTTGCAGCTTGTTGTTACATTTGTAAGTTGCTCCATTTGTGGTGATACTTGTAACAACTTTTCCCAGATAGGATCTTAGGCAGGACTGCTAACTTTGTGAAATTTTAATGTTTACAAGTCTGAGTTTGATGTTTCTCTTAGGCAGAACAAACATTTATCATGTCCATTTGTCAGTGGTATTTTGTTTGTGCAGTGTAAACAGTGCTTAAAAGGACCCACTGGGACCATAAAACAGTGAGGAGGTAAACTTAGTAATTGTTTAAAGTCTGTTCATGTAATATAAGTGTCAGAAAAAACAAATCTGTTGTTTAACTTTTGAGCTGTCCGAAAGAGCAACCGTTTGCTGGCGCAGTAAAACTGAGGGGAGTAGCCATTAGCCATTGGGCACGTGGTTATGCGCGGTAGGTGGGGGCCATTAACGGCCACTATGAGCTTTACAATGTCTGAGTTAAACCCATTTGTGTGATTCACAGGGACCACGAAGAAGAAGAATAGATCCAAAAGGTGTAACTGGAAAAGATGGAATGTATCTCTCTTATTCAATACTTCATTATGACCTGCACCTCCAGGACCAGTTATTAAAACATACAAAAGCAAACATCAGGGAGAATACTTTAAAAATTATTGAAAAATGTTTTTACTGAAATTGAAATGTATACATCTTTTAAAAAATCAAAAATGCAATTTGCTGGTGCCATTAATTAAATCCAAGTGAACTAAATTACTATACAGTTTTTAGTGATATTTTTCAATCAAATATTCTTCACTAATTGGAAGAATGGTGCTGAGATGACACATCATATCAGTTGAAAACACCTAAATACAACTAAAAAATAATTTATAGGCAAGAACCACTCAAAACAGTTCATGCTCACAAACTCCATTTTCCCCTCTCATCAGTGCAGAAGTTTAAATCATGGGAAGTGAGAGGGACCAATCACACCTCCTAATGACTATAATTAAACATCTTTCTCAGAATAATTAGACTTAGCCTAGGCATAATTAAAACTGGGAGTGTATTCACCTATGCTTGTCTTTCTGGTCAATACATCATTCAGTACTTCAGTTATTTGAAAAATCTGCCTTCTATGTTAAAATCTCCTCCATTAATACACAAGCCAGAACAGACATAAACATCTACTCTTGGAAGCATTACCTGGTCATCAGGTTAACATTTAAAGACATTTTTGCAGTTCATTCATTAAGCTATGCAAATGCTAGTCAAGTATTTGTTTATATGGAAGAGGCACTGTACCTATGATGTTTACATGAGTGTGTGCAAAGAAGGGAGGGGGGGGGGGGGGAGGAAATGACATTTTACACCAGGATGATAATGTGAAATCCCCTAGTCTGTGGATGAAAGACAGATGAACATTGTTTTAATATTCGATTGCTTTTTTGGATTCTTGCTTTGATCATTCAGTATTATCTTTGTCATAGTGATCATTTCCTCCCCCTCCCCCCAGAACATCCTAACTTGCTACTATATAACAATGTGGTTTAAAACAAAACATGGAATTGCAGGAATGCTGCACTGAAAAACTAAAGACATGATGCATAGGCATATTTTTTCCAATGGACCTGATGCAAATAAAAATATTTTTGCTCACAGGGTTTATTCTAATTCTCTCGGGTTCTAATGGCAATGAATTCTGCTTGCATGCTTAATTTCATCTGGCTAGGACTTTAGTAAGAAGTCCAACTCTGACATTTACACTTCTTACATTCACGCTTATAAACATTTTATACAGAGGATGCTGTTTTGACAGCTTTACTCTCAAGACCCCAAACCTGATTGCTATCATCTTTACTACTTTATCTCCACAAAAATTACTATGTGCTCTGCTAACAACAAACAAAAAATAAAATAAAAACAGCATACAGGAACAAGCAAATAATAAACAAACTGGCACATAAAGATAAATGCCCAGAAGAGGTTTACATTCATACTGGATACAGTGTAATAGGAAAGCAATACTGCTTCTAGAAACTGCATCTACTGGCCATAGCTTGCCTTATTTATTTATTTTTCAAGAAAAAAGGGGAAATGTTTTTTTCATGCCTGCGTGCAAGCTGTCATGGCATTTATACCTCTTATGAGGACATTTGGCTATGGCAGTGGTAAGTTCATCTACTATAGCTCATTAGAAAGGACATCTTGTGTTTTCAATATGAAACATTCTATAAGGTGAAGTCAGATCCCTGAAGAGACTGGATGTTATTTGTCATTCTTGAGCATGACTTCATTCTCTACTGAAGTATCAGTCCGTTAAATGTATGGCAACATCACTTCAAAATTAGATGGAAGCCGTCACCATTTTCAGCTGTAGGGGAAAAAACACAACCAATTCAAAAAGCAGTCTCCACATACTAAACATTTTATAATCGCCTGTAGAAAAAAATCAATTTCAAAATTTAAGAAACAAAACAAAACAACTCTGCAAACTGGATAATTTTAGTTAAGGAAAGCGTGATTTGCACTATTTTTCCCCCTGCAACAAATAAGCTGCTCCCCTGCTACAGCAGAATATAAAGTGCTGGAAGTCATAGGGGGAGACAGTTGTAGTGGGCAGAAGTTTCATATATGGCCTTAAAAAAGAAATTACAAAACCAAAAATATATATTATTAAAAATTGCTCCCCAAATAGGGTTGCCATAATTCTCTTCCACAAAACTGGGACAGAAGTAAAGGTTTTCCTTGCTCGAAAGCCAGTCGTATCCGATTCTAGGGTTCAGTGCTCATCTGTTTCAAAGCCAAAGAGCCAGTGCTGTCTGCTTCTGCAGATGTTTCCGTGGTCATGTGGCAGGCATGACTAGACACCAGAGCACACAGAACACTGTTTGCCTTCCCACCAAAGTGGTCCCTATTTATCTACTTGCAATTTCTTGCTTTTGAGCTGCTAGGTTGGCAGGAGCGGGGACAGAGATGGGCGCTCATTCCGTCAAGCAGTACTCAGGTTTTGAACTGCTGACCTTCCACCTCCCAGTCAGCATCTTAACCACTTGAGCCACTGCAGTGAAAGGGTACTGCAAAATTTCTTGCTTTTGAGCTGCTAGGTTGGCAGGAGCGGGGACAGAGATGGGCGCTCATTCCGTCAAGCAGTACTCAGGTTTTGAACTGCTGACCTTCCACCTCCCAGTCAGCATCTTAACCACTTGAGCCACTGCAGTGAAAGGGTACTGCAAAACAGGGGCATTTCTTCTGGCTTATATACAAATGTGCCCTAAGATCAGGAACTTTCATTACCTTCTTGGGGGAGTGTGGTGTGTTGGAAAAACAAATACTGTACAGAGATTAAATAGCTAGGAATCCTTAAGCGTGAAAGTGTTATAATAAAAGATCTGTTCCAAAAATCTACTTTGGAATGCTACATTCCATGGTTTACTTAGGAGTAAGATCCACTGAACTATGGGGCTTACTTCTAAACAAATGAAGGCTTCAGTTTTTGGTCTCACTCACTCCCCCACTCCAGTATGAGCAAAGAATACCCACAGGGAGGTCCCACTTATTTCAATAGGAGCTTCCTCCCAATTAAAAGGGCACAGGATTGCAGCAAGGAAAAAGGCGGGAGCACAAAAGCAGTTCTCTCTTCTCTCCCTTCCCAGTTTCTCTCTCCCCCACCGTGACTCACTCCACTTGCACGCTCTTCCCTCCACGGGGCAGGAGGGAATTTGAGGGTGGGCAAATTGCTAACTCAGGGTGGCCAAAGCCCACCCGGCAACCCCCTGGCTAAGGCCCTGCCTGAAACTGGCAGTCTCTCTCACACACATATCTATTGGACTTCTGGAGACTTTCTATTTGCATTAGTTTATCCGATCTCCTCCTTCTTTGGCCACCAGGCTGCTGCAGCTGCTGCTACAGATGCTGACTGGTGGTTAAGCACAGGCGCTGCTCTAAGGCAGCAAGAAAAAGGCGTGAATCCCCACCCCCTCAAACTAAGAGCACGCCCTTTGGTTTGACCCGGGGGTTTTCAATGATTTTTACAGAACAGGTCCGGAAAGTTGCAACCCGGGAAATTCCCGGTTTTCCATGACATATGGCAACTCTATCCCCAAACCCATTAAAACTGCACTTTAAGGGTCTCAAGATCATGTATTTTGTGGTTTCTGGACTAGTAACTTTTGCTACTTTACTAAGTCTGATGACCCTGTAAAGTGATTTAGAATATTATTTGCAGAAGAGTACTGCATAAGCAAAGTTTGTGCGTGTCAAAGTTAGTGATTTAAACAAAAAGTGATTGTGAAGAGTAAATCAAAACAAGGCGATAGGGCATTTACAATAGCAAAAGTGTGTCAATGTAAGCAATATATTAATTGGGACAAAAAATTCTTGATCTTGTTGCCTACAAACATGTTGCAGAACAGTCTGTTTCACATGGATTTCCTACTTCCCCTCCAAACATTCAAAGTGAATTTTTGTGCATGCAGAACTTGTTTTAACAGGAAGGGGCAGTTTTGGTGCTTACTGATCTCTACAGAGGGTCCCTCCCAAAGAACTATCTTTCTAGGAAGCCTTGCAATCCCAAGGAGCCACCAGGACAATTTCTTTGGTTTTGGAAACTCAAAACAGGTTGAAGAAGCCACCAGTGGAAGTAAGGAAAGCTGATCTGTAGTCTTGTTTTGGATCTAAAATTATTCCAGGAAAATTCATGATGAATTCTGAAAGCCCGATCCTTATTGTCTTCTACCTTCTCATATACCAGGAGTTCTCAACTTTTTAAAGCTGGTGTGTGTGTGTGTCACACTCCCTCAGACAGTTTCGGGGGTTGGATGGCCATTTTGCCCTTTCTCCACCACATGGCACATCCTGGTGTGGTGGAGGCAGAGGGGGGCAACATGAAATGGTGTTGTGGGTCGCATCTGGCCCGTGGGCAACAAGTTGAAAATCCTTTACATATACAGTAAAACTTCAGATAACAAAATTAATTCATTCCATGGGACCTTTTGTTCTACAAAATTTTCAGTGACAAACGCATTTTCCCATAGGAATGCATTGAAAACCAAAACTTCCCTTCTGGACCACAAAAAATAAAATAAAATCCCCAAACTGCTAGAACACACATTAAAAGGTGAAGATCACCTACTTACCTTTCCACTAAAACGCACAGTGCTGAAACGCGGTTGGAGGAGAATTTTTGCCACCTTTTAAAATTTTTCGGGCCTTTTCTGCGCTGAAACGGACCAAAACTGCGCTGATTTTGGCACTTCCGATGTCTCCTAGTCACTTCTGGTTTTTGTTTTTGCTCTTCCAAGGCTTCCCTTGGATAGGGGGGCCTTGGGGGAGCATTTTCGCGCCATTTTTATTATAATTTTTAAATACATTTTTATTATAAAGATAAATGAACATTAAAGAAAAAGAACAATAAGACAATAAACAACCAAATAAACAACCAAAACACTACACAATATACAAAAATAACATGTGCTCCCATTTTTTTTTAAAAAAAACATTAGGCATATTTTTGGTGCCGAAAATGGGAGTTCCGTGATGTAAAAAATGTGCCTAGAAATTTTAAAAAATGGTGCAAAACTGCTCCCCCAGGGCACCCCATCCAAGGGAAGCCTTGGAAGAACAAAAACAGAAAATGGAAGTGAATCGGAAGAAACCGGAAGTGATGAAATTGGTGCAATTTCGGCCAGTTTCAGTCCCCCAAATTCAAAAAGATGGTGAAAATGCTTCCACAACCCTACCCTCATGGGAAGCGGCAGTGGCTGGTCCAGCAGCAAAAAAACAAACAAAACAAAAACAAACAAACAAAACAAAACAAAAAACAAACCATACCCTGGAGAAAAGTTTTCAGTAAGCAGAAAAAAAATAGTTATCCAAGGGCACAATTTCCCTTCAATTTTCCATTGTTATACGATCTTTTTCGTTATCAGAACCCTTCATTATCTGAGGTTTTACTGTATACTGACAGGAATGAACCTGCAGTGACTGAGCAAGAAACGGATCTTGAAGCATTGAGTCGGTGACTTAGTGAAAATGATTCAGTGGTTGTGAAGAACAATAATCCTACATTGTAGGAAAGGAATGTAAATTCATATTAAGTTTGTCATGCCTTTATAAAAATCTAATGTGATCACACTTGACATTACAGTGAGCAATTTTTAGTTAAACCAGAAAAAGGAAATTGTTGACTTGAAGACGGTGCAGAAAAGCTGAATGGGCTGAACCAATTCCCCTTTGAGTAATATTTGGGTGTTTTTGCATCCATAGTTTGCCCTTTTGTTTACCATAGGCAGGCAGCCATCCACTGGGAAAAATGCAGGACTTCATTTGATGCATCATCATTAAATTAACCATTTATAAAATGAGTATTTTTCTCCTAAGAACTAATCTTTAGATGATGAGCACCGTATATACTCGAGTATACAGGTGAAACTCGGAAAATTAGAATATCGTGTAAATGTTCATTTATTTACTTAAAAGGTGAAACAAATGTATGAGATAGACTTACTACATGCAAAGCGAGATATATCATGTCTTAATTCGTTATAATTGTGATGATCACGACGTACAACATACATGAGATTATCTGATGATTATGGGGTACATGAGATTGAGGGGTTCGGGTTTTTATAAACTGTAAGCCATAAGAATCAATATTATAACAAAGTAAGGCTTGAACTATCTTGCTTTGCATGTAATGAGTCATTACTGAACTGAATGAACATTTGCACGATATTATAATTTTCCGAGTTTCACCTGTAAGCCGACCTGAATATAAACTGAAGGTATTGTACCTAATTTTGACCTGAAAACCCAGGAAAATAGATTGACCCGAGTATAAGCCGAGGGTGGGAAATGCAGCAGCTGCTAGTGAGTTTCTATAATCAAAATACATGAAAATATGGTAAAACTAATTAAATTATTGGCACATATCAATCTGGCACAGTTCTGGGGCCCTCGTGGTCATTGATCCGAGTATAAGCTGAGTCCCCTTTTTGAGGCTCATTTTTGGAACTAAAAACCTCGGCTTATACTTGAGTATATATGGTATTTAAAAAACACCATGTGCTCACTGAAGTTAAATGTTCAAAATACTGAACTGTTTTCTGCTATAGCCTACTTCATGTAATCACCCAGTAAGTTCTCCACTAAAAATAAGAAAGCATCCTGCCCTGAATTCTAATCATGTTTTATCAATCTCTCCACTTTGTTCCCAAAACAGAACCTCAATATTGCCAGGTAAAAGCCACCATCCTAATGCAGACAACAGAGGAGAGGACTTCTCTGTGTTTTCATTTTATATCTTCCCTGTGTTTTCGTTTTATTTGTATTGTTGCATGCCACCTTTCTTCCCACATCGGACATAAGGCAGCCTCTAATCAGTAAAAACACTACCTCACTACTGAAGATATAATAGTAAGAAACAAAGAGATAACATACTAAAAATCACCATAAGAAAAACTTTGACATGTGTCCAAGAGTTGCACTGTTATCTAATTTGAGTGATTTACAGTTGGAATAGCAAGAAAAAAAAATATTGTTATATTGGTCCTGGTGGCAAGAATATTTATAACTAAAATTGGAAAGTTAATTTTGATTTGGAATATGGCTCTTAGGACTAAGGAATGGCATTCCATCTCACTAAATAATGTTCAGCATCGAATGCAAATTCACAGATTAAAAAACCCCATATACAAACTTCAAAAATTATAATATGGCTATAAACCTGAAACCTCCAACAATTTATTCTGTTTTTAGCTTTAACTTGTTTTAATGTAGTGGCCTGCCTTTAGTCCTCTCACTGGGGAAAAAGCGGCATACAAGTGATAATGAATGAATGCAAAAGTGTTGAGGCGTTACTTTAGAAAAATCTTTGATATGCCACATCATAATTCTGGGATTTTCTATCTTCATTATTAGTAACATACCTTTTATTGTGGTAACTAAGAAACAGCTTTCATCTTCAAAGTTTTGAACCATCTAGGAAGAAAAGAAAAGCTTGCAAATAAGATGAACAGCAATGTACTAGCTTCATACATCACACACAAACCTACTACATTGGAACAAAATGTGACAGTGATATGGGTGTAAATGAAATACAGTGGTAAAATCCTACTGCTTAATATAGTAAATCACATAGAATAAATCCACTAAATCAATGGAAATTTGATCAGTCAACTCCTCTGTAAACTATATTGATTCACATGGGCCCACTCTATGATTTCGTTCAAGACAGTAAGTTGTAGTTAGAGTAGGCCCATTTGAATCAAGAGAACTTACAGAAAAGCTGACTTACTAAATCTATACAGTAAAACCACTACTTACATAAAAAGTCAGTTCTGTAGGTTTTTGCTTAAATTGGTTGTTTATGTAACTCGACGCAAACTTATAGGAATTTTTTTTGTACGTAACTCAAAGCAAACCCATAGGAAAAATGAATTTTTTATGTCCAAACCCATAGGAAAAAGAATCTTTATGTAACTCGAAGCAAATCCATAGGAAATCATGTAAATCGGGACATAGTTTTAGCACAAAATCATTATGTAAGTCAAATTTTATATAACTCGAGGCATATGTAAGTCGCGGTTTCACTGTATTTATTTAACTGGGTCTGCTAGAGTGTACACTAATACCTCATACAACGTCCAAACTTGGTTCCACAAGTTTGGACGTTGTATGAATTCCAACTTTGTATGAGGCATGCAAAATCCTATCCATGATGCCTCATACAACGTCCAAATTATTGCCACTGATGCTTTGTATAACGTCGTTCCCCTGGTGAGAGCGGGGGGCTAAAGTCTGGCCCCAGCTGTGAGGCGGCCAGAGAAGCAACTGTGGGGGAATCCCCCAAAATATCCAAGCGGCCCCGCACCCTCGCCCGAGGACAGGAGGAATGGGGCGAAGAGGAATGGCGCTTCTGGGGCGCCGGCGGGAGACCCACTGTGAGGCGGCCAGAGAAGCGACCGTGGGGGAATCCCCCAAAATATCCAAGCGGCCCCGAGCACCCTCGCCCGAGGACAGGAGGAATGGGGCGAGGAGGAGGAATGGCGCTTCCGGGGCGGCGGCGGGAGACCCGACGAGTCTCCTCCTCTTCGGGCACTGGTCGCTTCTCTTGCTCCCACTGGCGAGTCTCGCTCCCACCTACCCGCTCTCAACCAAGGGTTGCTTGAGAGCGGGAAAGGGAAGCGAGGGGCAGCATGGCGCATAAGACCAGCCACACCGGAGTCTCACTTCCCTTCCCTGCTCTCAACCAAGGGTTGCTTCCCTGGCGAGAGCGGGGAAGCGATCGAGACTCCGGCGTGGCTGGTCTTATGCACCACGCTGCCCGCCTCACAACTGAAGCCAGTCTCACTTCCCTTCCCTGCTCTCGCCAGGGAAGCATCGGGGCCGCTTGGATATTTTGGGGGATTCCCCCATGGTCGCTTCTCTGGCCGCCTCACAGCTGGGGCCAGTTTCGCTCCCACCCGGCTCCGAATGCCTCATACAACGTTGCTGGAGAGGCATCTTTTCCCCCAGAATTGGGCGACGTTGTATGGATCCGACATTCTATGAAGCGGACGTTGTATGAGGTATTACTGTACTTGACTAATGTTTAGTAACAGGATTTTGTCCAGCGTTTTAAATTTATATGTAAGAGTAATGATATCTAGTGTGTGTGTAATGCATAAAATGATAGATTAAGACTCAGGAGACCTGGGTTTAAATCCCTGCTTGGCCATGGAAACTCACTGGGGGTGTGGAATTGGTAAACCACTCCTTAAATATCTTACGTACCTTGAAATCCCTGTTAGGGTCACCAACATGTCATTTCTGACTTGATGGCACACAACAAAATATGAGCAATACAAAGAAACACAACAGAAACAACTAAGAGACTGGAAACTACTTCACTCTCAGGATCAAAGTATGCATTCATTTGTGATAATAACATTTATAATAAACCTATTTACTCAAGAATATATTTTAAAACTTGGTATAGCATTAAGTATTTATTGCACTATTTTCAATGGTACAGTACTTCCCATAACCAATAAGGCTAAGCTGCTTGAAGCCCTTTAGTTTGTATGTGTGTTATCATAGCTATTAGGTTTTCACTGGGAAAGAAAAGTACGCTCCAAAGAGACAAACAAGAGCACTGTTTATACACATACACCTCTAATTTGACTGTCTGACACTGGCCAGGTCAGACATTCCCAGAACAGGCTGTAGCTCATGTAGTAGTTTTAACTGTGGAAATTTACTCCTGGCTAGCTACCACTGAGATCTGGGCATCAAGACGCAGGGATTAATCCAGGAGTGACTCCAAAATACAATTCTGAGTCATCAGGGTGATCCAGCTCAAGTTGAATCCTTATTCGCTTACCTACCTTTTGACTGATCAAGAATACCTATCTTTTCCAGATTAAGTTTCAGATGGCTCACCCTCAGCCAATCCATTGCTGATACCAGTCACTGGTTTAGGACCAAAACAATTTCTTCAGAATTGGACAGAAAATGGAAACAAAGCTGGGCAATATCCACATCTTGGTGAAACCAAATCCCAAAACTCTGGGGCAACCTCTTCTAGTGGTTTCATGTAGATGTTAACATCATGGTTGACAGAGAGGACCTTGAGAAACTCCACAGGCCAGTCATGGTGCTAGACCACCTGAGCTTATCAAGATGGACCAGAGCTACTGTAAGACAGTGCCTTCAAATCTTATCTCAGAGAGATGACATAGGAAGGATACCAATGATTGATAGTATCAGAAGACGTTGAAATGTCCAGAATAATCAAAAGGGACACACTCCCACTATCTGCTTACCAGCATATATTATACACCAGGATGACCAAAACTGTCTCCTACTCATAGTCAGGCCTGAAACGGATCTAGATAATTTTCCTTGTTCAATAATCCCTGGAGATGAAAAGCCACCAGAGACTAATCCATTTTAGAATTTCTTTTCTGCTAATTGATGAACCACATTGTTTAGCACTATAATTTATTCTTCTGGGTGTAAAAGCACAACCTTGGCCTTACAGGGGACATCAAACGGGGACATCAATTCTACCCTCTTTCTAAACATTTGAATTAGTAATAAAAAAAATTTTGAATGTGTTTTTTTAAAAAAACTGTGACTAGAAATTGAGGAGAAAATAATTTACCTGATCACTGACAAGTATATGGATACCAGTAGGTCCTTGTCTGTACACTTGGTTAATATGATGCAATGGAATATTAAACACTAGAGCAAGCTTCCGAGTGACTTCTGAGGCAGCCATTTCTTCCAAATAGATTGCATGATAAACTAGAATTAAAAAAAATGTATTTCAGTATTCTTGCAGTGTTCCTCAAATGTTTCTGTTGTAAAAGGTTTTTTCAATCTTACTCTAAAAGACCCATGTCACTCAACAAACACATTAGTATATAAAATGAATTCTTCTGGATTTTAGGTTTAGGTTGCCATACGCTAAATAAATAAATTAGATTTATGAAATATTTCTGTAACACGCAGCCTGCATTTTTAAAAATCTGACCTAAGGGAAGGAATCTCTGTCACTCAGTCTCTTTCCTTGATATGAATCAATTACACCACAGCATATAATTCTAACCCAAATCATCATTACCTCCATAGAATAAAAGAATTAGGAATGAGCCAAAGCAGATGGACAAATGAAGCCCCAACATTGAGCAAAAAGTAGTATCACTTCTGAAATCTCAGCTACAATAGTCAAAATCCTATTTGCATGTCCACTAGATTTGTATAATTCTCTGCAGCTAACTAACTGACAAGGTGCCATATGTTTTTGTTACATGCCTGATCATGTGCTTGATTGTGTACGAGATGTGACCTGGCACCTTGTCAGTTAGTCTCAATTAGCTGTGGCAAGTCCAATGCATCTACAAGGCCACTGGAAGATTCTGTGGTAAGGCCACGGTGTGCACTGAAAGAGAACTGGCATGAGTCTCTGCCTTTCTTCTCAAGGGCAGATACTTCACAAATTGGCAGCACTACATTGTGAAATATCTGGCCTTGAGATGGCAGGCAAGGACTCATGCCAAGTCTCTTTCAGTGCACTCTGTGGCATTTCCACAGAATCTCCCAGTGGTCTTCTGGATGCACTGGATAGTTCAAGCCTTACTTTGTTATAATATTGATGCTAATGGCTTACAGTTTATGAACACACCCACCCCCAATCTCACGTACCCCATAATCATTACATAATCTCGTGTAAGCTGTACGCCATGATCATCACAATTATAACAAATTAAGGCATGACATCTCTCGCTTTGCATGTAGTGAGTCTATCTCATATATTTGTTTCACCTTTTAAGTGAAATGAACGAACATTTGCATGATATTCTAATTTTCTGAATTTCACCTGTATACTCATATCTAGTAAACACATTTGTAAATGTGTTGGTTATTTTTTATTTGTTTGTTTAGATTGGACATAACTAGTTTGCACTGCATATTCTATTATCTTGACCACAGGTGGTTGGCTAACAGTTTCACTTCCGTGAGGCCACACACCTTTACCATGGCTGCTGAAGATTAGCAGCACGGTGGTAGTAGGGGGGGGGGGGAATCATTTTTATTTTACCTCTTCAGTTTCCAATTTGCCTTCTAACTGTGGTCCCCTGACGTCCCCAATCAGCACTAGGAGCAGAGTCTTACACGTGCATCGAGCACAGATACTGGCCAATTTATAGATGCAATGTGTGACAGCACAGTTTACAATGGGAAGCTGTTTGTCACAGCATCGTGTTGTATATTTATATTTCGACTTCCATTTACCAACATTTCCGAGTCCGATACCGTAAGTTTAAGCCTTCCCACCTTCAGCTCTTCACATTTATCTTTTTCGGTTTTATTTTGTTTTCACTAGTCCACATTTTTGCCCCTCAAGATAGTTTTTTATTTTCTACCTGTTTTGTTATCTGTAAATTTGATGGGACTGCAGTGGCTCAAGTGGCTAAGACGTGACTGGAAGGCAAGAGGTCAGCAGTTTGATTCCTTAGTACTGCAGGATGGAATGAGCTCCGGCCAACCTAGCAGTTTGAAAGCAAGAAATTGCAAGTGGATAAATAGGGACCACTTTGGTGGGAAGGTAAACAGCGTTCCATGCCTACCACATGACCACGGAAACGTCTGCAGAAGCAGACAGCGATGGCTCTTCAGCTTTGAAACAGAGATGAGCACTGAACCCTAGAGTCAGATACAACTGGCTTTCAAGTAAGGAAAACCTTTACCTTTAAATCTGATGGCTATGCTGTCATTTACTTAGTCCATTAATAAAAATCGTAAACAATACTAGGCAAGAGAACTCCACTGGAATCCCACACTTCTATTCTGCTCAATGCCGGTCCATCAGCCGCCTATGCATGGCAGTTCCTTTTCAAGTTTTCTTTTAAAATATTATTTGTGAGATGAGACAGAAAGCTATAATCAAGTTCGGATTATTTAGTCTGTTTCAAAAGGTTGCTAATACCTTAAAGACTAGCACATCGTGGTAAAGGTGTTAATGGCATCTTAAGAACTAATTTGTTTGCTTTAATAAAAGAGACAACTACACAATTTCAGTATGCCTTTATTATTTATTTATTTGTTTTATTTATTTACAGGCTACCTTTCTCCCACTGAGGGGCTTAAAGTGGCTTGATGTGGGGAGCACTCAAGTACTCAGTGCCTTACTAATTTATTTCTTGTTTAAGAGCTCATAACTGTTCATGCATTAATGCACTCCAACATTTTCTATGTATTGTGATAAGATGAACAGCCTTGAACGCAGTATTTGTGTTTTTTTAAAAATGGAAGTTCCAGTATTATTCACACGGGCACTGAAATTCATACTATAAGACCAGAACAATGTTATAGATTTATGGTGGTGGATGTTTAGTTAATCACACCAGCAAATTGTTGATGATCAAGAAATTGCCATTTACAAGTTGTGCAACTGGCATGTGACTAGAAATAACAAGAGGTAACTCATAAATTAGTGCCAATTCATTGCCATGATTAATGGAATGATATTTTTACCAATGTAAATTGACAATAGTGCTCTAGTTTTTAAATATAAAAAATTCTGCAGGCCTCTATTGTACGGGAGTAAGTGAAGACTAAATTGCATTCATCAGTGTGTAACAATAAAATATTTGTTACCAAAAGAAACTACTGATCACACACATACCAAATATTGCACCATTTCTGTTCTCTTCACTGCCTGAGTCTTGCTGCCTTTCAACTTGTACACTTCTTGATTGCTCTTGGCATACATAGATTGTTAGACGTGGCCTAACAGACCTGGAATGTAAAGACAAAAATAAATATTTCTGCATAGGGTATAATGGATGTACATCAAGCTGTTACTTTAACACTACTCTTTACAAACTACTTAAAATTTGAAGCAAACTAGCAAAGATTGTTTTAGTCAAATATAATTGATCTCAGAACCACTGAGATTATTTAATGTTGGTGAATTAATATTCAAATTTAAATTAATTAAGACACTGGTGTATGGTGCAATTCTGTAATATAACTATTGAAGTAGCAGAAGTAACAGTAAGTTAACATAATTATGCCAGCTTAATTCAGTTAGAAATCTACAATTGTTAATATTTAGTAGCCATGACCTCAAGAACTTTAGGTTGGTTATAGCTCACCTAAATGAGAAGATTTGTCTCTTGGCAACAAACCCATCCGTCTTCAAGAAATCAGTACTGCCCAACTGCATTGCTACCAGTCTTACAGTCTACCTTTGAGCTCATCAGTGCCTGCATCATATCTGTGGCCTGCCCTGAAGGTGTACAACAAAACATTCTTCTTTTGAGCACAGTACTTCCAACTCCTGTATGAGCTCACACAGGCACAAGCCAACTGAAAAATCTAAATTAATACCTCCCAAATCCCCCGTCTGCAGACACTTCTTACAGAACGGACAGAAAAGCAAGTTGACACAAGGATACTATTTACCGTGATTTAAGTGCGTTGTACAGCCGAATTCCATCAGCTGGCCCACAGATTTGTACTAGATCATCTCTGGTCAGCTTCAATAAATCAGCACCTACAAAAATGCATAGGACAGGATCTAGATTAGATGCAAAGTCTAGAAAAGTAATGCTGCCAAGTATAGACAAGTTGCATTTTTGGCAATATTTCTGTAGAAGTCACTAGTAACTCTTACTAACCTGTCTAGTTTTAAAAAATACTAACAACATCTAAGCTCTTTCTGCTGGACATCCAAATCATTCTGTTGTTTTCATTACCAGCAATACAGAATCATGTTGTGTTCTACCAGGTGCATAACTGCAAGATGATTTACAAAATCTTCAAAAATGCATGGAAAATAAATTATTGCATGAATTACTGCAGCTATGTTCCTTCCTTGCTTTCCCCCTAACATGAGTGCAGGCAATGTCACTATTGCCTGCAGTGCATACGAATGCGTACTTCAGTGTCCACATCTCCAAAGCTTTTAGCTGAAATGAGATGCATACACAAGTATCTTCTTTTGTTTGGACAAGTTATGTTGGCTGCAGAATCACAGCCTGTTCAAACAGTCAATTACCCAGGATTTTCCTGCACTAAAATAAGTGTTATACCATACGTAAAGCACTTGAAGTTAGGCTATTCTGCGAAGAACTATTAAGACTCCTTTCTAGAAAGCCTCCCTAGTTAGTGACCGATATTGTTTTTTGCCTTAGTTAAATTTATAGAAACTTCCCAAGGAAATGAATTTCAGGAATTCATTTGGAAACAAGGAGGAAGGATTATGAACTTGCTTTCCTTTTGACCTCTGTTATCTTTTCTCCAGCAACTCTACGTACTTTGTAATTCTCCATGTGTGGCATGTCTACTTTCTCAGATTACAACTGGCTGCTGTGTACTTCAAGCCTGGGGACAACAGAAGCGCTCTAGAATACAGACTGAAACTGGCCTGTCTCCTTTGCTCTTTCTCCAGGATTAAAGAAAACTGTGCTAGGGTTCTAATTTTAACTGCATAGTATAATAGCTAGGCTGGCTAAGAATGAGGCAGGGTAAGAGGATGCTAAAGCCCACAACATTTAAGAGCACTGTTTTCAACATATGCACAATATCTCACATGTGCGCTAATTAGAATGCAGCTGCATGCTAAAGTCATCTACATGTTCTGAGATGATGAAGGGGGATGGAAAACCTACCACTAGAACAAGAGTTCTCAACCTTTTAAAGCCAGTGGCCAGGCCACGCTCCCTCAGACAGCTTCGGGGGCCGGACGACCATTTCCCCTTCCTCCACCACATGGCGCTTCTGGGTGTGGTGGAGGCGCTGTGGGGCCACATGAAATGGCACTGTGGGCCACATCTGGCCCATGGGCCGCAGGTTGAGAATCCCTGGACTAGAACATTGTTTTACAGCCAGTGTAGAAATCCAGACAACAGTTCATAACCTGACAACATATGAAATATATCAAAGAATTCACAGATCAGGTAGCAAATGAAGGATCGTTTAATGTGAAATAATTTAAATTTTAATCTTAAAAATATACTGATTGTACCATTTTGAGATTGTTAGTATTAACTTGTCATTTATAAGTTCACTTCTAATTTCTTCATTTATATGGTATTGTGTCAGATGTAAGCAACAACATGACCACATTTGCAAAAAGCAGTTATTGAGCAGGGCAAAAAATCAAGATGATTTCAAAAATGTATTTTCAAACTGGCTGAAAAATGAAATGAGAGTAACCAAAGTCTAAAATGACTTATCATGTAGAGGAAAAATTACCCCAAACCTCTACAAAACAGAGATCTCGGGATTATGTTCCATATCTCAAAAGAAACACTTTACAGGGGCAGGCAGAGGAAAATTCCCTATTATACATGAAGAAGGAAGTGACTGAATTCATGATTTCTAGAATCGTAACTGTTTGGCTTACATCTATGAAGCAACTACATTACAGTTACTTTAAAATGTTATATAGAAAATTGACACAAAAAAGCAATCCAAATGAGCGAGGATTTGGGTCATCTTCCTTACAAAAGACGTTGCCATTTATGTTTTGGGAATGACACAGCAAAAGTTTATAGTACCATTCACTGTGGAGGAGATACATTTTCTTCCTTTCTTACAATAGCACAACTCAAGGTCACAAAATGAAACAAGATGGGAAACAGATTCAAGAAAGAAACATTTCAAACAACAGATACCTTCAAAGAATAGAAGAGACATAATTCAGTAATTCAACAAGATCATTGTAAAAGAATGATCAATAGACAAATTAGTAACAAATTGTTTCAGTAATGTCTGAATTCTATAAAGCAGAGTATACCTTCATTATCTTAATTCCTTTGGAAAGAAAATTAAATGAATAGATATAAACTTGGTTGTCGCCACGTATTTTAAAATTTTGAGTCTAGTATATAGAAAACAGAGTATTTGTGTGTATCATAATTCTCTCTCTCTCTCTAAATATAGAACAGAACATCTAAAATATTTGAAACCAGCTGTAGAAAGACTATTGTAAAGAGTACCTTTCTGACACATCGTATATTTCTCAGTGAAGTGGGGCATAAAACTGTAACAATATGGTCCAAACACAGTTTAAAATGTCTCTGGCAACTGTCCAAAGAAGACGAACTACATGCAAACTATATACAAACTGTGTGAATATTCCTCCTGAAGACCCTGATGAGGCTTTTGGTCAGGTGGTAAAGAATGAACTGAGGTGAGCCATTGGGTGGGTACTGCCAGCGCAGCTGCCCTCACAAACGTTTGAATTGTGGGGCGCCTTTGTGACTGCTGGGTGGTTGAGGTTGATTTTTGTGGTTTTTATAATGTATGTTATTTTCTTGATGTGATTTTTTGAATTGAAATGTATATTATGCTTATTTTTGATGTGGTATTTTGTATTGTATTTTGACTTTGAATATTGTTTTTTGAATTGAACTGTATTATATTGTATTGTTTGAGATGTTGTTGCCGCCTTGAGTCAGCCTCGGTCAGAGAAATGTGGGGTATAAATTAAATTTGAATTTTGATTTTTTTTTAATGTGACCAATGTGGAAGGATGGCACAAATGGCTCTATTAGCTCTGTAAAATTCCTATGATGTCTATATATGCATAGAACTTAACCCCTGTAGTGCAACTTCACTGAGACCACGAAGAAGAACTGAAGTTATAAAAGAAGTTCATATCTTGTTTCCAGACTACAGAGAAACATCCATCACCAATGATAGATTTAGAACATTGAACTAGACAGACTTTTTGCCAGATGCAGTAGCATGGGTCTTAGATTATACTAGCATAGGTGCCCGTACTTCGGACGGGTGGGACCCATGCTGTCTCTCTAGTGGTGGGCTTCAAAAAAATTTACTGCCACACTGTGGGTGTGGCCTATGCTGTGGGTGTGGCCAGGTGACTGGGTGGGTGTAGTTAAACTGCTGTATTTTAATTTGAGTTTTTGTGGATCAAGTCCACTTCGTCAGACCATTAGTTAATTACAATCCAATGCTCTAATTTTCCTTTAAAGAGTAACTGCAGCAGAGTAACTGCTGGCTCAGCCAGGGTGCCCAGACCCAGCAGAAAGGATGTTGGAGTAGCGTATGGAGTGGGGTGAGAGGAGGAAGTGGGCGGGGCAGTGGGCGGGACCAGACAGTTTTACTACCGGTTCTCCCGAACCTATCCGAACCTGCTGGAGCCCACCACTGCGTCTCTCTCTCTCTCTCTCTTTCACTCACTCACTGACTGACTGACACACACAGGCAGTTACACACCCAGTCTCTCTCTCTCTCTCTCTCTCTCACGCGCGCGCACTCACTCTCTCACCCACCCAACCATTTTCCTCTCTTCCACTCACCCTTTGTTTCTCTCTCACACACAAACACTAATACACACAAAACCACACCACACAACGCAGCAGCACGCGTGGCCCTGGCCTTCCGGGGAAGTGACTCATTCCCCCCTGGTGGCGGGGGCCAAAGGCAGCTTGGTTGGAACGCAGCACCGGTTTTCGCATCCCCCCGGGATGTGTGCAGAATGGAGCGTCGTTCTCTGCCCTTGCCTTCTGGGGAAGTGGCTCGCTTCCCCAAGGAGGCGAGGGCCGAAGGCAGTCGTGTTTTGCCCACCCCCCTCGGGGTAGGCGCTCGCTTCCCCCAATGAGGTGTGGGCGGAACAGAGCGCTGCTTTCGGCCCTCGCCTCCCGGGGTGGCCGAACGGAACGTCAACGTCTGTTCGGTGTGTGCGCCCCCGGTCCCGCCTCTCCTGTGGTCACGCCAGCCAATCTGTTTGGCTGGTGCGTGGCGCTGGGGTTTGTAGTTTTTGTTTTGGTGTTTGTGGGGCACACGACCCACCCGCGGCCCCCAGATTTCGGCTATGTAATCTGGGAAGCAGAGGGTAGGTGTAAGCCAGGGGGCTGTGTGGCCTTGTCCTGGTGCGTGGAAACGCATTCAGGACTCACGGGTGCACACTCCTGCTTTATTTATAGATTCAGGTAGGAAAACTAAAAAAAAGTCAGGGAAAAGAGGATACAGTGGAACCCCAGACAATGACGCATTTAGACCATTTTCGGACGACGACGTGTTTCCCCCCGGAAAAGTCATCTCCCGGTCAATGACGTTAAGTCGTTATCTGGGAGATCATGTTTGGTCTCCTACCTGTTCACGATGTTTGGAGCCAAAAAAATCCCCATCTTTGGGTTCCTGTGTCCGGCTCTCCGCTTACCCAAGAGTAGCTGGGAGGCTTGGAGGACCTATCCCGCTCTGTTTCCACCTTTCTAGCACCTCCCTGCCCGCTGAGAAAAGTTGCAGCCGCCATCTTGTTTTTGAAAAATAATATGGCGGCTGCCACTTTTCTCAGCTGTTGCGTGGGCCAGGGAGGTGCTAGGAAGGCGGGAACAGCACAGAATAGGACCTCCCAGATACTCCTGGGTAGGTGGAGAGCTGGACACAGGGACCCGAAGATGGCGATTTTTTTTGTCTCCAACCAGTGTGAACAGGTAGGAGACCACGCTGTCCTTTTTGTGGTGGTGGGCAGAGGCAGCTCGGATTCCTCTGTTAGGCTCTAGGGAGGTGATCTGGGCTGGTTCTGATCTCCCCCCCGGGCGATGCTCCAAG
Organism: Bradypodion ventrale; assembly: GCA_035047345.1. Taxonomy (NCBI): domain Eukaryota; kingdom Metazoa; phylum Chordata; class Lepidosauria; order Squamata; family Chamaeleonidae; genus Bradypodion; species Bradypodion ventrale. The sequence goes on along the minus strand of JAWDJE010000006.1, from coordinate 78,432,298 downwards.
CCCAAATGCTAGGGAAAACTCAATTGTCAGAGGCACCCGCACTGACGGAGAAGCCGAAATGGGTGAAAAAAATCCCATCTCCGCCAGCACGGGTGCCTCTGTTAGGCTCCAGGGAGGCGATCTACGTTGTTTCTGAAACCCCACGACCCCCCTGGGCGATGCTGCAATGAAAAACCTCAAGCTGATGATTGAGTTTTCTCGAGCGTTTTGGCCTGGAGCATCGCCTGGGGAGGTCGCGGGGTGTCGGAAATCACGCTGATAGGGTCCCTTGAGGCTCCCAGAGGGGGCAGAGGCGGCGGCAAAGCCAAAATGGGTGAAAAAATAAATTCTGTGGTGACGCGCTAGGCCGGTTTTCCCTCCGGAGGGTAAAAGTTTTTCTGCCTCCTGGACAATGCGAAAAACCAGACAACGACACGACTTGTGGAACCAAGTCTGGTCGTTGTCCGGGGTTCCACTGTATTGGAAAGAATTCACAAGAATGGAAAGAAATCAGACTAAATTTCAGATTAAAATATTACATTGTTAGATCTTTTAGATCATTGTTTCCCAACCTTTGCTGTTTGGACTTCAATTCCTAGAATCCTAAGTCAATTCTCCAAAGCACTGATTAGCCAATGTACTGATTTAGGCTTCTGGGAATTAAAGTACCCTGAGCAGTGTGGCCCACATTGGGAATTACTGTTTTAGATCCCTAATATGTCAGATATGAGACCTATTATATATTTATATAGCAAACAGATCTGACCTGCAAATCAAGCATCCATGACATCTTATAGGAATAACTTAATATAAACAGATTTACTTTGAAATTACAAAATAAATTTGAAATTACAGGATAAATGTTCTATTACATACCTGAGAAATTAGAAAACACCCTTGTGTAACTGGAAAACCTATGTTTAAGTAACCACTTCTGGGCTTCTTGGATTGTGGCTGATGGATGAAGTTGCTAGGTTAGAGAAAAAAAGACCAGTGTTTTCCTCTAGATCTTGTATTACTGAAGACAATGTGCAATTTTGACTTTACAAGATATTATAGTTTCTTGGCAATCGGAGACACTTGTCACTCACCTCTCCAGATACTTGAGGAACTGCATCTCCTTGGTGATTTGGAGATGATGAATTACTGGACAAGAAAGGATGCAGGAAAGGATGATCACTAAATGATTTTGCTTTAATTTTCTAAAATCAAGGCTATAACCCAGTAGAACAGATTTCAAACACTTTCTATTAGCCATTTTCTCCTAGAAATCTTCAACTTAATCCTTGGACTTTTTGAAGTTGAGAAAGCAATTTTGGAGTTTGGCAATAAAACCAATAATATAGAAACTACTTCTACTGTGTAAGAGCTATGTTAACATTCTGTTCTCTGTAAGCACATCCTAAACCAAGCTCCTGAGAGAGATAAAGCAGAACTTTGGAGACCAACTGTGAAAAAACTTCCATTTGGAAAAATAAGCCTATACATCAGCTTCCCACGACCTGGTGGTTAGGACTACTACTCTCACAGTCCTTGACTCACAGTCAATTCTGGCTGAGGCTGATGGAAATTTTTAAACATTTGCAGGGCACTGATTTAGAGAAGGCTGTTTTCCATTATACCTTAAAATGATCAGTTTCTCAGATTGAAGACAGCAGATTCTAACCCCACACAGCCATCTGCCTTCTCCCATTCACCCTCTTGCATCAGAGAGTAAGTAAAATTGTTGCTGAATTTCAACAGGTGTGGCTGCAAAATTAAGAGGCTACTGTGGCCCCTCAGTCTCAGGACAAACTCAAGAGAGACAATTAAGTATATAAGAACGCTATCACAAAAATGTTCTACAGCATATGTAATTCTTCCATAGTGGAATTTGTGACTTGCAACAGGGCTCTTCTACAACTTGAACCTTGATTTAAGATAATATGTTAATGCAGAAGAAATATATACCTGTCTGGGACACCAAAACTAGTTTGTGGAGTGGAAGAAAAAGTTGGAGTTGGGGTAGGACTACTGTTCACAAATGTAGTAGGTGTATCGGGCCACGGTGAACACTAGAAGAAGGATAAACATTAAAGAGCAGCTTTACTTTCACAACTACTGTATTATCTTATTGCAGGAGCATAATTCTACAAGTTTTAATCTTTATTTATCTCACTATCATATCATTATATATTTGCTATGCATGCACACAACTCAAGACAGTCACTCTATCACAAGTTTTGTTGTTAGTGTCACCATGATATTGCCTCACAATAGCAATGAACTTAGCAGTAACTTAACAGCTGTTATTTGTTCAGCATATTTCTCAGACATCCACAAACTGACTCATCTCTACCAGTGAGTGACTACAGAAAAATGAGTAGTACAGATTTCAATTACTGTACCTGGTATTCCTTCCATTCTAATTTAAAGAACTGAATTTCTAACTCCCTATTTGAACTCAAAACTGAACCCTTTTTTGTAAATTTCATCTTTAAAGATGATATTATTTACAGGTAATTAAAAATAACTGATTATTTTAAAAGCATATAGGAAAGTATCAATAAATTTGATTAATTTACTTAAGCTATATACACAAATAGGCTTTAATGACATAGTTTCAAATTAATCCTAGAAACTGAAGACTAATGAAGTAAAAACCTCTGGTACTCCTCTCCTTTTAAATTAGAGATCTAATCGAGATTGTCATACTTAGTGCAGACCTTGCAAACACAATGTGATTTCTGTTAGTCTTGAGTAATTTGTATTGTTGATTTCAATAAACTTGCTCTCTTAATATAACTAAATTTCTATTCAACCCCATATATTCCAAGTGGTATGTATAAAAAAAGCACCTCACTGTACTCACACATACATACTGAGAAGCCTTTGGCCAAAAAATATTGGATCTTAGGAGTGTCTGACCCTCATCCCACAAACAGGTGCAGCAAGCTGGATTCTAGTTCTGCTTCACAGCTGGTAGAACTGCAAAGCTCTCAAGGCAATAGACACTGCAACCAAGGGATCTCCTTGTTAGATTTATGCATTAGAAACACTGGATCAGGCAATTAGAGGCTCTTCTAAAGAAGCCTGACTGTGTCACCTATTTTAACTTTAATTGCTGAGGCAGTGTTTCCCTCTTCCTGTATATTCACTAGCCCTGTTGAAAAAAACCAGCAACACAGTTACAGGAAGACTTCAGCTGAGCTACCTCCTTCATTGCTTTGCTCACACAAGAAGTGGCATCTCTGAAGAGAAGAATCATACTAATAGGCAGACTTCGTGCAAAAGGACCCAGAGTTTCCAGGATTCTTGCTCTTGCCTAGTATCTACACATAGAAAGAGCCTCCTTGTAGATTGTGGTATTTTTCAACCACAATCAGGTGTACCCCGGTAACAGCAACCTCACATTGCCGGCTAGTCTTTCTCACACTAGAGGTCAGGCGAAGGGAACTGCAGAATGAACTCACCAAAAGGTGGCTTCATTTTGGCAGTTCCACATCTGGCCTAGACATGAAAAAAGAAGAAGCAAGATTGTCTTTTCTTCATACTTATTCCCCCTCTTTTTGTAATTGTGCTAACAATTCCAGATTCCAGACAAAAGTGGGGAATAAAGTTTAATACCAGGCCTTCTTAGGTATTACTATAGCAAGAATAATGCATATACCTATGTTTAAATTCATGAGATATTGTTATATAATATGGACCAAACAATCTGATGAGAAGTAGACAATGGAAGAGTATAACAATGAAGGCATTTGCTGGTCTCAAGACTGCTTTCTAATCTACCAGCCTAAGCATTGGTGGATAGTTATAATGCCTTCAAATATTACTCATCTGCTTGTGGCCAAACTATTTCATGGTGAAAGGCGGTATTTTTATTTCAAAAGGTCCTAGCTGCGATTAGCATGATTGTAAGATGCTGAAAAAGGCAGGGCTTCTTCATCCTGATGCACCAGGACAGGATATTCCAATGCACAATGTCACATTTTGCTGCAGAATGCACACAGACTTCAACTTAAACTCTGGCACTCAAAAAACAAAAACTGCTACCTGTAGAGTAGTAAGCAATGTCCCCCAATTATCAGCCATTTGTAATGTACAGCTTTTCACCATAAAAAAATCAAACAAATAAAAGGTAGGACAAAAATGTCCCTTTTCATCTATTATCCTTTCATTATCAGCAATATAAATTTGAACTACTGTTATAAATAAAACAAATAAAATATCCATTGGCATATTTTCTGTCCCAGATAATATATAGTTCTGGTACAAAAACCCCAAATAAAATTAAAAAATTAAAACTCAAAATATTTGGAGCAATCTATCATGCAATGAAATGGAAATTATGTGATTTAATTGATTCCACTTCTTGGTGGGAGGGACATTTGAATTCACGGTGTGTGTGTCAAGAAACTCCCCAGGAAATGTATCTTTCCTTTCCTTCTATTCTGTTCTTGGGGTTTTTTTTCTTTGTTCTTGGTGTTTAGATAGAATACACTTGACTTTACACGAGCAAACATTATTTGCTGGTCACAGTGTTTCTTTGTAGCCCTCAATAAATTACTTCTCATGCATTTTATAAAAAGCAAGCTTTATATGATCTTAAAGCATGAAGTTTAAACTATAATTTCATAGCAAACATTTCTGAATAGCACAGGAAAACAGAAACTGGGAACCATTAAAGAAATCAGTTGATGGATTACATTCAGCTTTGGAGGGGGTGGAGATAGGATAAAAAGAAGGTATCCTCTTCCAACAGAGCATGAAAGGTGTCTCCCGGAAACACACCAAGATATAAACATGACATGATTTTCTCCTGGTATCCAGTATTCAGATGAATATGGCTTTTAAATAGTCAACAATCACAGCAACATACAGTATTACATTTTCTGAGCGTAAGGTAATATATTATTTGTCTGGAAGAAGAAAGGTTTGATGAGGGCCATTTTGTGACTATTTACTTCCTATTTCTAAGATGCACTGCACAAGTATCATAACTACAACCCCACCCCTACTCTCTGGCAGAGGAGGGACAGGAAAAAAAATCTGTATTGACAGCAGACTGGTATGGTGACAGAAGCATAAGGTACCTTTTCCATTTCTGCTGTAAAAATTAAGTTAAAGATCCAATTCAATGAAAACTAGTTTTAATTTTCCTCAACCAAACACACAATTTAGGCTAATATAAACATCTACAGAAGTTTATATTATTCATCTTGAGCTTCCTGGACCTCATATTGAGACACTTGTGATAAGACTTGACTCCCCACCCAACTTTTGTTGTTGTTGTTAAAGCTGTCTGTTTTTTCAGATATGTTTGAAAGAACATTGTTTGAACTGATCATAGAGAGGAACCTCGGTTAACAAATGGCTTGGTTGACGTAAAAATCTCATAACAAAAGAAAATCCATAGAAAAGAGTGGCTCGGTTTAAGGAATTTTTCCAGAACGGATTATTTGGTTTTCAATGCATTCCTATGGGAGGCTGAAAATTCTGCCGTACCCTACTCGGCCCTTCCACCGGTGGTTTTGATTGGTGTATTCATGCGGTGACCTTTGTTTGTGTTGTTGTGGGACTTCTTAAATGGGTGTTTTTCTCTTTTTGTAATGCTTTTTGGATACTGTGATTTGTGATATATGATATTGTTTGATTCTGCTGCGCTGTTATACCGTAATATTGTGATTGTTAAGATGTATTGTGATTGTTGTTAGCTACCCTGAATCGCATAGCAGAGTAGGGTGGCATACAAATCCAATCAATCAATCAGTCAATCAATCAATCAATCAAACCGTGTTTCAGTTAACATATTTTAGTTTTCAATGCATCCCTATGGGAAATTGCATGCAATGCATTCCTATGGGAAATTTGGTTTTAAGTAATTTTCGCTTTAACAAACGTCCTGGGGAACGCATTAATTATGTTAACTGAGGTTTTACTGTATTTACTTAGAAAGTCTATAATTAATGAAGTATGCATAAGGATATGCAACAGAAGCTTTAAGGTTTTCTCAAGAATACAGTTGGAAGAACATACAATGTGACCCAAAAATCTGTTAGTTCCAATACAACCAATTATTTAGAGAAGGGACATTCTAAACTCCTTTTTCATGGCAATCAAAAGAATGGCTACAACATTTTTGTCCTATGAAGTAATGAGAAAAAAGTACTAAAATTATATGGCATACTGGCCAGCTGTATTACTAGAAACAATGTGGCAGAACATCTAATATGGTTAATAAGAAAAGAGAGCTCCTACACATACCCCATTCTGTCCTTTGGGCATGAAGATTCGATTTATGATAGACTGTACTGTCTCAAAAGTTGTTCAGTGGCTCCTTCAATCATTGCTATGTACTTGCCAGAGCCATGAGAAATGCTATAAATCCTATAAAACAAAGCCTGACTGTCAGCACATGCTGAGAAGGCTACAGTAAGGCCAATAAAGGTCAGAGTGTGATTGTGTCTGCTATTTCTTCTCTCTAATTAAATCCCTGAAAGATGCCAGGGAATCTGCCTGCCAAAAAACGTACAGTGGTTTGTACTGTCACCAGCCACAGAGGAAGAGCAAAGACAACAAACATAAGCTACTACATGAGATCTTTCTGAAGTTGCCACAAATCTTAGAATCAGGACTGGATCTTGCTGATTTGTGCAGAGCTAAGAAAACCTAGAGATCATGACCAATTCTAAAAGGTGCCAAAACGAAGGACTCAAATGCCAACCCCATATGTGGCAGAGAACCATTTAATGCAGTGTTTCCCAATCTTTGGTTTTTGGACTTCAATTCCCAGAAGCCTAAATCAATTCCCCAAAGCATTGATCAGCCAATGTACTGACTTAGGCTTCTGGGAATTTAAGTTCCCCTGTGGGGCATGGGCCCCACATTGAGGTACACTGATCTAAGGGATGGTTGCAGGAGGTTCAGGGACCCCAGGATGAAATCCCCACTAATGAAATTAATTGCATGATCCACAGCTCTCCCTGTGGCTTAGTGGTTAAGATGCTGAGCTGGAGACTGGAAGGTCGGGTTTCAATAACAGAGTTGCGCTTGGGGACATGAAAGGAGCCTCATTCGTGTGTCCCCTGAGCAGTTTCTCCAGCAAAAATCCTTTCAACCTAGCATAATCTCTGGCGTGAAATTATTATTATTACATGATCCTCTTTTCTACTTTACAGGATTATAGAGAATATAATAAAAAGGTAGAAATCTGCCTCAAGCTTGTAGCAACTTTTTCAGCATCTTTTTCAAACTAGTTTCCATTCCACTGCAACACAAACTATAAGAAGGGACTACCGACTGGTGACAGCGCTCGCCACTCCAGTATAAGCCACTTTATTTTATTTGTGGTTATAAGAATTATTCCTGAGTAATGAAGACACATACAAGATTGATAAACTGCCAGTTTACATCTTAACAGCTACATTATATATGTATTTGCATCCTAAGCAAATGCATATTACACAGCATATTTAAATTTGCTATCTCTTAAAAAGAATATTAGAAAGGTAGTAATCCACACAGCTAAGTATCAATGCAGCAAAAAGGCTGATAAAACATAGGGCCAGGAAAACTGCTGTTTGTGGAAATATGCAAGTGAAAATAAAGAAAATGCATCTTAATTCAATGATCCTGCTAAGTCTCATTCCATTAATTGCATATGAGAAAAAAACTTTCAAGTTAATCATTACAGCCATTTCATGTGTAAACTAAAGTTCTTAATTTTAACAGGCGTTACAGGTCTGCTAGAATTTTACTTATGTGTTAGATTTAGGAAGCATTTCTCACTACAATGCAAGCAAGAAGTAATTTGTAGCTAGCAAAAGTGCATTAAAAATTAAGCCAAGGCAGTCAAAACCTTTGTATTTTGATTTTTGATAATGGAAATTGGTCCTATATCTAACACTGCACAAGATAACTTGCACAATGAAAAGTAAGCAGAAGTCCCTTACACTGCCTCGCTTTGCCAGAGAATCACCGCAGTCTGCTGGCAAAGTCCGCTTGCTGGACTTTTTCTGCTCATGTTCAACTGCATCTTCAATTATAGGCTCAAGCCTCATCTGGACAAACATCAAAGATGTGGATCAATTTCTTTTCACTATACAGTGAGGAAAAACTTTTAAGCCTTTTAAAAAAACTTTTGCAATCTTTAGAAAGCTAAAAGAAACTCACTGGTGTTTAAAAGAAAAAGAAATGGTAAAAAAGCCAGTGAGGCTCTGCCCATAAATTCAACCATCTCTAAAATATTCCCGTGGGCCTAAACTGGACAAGAAGAAAACAACTTCTAAAACAGTCTGCTTGACCCTGAAGGGTTTAAAGACATATACTGCACATTTGATTTTCTAAGTAATACTGAATGTTTTAATAACTTATTGATTTCTGTTTCATCCTAAACGTTATTAAAAAATTTCTTCGTGAAATACATCAAATAAAAGGCTTACTTTTCAAATAAAATAACTTATGCCTGCCCTTTAAGACTAACTGATTACTTATATAAAAGTATGCCATATGTATTTGCCTGCAAATGGGGACAGTTCCATATTATTACCTCTGTGAGAATTGTAGTGTCATATGAGGGCTGATATTTTTCTTTTTCATGGGCAGTTCGTTTCTCCATCTTTTCTCTATCTGTTTTCTGTTTTCTATCTGCCCCTTTTGGCTAAAACAAAATAATACACAAAAATTCTGTTTAAAATAAAAACTTTAAAAACAAACACAATACTGCAAGCTTCTCTTTAATAATCTTCTGCTTGTGACTACCAATCATTTCTTACCTTAAAAACTTTAATTTGACAGCTGGCTGAATGCAGATGATCAGTGTATTCTCCACCTTCTGCTTCTTTAAATGTGTCAACCTGAATTCTAAAAGGAACTCCTTTTTCACCTCCATGTTTACGAGGTGTAAATTCAGTGCTAATGCAATGTACCTGAAAAATATTAAATTTAGCAGATCTTAATGTGTTTCTGTCTGCCACTATTAAGCTTTTATTAGAAAAGTAAACCAATTGTGATCAAGTTCAGCATCTCTCAGCCTGCTATAGTACAGATGTTAAGATGAATAGGTTTTACTCCAAAACATCTGGAGAGTGTGATGTTGTAGTGGCTATTGTGTGCAATCGATGCAGAGATACATCCCTACATGATATTCTTGTGGAGAGTCTGGTTTCAGAGCCTACCTCTGAATTAAAGCAGACATTATTGTTACTAGAATATAAAGCACTATTTAATTTGTAGCACTAATCCATAATGCTTAGAATCAAAGTGTGGTCAGTCAGTGCATCAATTTTTTAAGGGATTCAGTACATTAATGCAGTTTAAGTGTAACAATACAACATTAAACAAATGGACCTTCCAAATTAAGAAACACAAACATTTATATACCAAATTATAAGCAAGAGCAAAGCAGGTAGAAGTGGGAGAAGAGTTACCTTCATGCCCACCTTGGAACATTTCCTTGGTTTACCAGGTCTCTTACATCCACTTATGACAGTAAACTTATGTTCCATTACATTCACTTGTTACAGAATTACCTTTTAAGATGTTGACAATTATGAGAATAACTAATATTCAGATACTAACTCTTGATGCTAACACGAATAACTAATACTCAGATACTAACTCTTGATTCTTCAACTGTGAAGAATATTAGGCAGACTTTCAACTCGTTCCAAAACTATATAAAACCATAATTTCTCAAGAAGATAAGTTTTCAAACCTGAATAAAGGCAGATGTGCGCTTCCCAGGATCCCACAGAAATTCAACTGCGTTCAGCTGGCTCGGATGTGTTTTTATATCAATTACTCCAACAGACATAGGAATATCTAGTTGAAATGAATAAAAATTTGAAGAAACAGACAGTCAAAATTCTAATCAGTATATTCTGAACTATATATATATATTTGTTTAGCATATCTTGATGGCACAAATAATGAACATGCAGTAATATTTAAATTTTAAAGTCCCTGTTTTAACTGAGACAGACTTTATATCCAGGCCTACAGTTTATTGTTTATTATGGCAGTACTGTAGCAGGTTCTCTCTAAAATTGTTTTATTTTTTTTCCCAATTTACTTTATAGAAATCTATATGTTAGTACATATTTAAACAACAGGCATTCCATTCTAGTAAGCATTCTCGTTAACTCACCTTTTCCACAGGAGAGACTACCTTAATCCAGTCAAATCTTTATTAAGGTCTAAGACCAGCATAGTACAGCAAAAACAGAAGTTGAGAAAAGGGTACATAAAAGAAGCATTTCTGTTCTGAGTTAGAGAGTAATAAAATTAGTATTTAAGATTACTAATATTACAACAACTACTAAACCTATGATATTATGCTGATAGTTTCTTTATCTTAATCCATACACTCACCTAAATCAAGTAATCTGTCCCCAGGGCGATTCCACTTCCAGCCTTCTAACTGCTGATGCTCAGTGTATTGTAGTCTTCTGTCGTGGAACACAACTCTTATGATACTCTTTGAAATAAGCAAAAATACAAAAGGTAAAGTAAACTATTACTAACATTTAGCAGAAACAATCAGTATGTTAGAGTATGACTACAGCTTGGATGTATAGTCAGGAGTGACATTATTCTGCTGTGACTAACAGCTAATTTAAAAAGAGTAAAGTTGGCTTTCTTACAGAAGAACTGTAATAGTACACAAAAGTACACATAGTGCTCTGTCTTCCAGAGTATTTGTTCCCAAACTGGTGTGGGGATGTGCATATGTGTACTAAAATCCTGGCGGTGGTAGTGATGTTGCCCACAAGACTGAGACCTTCATAAAGAAGAAAACTGTGGCTATCATTTTAAATTCTGTAAGAGAGATTTCTAGTGTAGGATCCCTAAAATAATAATAATTTAAAAAACACAACCCCTGCTTATTTTAAAAACAATGTTGTCTGTGTTTATTTTAAATTACAAAATATTTTTTTAAAAAGGGGGTGGCTGAATGATGGTAAATCGGGTGTGTGTCTGTAGAGTGTGAGTGTTTCTCCAAAATCAGAAAGGAAGTACAATACCAAAATGTTTGGAAATTGCTATTCCACAATGACAATCTTCTAGTTATTATTATTTTTTTGCATTACAATGGAAGCACATCTTTTTATGCACATAGAAAGTATTACTGTTTTTGGCCAATAAATAAATAAATAAATAAAGAACATAAATGAATAAAGCCACTGGTAGCATTAGTAGCTGCAATTTTAACAAAGCCCTGTTTAAAACCATGATTACATATACCTTTCAGAGAAAGCATGTGTAGCTTGAAAACAAACCCAAAGTTATAGTACACTATTTTATTTGGAAAACAGGTGAATGGTTGTATTTCTTAGAATGTAGCTTAATGTTCATCCTTGGAAATACAGCAGACCATCTATTATGTTTCCTTTGTCTGCCTCGGAGTTACTCCTTAGTGTAGAGCTCACTGTGTGGGGAGGGGCCACTCAGAGTAATCATATCTGCCACTCTCCCCGACATGTTATCTGCAGTAGCAAGGACAACACCCATCTCTCCTTACCTCTCCCCAACCCAAAACAGGCAACAAGCCTCTTCCCTGCTAGTTAGCAATTTATTCATAATGCTTAAAATCCAAAAGCATGACACCAGGTAGCCTTACAGATAACTGAAGTAAATAGAGAATTTTTAATCACTGAAAAACAAAACAGCCAAGACCAAGAATATTCAAACCACCATCTTTCTGAATTTGCACTTTGTCGTTTTGTATTAGTGACTATATTTCAAATTAGACTGATGTGGGAGGGAGCAATGAAGGAAGAGTGTGTGGCTTTTATCAAAAAGAACAGATTTTCAAAAAGAAATTAACTAGCAAGGACCTGCAGGTCTCTCTTCTTAATTTCATTTCTATTACAGAGAGGGAAAGTGAGCAACTAGGCTAGAAAAATACTTTTGTAGCTCAACTAAAATGGGCTCAAGTACCCTTTGACACTCAGTCCACAGTTTTGCTGACTCCTGCCCTAACACTGATTGAAAAGTCTCAGGTAACGCCAGTGGACTGGCGGACGGGATCTTCATCCCTGACTTGCCAGACAGCACAGGGTTTGTTTTCCTGAAGTAATAAACATTCACAGCTGCTACAATGAGGTGAAGCAATGTGCCCACAAGTTCACCATTCAATCACTCTATCAATTCACCATCTCTCTAATAAAAGAGAACAGATAACAAAGAAAGTAAATACAAGAGAGGTTCTGAATAGCAACCAGCAAGCCCCCCTCATACCAGTTTGGCTGAGAAGTAACTTTTCTGCTCAGTGACAAATCTTCTGGGACAATCTAAACTGGTGAGCATTACAAGACCACAAAGCCTGAAATATAACCTATGGTAAAATAACCGATGGTAATTTTTACCAGTGTCACTAGTACCAAGTAGAAACGTGAAGGCCTAGAAAACTCCAGAAAAAATATTTTTCCCCCCAAAGCATTTTTGTTTATTGTTTCAAAAAAAAAAGGGAAGATGATTATGGAATATTTTATGACGATGAATAAAATATTTACAACAACATGTTCACACTGGAATTCCAAGCCTAGACTTTAGTTATGAATGGACCACACGGTCAAATCCAGGAAGACATACTGGAAAGGGAACATAATACCCATCCAGTCATCATGTAATGTTTGAAAAGTCTAATTATGCATATGACTTGGCAAATCCACATCTATGCACCCTCCTGCAACAATAATCACATTTCCCCCTGTATTCTGTGAGAGCAAGGAAATGTTAAAGATAAAGCCACTCAAATGGTCATTGGGAGCCATTCAACAATTACGTGATCCTTGAAGGGGGGAGGGGGTCTGCCATCTGAATTACGGAAAAATTACGTGTGTGTGTTTGTGTGTGTGTGGGGGGGTCAGGCCAAAGATTATGTAATCCATTTGGAGCTGTTGTGCACTAGGCACCAATAGTGAAAAGCTCTAAAAATTAAGAGTTTCGATACAAAAGCGCTGGATTACATAATTTTAAAGGGGGGAGGGGTCTAAACTAAAATTACAGTCCGATTACATAGGGAGGGAGGGAGGGAGGGGTCAATTCCCTCCCAAAAACGGATCACATAATTGTTGAATGGCCCCTTAGTAAGCACAGAGAAACAAAAATGAAGACTATGATACCAACATACCTTTACCAGTTTCCCAGTAACCTCTGGCACATCTCCTACCTTCCGATTATCTAACAGTCGAATTTCATAGGACTGACCTTTGACAGAAGAAAAGGGCATTTAATTTACCATTACTTTATTTACCAAAGGTGATTGGATTATTTAGCAGTGCCACAATGAATTGTGATACATCATATTAAAAAGTGACAAGGAAAAACAAATACAGTATGTGAAAGCCACCACTGACTCCTCTATTGGCAGGAGAAAAGCAAATATCTATAAGTGCTTCGGTAAATAACATGAAGAAGGGACAGATGCTGGGATTGAAAGGCAGTAATCCTATATTAAAGGCTCTGCTGTCATAAATGGCCCACATCTTACTGACATTAGTTGTCATCACAGAATCCTTCAACAACCTAAGAGTGCTGTCATTAAAGACTTGGTTAGCATAGCTCATCTGGATTGCAGGTAAGTGTTTACTTCATTCAGACCTCTGAATATCAGCAGTGCCATTAAAAATTCAACCTATCTTGTTATAGGAAGTCCATATAAAATGCAGCTTGGACACTCCTACAATAGCACAACCTTGTAAGTAAGCACTGTGTTTTAAATATACTGTAAAAGATTCAGAAGCAATAATGAACATTCAAATAAAAGGGACTTGTGAGAGAAAATGAAGTCTCACAACTACCAGACAGATATATCTGTTGCTAAGAAGTAAAATTCAACATATTTCTAAATTGTTCTTCATTAGGGTTTCCCATTCATGTAACAATAAAATATCCCCTTCACCATCTGCACTAGCACTGTATTTATTATAATGAATCCTACATCTGGGAACTTACCGATATAATAAATACATCATTAGGGTGCATATTAACACATTAAGGTGTGTATCAACACAACACACAGTGATACAGAACTTGCACAATGTTTTTAAAAAAATCTGAAGGCAGTTCTCACCCTAAAAGAGCAGCATCAACAGCACATATATATGTACCTAAAAGAGCAATCTACCACAACCCCATAAACAAAGCTGAGGAAGCCATTTCTCTCAACATGCCTATGCATTTGGGATATGAGCCAACTATATATATGCTTTACAAAACGATGCTGCCCTCTACCTTGGGTTACTTGATTAAGTTTTCAGTTGCAGTGAGATCAACTACTATGTAAGTCAATGGTAATCTAGTTGAAACCCTTTTCTGCCAGCTAAACAAAAAAAATAAAATAAATAAATCCTGGAATAAAAACAAAACAAAACTGGGTGATCAAGACCCCCAGAAGCTGGTCCAAGATCCCAGAAGGTGAGTGGAGCACAGCTGGTTATTTAAAGGGTTATTACAGCTCCCTTAGGGATACCTGAGACCTCAAACAGACTTTTCCAAAACTGCAAATCATTTTGTTGTCACTTCAGTTTGAAAAAACAAAAACAAAAAACCGGTAGGTGCTGACCACTGAAATCTTAAATTGACCCTGTATAGCTGCCCTCTCCACCTGTACAACATCTTGGTCAGAATCTAATTGTCAATCCCAACTGGAACAGACCCACAGAAGCAACAGAACCTCTGTGTTAACATACCAAATTCCACTGATTGTTGTTAAAGAAATTTTGTTATTATTGTTCATCCTTGGTCTCTGGGTCCAATAGCCAAAGAGAGTTATACTTTGATAGTTTTATATGCACATTAAAAACAATTAAATACAGTCCTTCATCCTAATAGTCCCTGCAACATCAAAAATTCAGATTACATGGATGGATGTCTCAGTGTGAAACAACTACTAATCCTGATTCAAACTGCTACATGTATAGCTACAATTTCAATTTTATCTCATTCTCTTTGGAAAAAGTCCATTTGCTTCCTCCTTCTAATCTAGACAAAAGACCATGTTTCTTATAAAATGAAATATTTTTATTCCATGATACATAACCAAACCTGACACACATTCCAACCATTTCTTTGTTGTTTCTCTACACATACTAGATACTAGGACACAAAAGAAAGATATTTATAATTATCCTTTTCAGAACAAGTATTTTGAACATACTATTATTAATTTATGTTGGGGCATTTTGTATTTAATAGAATTTAATAAAATGTCAGAACAATGCAAAAATATGATTTACAGAAACATTTCTAACCTTGATTTAGGTAAGTGAGGGTTTCATCGTGTAACTTGATTGCTGGAGACGTTGCAGCACACATAACATATTGAAAAGGTGGATTTTTTGTGTCATTGTCAGGTGGAAGGCTAGAATCTTCTTGCTTGAAAATGGGAAGTGCCAAAACATCACTGTGGGGAAAGCCATACTGTCAGATTCTGGTTTATGTTACAAACAAGAAAACGTCTGGAGAAGCTCTAGAACAGGGATTCTCAACCTGAAGCCCATGGGCCGGATGTGGCCCATGATGTCATTTCATGTGGCCCCCACCGCCTCCACCACAACAACAGGAAGTGCAATGTGGTAGAGGAAGGGCAAAATGGCTGTCCGCTTCCCCGAAGCTGTCTGAGAGAGCATGACCCCACCCCCATCTTTAAAAGGTTGAGAACTCCTGCTATAGAACATTAGCAGGAAGCAGACACTCTATTACTAGGAAATTGATAAGCTGAACCAACTTCTTGCTTCCAAATTACAGTAAAACCTCTACTTATGAAAAAAGGTCTGTTCCATAGGCTTTTTCTTAAGTTGAATTTTTATGTAACTCGAAGCAAACCCATAGGAAAAATTATTTTTATGTAACTCGAAGCAAACCCATAGGAAAAATGAAATTTTTATGTAAATCGAAGCATAGGAAAACCCATAGGAGAAAGAATCTTTATGTAACTTGAAGCAAACCCATAAGAAATTGTGTAAATTGGGAAAAGGTTTTAGCACAAAATCATTTTTAAGTCAAATTTTATGTAACTCAGGGCATTTGTAAGTCGGGGTTTTAAATTGTATTATTTAGCATATTTAGGAAATCTATTAAATGGAATGATATAAATGTGAGTGGATTTCTACACCTGCACTTGGAGCATGAGGAAAAAAAAGACTCATTGGAAAAGACAATACTGATGGGAAAATGTGATGGGAATGGAAAAAAAGAAAGACTGAACATGAGATGGATTGATTCAATAAAGGAAATGAGGTACACAGAAAGAGCCTCCTCAAAGATTGTGGTATTTTTGTAGTTCAGAGCTCCCATTAAGTCAGAAGCAACCCAATAACATATAACACCCTCCCATCCCCTCCTCACATTTTATCTAATCCAGGGGTGCCCAAACTATGGCCCGTGGGCTGGATCCAGCCTGCAGGCCCTAGTTTGGGCACCCCTGGGTTACACAGAGAAAATGGCAGCCTAAAATTTATCTCATCCTGTTGCAAAAGATTGCAACACACATTTTACTTCTGCTTCCAGTGAGAGAAATCACATGACTGGCCTTCTGAACCACATGGCCGGCCCACTGAAACACCTGACTGGCCAATGGCCTGAAAAGTTTGGGTACCCCTGATCTAATCTCAGAGTTTCCAAACTCTTTATGCAGCAGGGCAAGAAAACTAGAGAGGCTGTTATAGAGAGAAGTGAGGGAGGCACTGCCACCAGCTTAGTTATAAACACCTTAGTGTTATAAACTTCTAAATAAAATTATCCCTAAGATTACAACTACAAAACATTTCCCTGTGAACAGCCTTGGAAAGTAGTTCTTGGAGAGAAGCAGCATATCATTTTACAGAACTGTGCATGCGCAGGAAAACCCATTAGTGTGGCTTCACAGGGACCATGAAGAAGAACCAGCAACAACAATACTATTCACCACAAAAGGGGGGGGGGGAGACCATTAAAAAATTTAAATGATCAGATAAACTAAGCAATTCAGTGACATCTTATCTAGAGTACAATTATGAAAAAAATAGGTGTTTAGGACCTGTCAACCTAACAGTTTGAAAGCAAGAAATTGCAAGGAGATAAATAGGTACTGCTTTGGTGGTAAAGGCAACAGTGCTCCATGCGCTCCGGTGTCTAGTCATGCTTGCCACATGACAACAGAAACGTCTGCAAAGACAGCACCAGCTCTTTGGCTGTAAGAGATGAATCGGATACGACTGGTTTTCGAGCAAGGGAGACAGTTACCTGCTTAAAAACTTATATTGGAATGCTCACTTGCCTATTTTTACTAGAACTCAGTTCCACAGATGTAAGCTCATCACTCATGCTCAACACAGGTACATTGATAGTTTCCTATAATTGATCCCAGAATACAGGGAGACTGAAATATGGATGGATCCTGCTGATTTAAAACAACTGGATTCTGATAGGCCTTTCATGAACGGGCTGTTATTTCATGCTCATTGATTTGCCTTTTCCTTTACTTGTTTCCTTTCCTGTTCTTTTTAAAATCTTTTCCATTGCTATTTTTCTTAGCTGTCTTGGAGGTTATATGAAAAACAGAATAAACGTTTGTAAAACAATTGTCTGGTCCTTGGCTGGTTGACTGGCAAGACAAACACCAGGTCCCAAGACAACCAGGTAACAGGCAAAAACAGTAACCAAATTTCAGCTCAGGAAACCAGAGACACAGGATTGGTCCAGATGACGAGAGAGTAGTCCAAATGAGCCAGAAGTCAGGCAACCGGTTGAACAGAAACAACAGAGTACCCTTGTGGGCTGGAGCGAGGCAAAGACAAAATTTCAAGAGCAAGGATCCAGGCAAGGCACAATAACAGACCACAGAAAACATGAAGTGGGCAAAAGTCTTCAGAAGGAGGGATCAGGAGAAAGGCATGAAATTTTCTAGAAACCAGGAACAAGGCAGGACATCCAGGAGCCATGCAACTACAAGTCTACAGACCACAGGGACAAGGCAGGGAGTCTTCAGGAGCAGGAATCAAGAGCAAGCAGAGATCTTTGCCAGCAGGAGCCAGGGACAAGACAAGAGATCTAGGAGCCACACAACTACAAGTCTGCCAACCTCCATAATTGCAGAAGAATAACTTCAAGGGTAGGTCTAAGGTAAGGACAGAGTTCAATGAGCAAGGTTCCTGTCAAACCACACGAACCAATAACTGGGTAGAAATCTTCAGGAACTAGATCTTCTAGAAACCAGTAACAAGTCAAGAGATCCATGAGCCAAGAAAGTGCAAATCTGCTGACTTCCATTGCTGAGGCAGCTTCTGTAAAGGCTTGCTCTTATATAGTTAAGCCATCCAGGGTCTCCAGGTAAAGCCTATAAAGATCCAGAACCTTCCCCAGGGCTCTCAGTGGGGCTTAGCAGTTTCAGCAGAGTGAGAGACCAGTCCTGTAGGATTTAGAGCAGCTTCAAATCCTGACAAGAATAAATCTAAGCTCTTTAATGTGTGTGTTTTATAAACTGAATGTGTAGTTTTTGTCTATAGTAGACCTTCTTTAAATGTTGATGACCAGAGGTGTCTTAAGACATATTTTCACTTGTAAATAAAGCAAAGCAACTACACTTATATACTGTCCTATAGCATTTAGTGCACTCTCTGGATGGTTCAGTTAATTAGCAGTTTGCCCCCAACATGTTGGGTACTCATTTTACTGACCTCAAAAGGATGGAAGGCTGAGTCAACCTTGATCCCTGGTCAGGATCAAACTCACAGCATTCTGGATGCAGTACAGCGGTTTAACCACTGCACCACCAGGGCTCTAATTAACTTGATCCTAAATATAAGTGAAATAATATTTAGTCATAGCATCCACACACTCACATGCTGTGTGATACATGGAACCAGGACATATCCTAAGCACTCACTAACGCAAAGAGTTTTAGAATAAGATTTTAAAGTTCTAAACTTAATTCGGCTTTATTTCCTCCTACATTCCATTATATGATATTTGTATCTTGCATTGTAAACAGAAATAACATTACCAAAAATCATCCAAACATTTTAAATTTGTCTAATAGGCTTTGAAATAACTGGTGTGGTGTAGTGGATTGTGTGATGGGCTAGGACACAGGAGGCTTTGACTTGAGTCCCTGCTCAGCCACAGAAGCTCACTGGAGATGTGGAGCTGGTATAAAGCTACTCCTTAAACATTTCACTTACAGTACCTTGAAAGCTCTTTTAGGGTCACTTCCCTATAATGGCAGCAATGAAGAAATTAGCAAATATCATTAAGTGTAGGAATGTGTCATTAGAGATCAAGATCATCCACACTCTTGTATTCCTGTATTCTTGTATTTACAGGTAAATAAAACTGACAGGAAAACAATCAACTCATTTAAAATATGGTGCTGGAGGAGAACTGTACAGATACCCCAGACTGTCAGAAAGACAAACAAGTGGGTCCTAGAACATAACAAGCTAGAACTGTCTCTATAGGCAAAAATGATGATGTTGAGGTTGTCCTACTTTGGGCATTATCAAGAGAAGGCAAGATTCTATGGAACAGACAATAATGCTGGTAAAGACTGAGGGCAGCAAGAAAAGAGGAAGACCAAATGTGAAATGGATTGACTTCCTAAAGAAAACTCTTGAGTTTGTAAGAGATAAGCAGGATTGTTGAGAACAGGGTATTTTGGAGACCTTTCATTCATAGGGTTGCCATAGGTTGGAGAAAACCTGACAGCACCCAACAAAAACAACAAGTCGCTTCCCATTTGACAATACATAACATAACATAATATGCCTTAATAAATAAAATGCTCAAACTCTTACTGCTGATATGATTCATACTGCTATAAACAGCAAAGTCAGTGTAAATATTACTTGTGCACTGAGCTGCACAACTTGATACACAACAAATAAGACCTAAAGTGACTTTCTAAACTGCAGTAGTTCGTCGTCAATAGTTACCCCTGTTTGTTATACCAGTAACAGAATTTTGGCTATATATTTTGCTATATTCACACAATAGTGAGGACATAAGATAAATAATGGGATAATTATTTTAAAAGCTAATCATTGGAATAAACTGTAAGATAGAATAAACATGCACATCAGCAAGAACAGTACAATTAAAAGTATATGGTATACTAAAAGAAACATATTTCATTAAGCTGTGTGACTATCCTAATCTCTTTAGAAAGTTGTGGATAATTTAATCAAATTGTAGAGATAAATGTATATTGTCATACTTGGCCCATTCTGAGACTTGAGACAAGAACTAATAAAAAATTATACTGACATTTATGGCAATAATTTTCATGCTATACTAAATATAGCCATGATTTTAAAAGAAAGCACATGCTATCTTCCAATTATATATTGCCACTAACAATATAACCACAACTGTACTTAAAAGCAGCAAGCATCTCTCATTTAGAGGTTTACATTCCTCCTGCTCAAAGTGACAGAAGCAGGGGCTCATCCCTGAGCATGTTGTGTTTCAAAACAGCAAAACCACTTGCTGATTTAGAAAGTTTTTGAAGGTCAGCCAGACATCATCAGGAAGATTTCTACCCTTCCCGAATGGAGGTGGGAGAGGGGAAGAGTTGGTGACCATTCCAAGTGTATGAGTGAATATGACAACAGGTGGTAGATGGGAAGGAAGTTTTAAAGTAGCAAATGGGTTAGAAGACCGACTTAAATGCACTTGGTAAATGTTATATGCTATCAACTCACTTCTGACTTATGATGACTGCATCAATTAAGAAGTCCTAACCTAAACAGGCCTATTCAAGTGCTGCAAACTAAAGTATGTGACTTCCTTTACTGAGTCAATCCATCTCATGTCTGACTTTATTCTCCTACTCCTTCTACTTTTCCCAAAAGCAGTGTATTTCTAGTGGCTCTTCACTCAAAACACACACACACACACCCCAGTCAGAATTACCACTCATGCTGCATTTCCAACTCTATTTTAACCTCACACCCATTCTGGTGCTGAAGGAATTTATTCCCAGATCCCAACAAAAGTCAAAATCAAACTTAAAAGCTGCATATGAAGTATAAAAGTTTTTACTTAAATGCATCACAACACTATGGTTGAACTATACTTACTCAAAATACATTCACAAGCTTACTTCCTTTAGTCACTCCATTTAACCACAATAAACACATATATTTAATATATTAATGTACATTCAAAAAGATTAAAGACCCTTGAAACCCCATTGCATAAATAAAAGAAAAAATCTGCAAAAAAGAGGTCTTAGATTTTGTACGATGCTCCCATCTTTATTTTTTTAAAAAAATGTAAAATCTTAGCATCCAAACTGTACTCTCAGATTATATACCTGGCAAACATCATAACACATTTCTGAAACTTACAAAACTGAAATGAGGGCAGCACTAACTTAACGAGTGATCTGGAGTTTCTGCCAACTATACTCTTCCACCTACTTGAATGCAGGAAGGGAGCCCATTCTGTCTACAAGACCAGGCAAGAGATCAAGATGGCCTGGAAATCTGTGTATAGTGAACATACCCAGTTATACTGTACTCTCCTGAACACATTAGCCATGGCTGGCTTTGAAACCACATTGGAGGAAAAAACGCACCTACCTCCATTTCACCCATATCAGAGAGTAAACAAAACAACAAAGGACAAAAAAAATTGTTAGTTAGACTAGATCCTGTATTTAAATGTGAGCTTTCATGGGTCACGTCCACTTTGTCAGACATAAGAGTGATGCTTGATCCACGAAATATCACATTTTAAATACAGGAGTTAATCTTTAAGGTGCCACATTTGTCTTTTTGGTTTTGTTTACCCTCTGATATGCTTGCACAGACTATCATGGCTACCACTTCAGAAAAGGGCAGGCCATAAAAACTGGGACAAGTCCTTGGAGAGAATGAGTAAAGGTGACAAAGACAACACAGGTCTCCTACTGGCACCTGAGGGTCTCTTTCAGGGAGAGACCCACACAGCGGTTGTCGAGATGCAAACCCAACTGTACACCACTACTGTGTGGCCTAGCATCACTTTCCCACCATATGGACATATCCAGGAAGAGCTTTATGGCAAGAACAAACATTCTTGAGGGTACACAAGAGCCAAAACAAATTCAAACAGAAGTTCTCAACCTTTTTAAGCCGGGGGTTGGGTCACCCTCCCTCAAACAGCTTCCGGGGCTAGACAGCCATTTTGCCCTTCCTCCACCAGATGGCACTTCCTGGTGTGGAGGAGGCAGTGGGGGGCCACATGAAATGGTGCCACGGGCCAGTTTGAGAATCCCTGAATTAGAAGCTGGAGGAAGGAGCTCACTAGACAAGGAACAGCACCAAGGAAGGTACAGCTGAGGAACTCAACTTCCCCTACACCACTTGGAGGACTCTAAATAGGCTGAAGGTTGGGGTGCCTAAATGCAAGGCCAACATGCTCAAGTGGGGGCTGCTGGCAGACAACAACACGCTGTGTGAATGTGGAGATACAGAATCCAGCTCATTTACTGGTCTGCCCATGACTGCCAGAAACACGCACCAATGAGGACTTAAGTTTGGCCAACAACAAAGCCAAGGAAGTGTGGCTTCATTTTGGCAGTCCAGGTTTTGATCAGGACACAGAAGCTGCCGCCAGGGGAAACTGGAGGGAGGCGACCCAGCCTGCCTGCTTCCCTTCCTCCCCGTTATGGCGAACCTTGGCACTACGGATGTTCTTGGACTTCAATTCCCAGAAGCCCAAGCTCCTGTGAATCCACATGAATGGGTTTGCTGCTATTCATCTGGCCCACGCCACACCACCCTCGGAAGCGGAAAATGCGTCCATACGGGCGCGCTTTACTTCCGCTTCCAGGAGCAACAAGGGAGGCTCGGCGTGGGCCGGATGAATCGCAGCAAACTCTTCCTTCCGGATTCTGCATCTCTCCACATTCACACAGCGTGTTGTTGTCTGCCAGCAGCCCCTACTTGAGCATGTTGACCTTCCATTTAGGCACCCCAACCTTCAGCCTATTTAGATCCCTGCAAATGATGTAGGGGAGGTTGAGTTCCTCAGCTGTATCCTCCTCTATGTTCCTTGTCCAGTGAGCTCCTTCCTCCAGCTTCTATTTCAGGGATTCTCAACCTGTGGGCCGGATGTGGCCCGTGGCATCATATCACGTGGCCCCCACCACGGGCGCGTTTTACTTCCGCTTCCAGAAGCTACAAAGGTGGCGTGGCCGGATGAAGCTTGGCCTTCTGGGAATTGAAGTCCAAGAACATCTGGAGTGCCAAGGTTCGCCATCACGGCTTCCTCCAACCCCCCAGTTGCAGCCGCGGTGGCGCTGTGGCTGTTATTGTTGCGCCCACCTCATGCTATAGGCGCCGGCGCCCAGTTCCTGCCCAATGCCGGAGAGACTAGCGTCGAAATCATGGGCCAGCCCGGAGTCGATGACTTCGTCCATCTTCAGCACCCACGCCATCCTTCCGCCAGCGGTCCCGAGAAGGAAGGAAGGAAGGAAGGAAGCAGCGGGGGAAGGAAAAGAGGGAGGGAGGCGTCGCCGCCGTGGGGTTTCGCCTCCTCCTCCTCCTCTTGCGGTGGGGCGCAGCGTCTGGCCGGGCTGAGAGCCGTGTCGAGCCCGGGAGTTCAAAGAAGGGAGGGAGAAAACTGGAGAGGTGGAAGGAGAGGGAGAAATGATGGGCTGGAAGGGGGGAAGAGGAAAGGAAGAAGAGGAGGAGGAATAGCAATGGAGGGCCTTCAGCCTCGGGGCAGCCCCTTCCCCTCCCAGGCAGCGGGGCTGGCAGGAAGCGACGCCGACACCACGGGAGCCGCGGCGCTCAGCAGACCCATTCCTGCGCCCGCCGCTTCCTCCTCCTCCTCCTCCTCCTCCTTCAGCAGCCCTGGTTCAGAGCCGCTCCCAAGGCGCCGCCGGGCGCCCGCATCCGCGCGGGCAGCCGGCGGCCCCGCCTGGCAAGTCTCGACGGCCCCTCCGCAAGTCGGAGCTGTGCCTGTTCCGGGGTCTCCGCCTCTTCCCTGGGGGTGCGCCGCGTCAGCAGCGACCGCAGAGCCTGCCCTAACATGGCGGCCACATTCTCCTCCTCCTCCTCCTGCTCGTCAGTCTCCCGCGTCCCGCCCGGCGGGGCCGGTTTTGATTGGCAGTGAGGCCAGGCCAGGCCATTCCAACAAGCGAGGGAGGGAGGGGGGGTTTCCTTGCTAACCAATCAAAAAGCGCGCTCCCGCTCTCGCTGGCTTTACCCATAGAGGTATAATGGCTTTACCCCTCTCGAGCGCTCTCGTGGCCGCGGAGACTACACTACCCAGAGTGCAATGCGCCAAACTTCGTCCAGGAAACGTAAAACGCCGCCGTACCTACGTGGTACTGTGTTTGTGATTCGTGCGGGGTAGGCGGTAGGCGGGCGTCGGGCGCAGTTATCCATCCAACGTGGCGGAATGGCACTTCTGCTGCGGTGCGGATTTTAGAAAGTTACTGTCCACTTCGTGCCACGTTGCCTAGTGATTGGCTGAACGAATTGAAGCTTGCCATTGTTCAAAGATTATTGAACGTGACATATTAGTAGATTTTTAATTATTGCATGGTGGTATAGCACACATCTGTCAAGTATCCCGGATTGGCTGGGATTTCCCGGAGGAGTTCTGTGCATGCACAGAAGGGATCTGCGCAGAAGGATCCTGCGCATGCGCAGAAGTTGTTGCTGCGCATGCGCGGCTGGGCCGGAGCAGTTCCCTGATTTTCTGGAGCTACGCTTGACAAGTATGTTATAGCAGAGATGCCCAAACTTTTCGGCCAGTCATGTGGTTCAGGGCCCCCAAGGACCGGATCCGGCCCACAAAGCCCTCGTTGCTCCCGGATGAGCATGTTTTACTTCCGCTTCCGGGAGCAACAAGGGCTTCCTGGGCCGGATGAATTGGCATCGGGGGCCGGATCCGGTCCATGGGCCGTAGTTTGGGCACCCCTGTGTTATAGAGTAAAAATAAATTCAAACAACGTTACTATTAGCTACTGTAATGAATAATCTGATTTAAATGCGTTTTAATTTGTTTCAAACTCAGCAAGTTTGAATATTCCATATACTAAACATTCTTTAATTTTTCAGTTAAGAATTAAAATGAAAAGTAATAAATGGAAACACGAAAATATAAGATTTAAAATATATCATTTATGTCGGGTTCTCAACATTTTCCCATCAAGGGCCAGACCACACCCCGTCAGACAGCTGAGTGGGCTGAACATGTGATTCCCCCTGCCATAAATGCTGCCGTAAACTGCACCCACAGCTGTCATAAACACATTTATAACAGCCATGAGTGCATTTACAGTGCATTTTTTTTGCTGTTTTCACTTTCACCACTTCTGGCGGTGATGGTAGCGAGGGTGAAATGGTGCCATGGGCTGGGTCCAGCCCACGGGCCATAGGTTGTGACCCCCTGCTTTATGTTATTTAAAAGAGTGAAACTCACAATTCTTGACAAAAAGAGTAACGTTAATTGCATTCTGTTGTGCTGTCATGTGGTCCTCAAATGTACATTGAACAGGGCACAAGGAGCAGGTGTACAAATGTGTAGTCGTCTGCACACTCCACAATCGCAGAGGGTCAACATCACCGGGTATCCCCATTTATTTAGAGTATCTCTAGATCTTGCTGTGCCCAAGTGTAGTCTATTAAGTGATTTCCAGACTTCCCAACTTTTGCCCAAACCAGCTGCCTGCTTCTCTGTTCCATCCAATGTTGATCCTTCCATATGACTATTCTACTTTTAAATTCATCCAAATCTTCTGTTGATTTAAGAAAGATTTTCCTGGATTTTA
Source organism: Bradypodion ventrale (assembly GCA_035047345.1). Classification (NCBI taxonomy): domain Eukaryota; kingdom Metazoa; phylum Chordata; class Lepidosauria; order Squamata; family Chamaeleonidae; genus Bradypodion; species Bradypodion ventrale. The sequence continues at coordinate 78,406,584 of JAWDJE010000006.1, read as the reverse complement.
ATCTCTGGTGGGCTGGGTGAAGGCCATAGAAAAGATGTCATTCAGTTATTAATAATTTAAGCCTCTGCACATGCTGCCACTTCTCTGCAGACGCTTGGGTGGGTGAGGGGTGATACCAGCTAGATGGTAGTCATTTTCTAGAGGGGTAGGATTCAAACATTCCAGGATGCCTAAGAGACCACATCTCCCCAAGATTGTCTGACCGTCCAACCAGAGCGGACCGGAGGGGCTCTCTAACTGTACCATCGGATAGAGGAGCTCGTCTCTCTAGCACAAGGAGGAGAGCCTTTTCCGTGTCCACTCCAGCCTTATGGAACCTCCTGCTGACAGAATTGCGACTGCAGACAGAATTGCTGCCTTTTAGAAAAGCACTCAAAACAAGGCTGGCAGGACAGGTGTGGGGCACGGATGGAGGTATGACCCCCACCGGTTGTCTTATTTAAGATGTAACTTAAGACCCTCCCTCCTACAGATGGGGTGGGCGGGATTTTTAATTGGGGATGGCTGTTTATTAATTGATGGGGTGGGGAGGTAATTTTAGTGTTGATTAAGGACGCTTTTAAGGGTTTTAAATTGTTTTAAAGATGATATGTTTTTATATTATTGTTGTAGCGCCGCCCAGAGTTACTCGTTCGAATGGGGCGGCAATACATAAATTTGAATAATAATAAATAAATAAATATTATACTGGCTTTGTGTAAAACAATACCTAATTCAGTGGGAAGGTAAACAGCGTTCTGTACACTCTGGTGTCTATGCCTGCCACATGTCCACAGAAATGTCTGCAAATGCAGACAGTGCTGGCTCTTTGGCTAAACAGAGATGAACACCGAACTCTAGAGTCAGATACAACTGGCTTTTGAGCAAGGCTGACCTTTATCTTTACCTTACTTCCATGTGACAGAATCACTCTGGTTTGTATTACTCCTTTAAGAAAAATGCAAACACTAGAGCAGGTAAAGAGAAGGGCAGCAAGGATGATCAGAGGAATAGAAACCAAACCATATGTGGAAAGACTGAAGGAACTGGGCATGTTTAGCGTTGAGAAAAGGAAAATGAGAGGGGATATGATAGCACTCTTCAAATACCTGATAATCCTAAAGAGGAAGGGAAGGATCTGTTCTCTATCATCCCACAGTGCAGGACACATAATGATGGGTTGAAATTGCAGGAAGCTGGAAATAGCCTGAATGTTAGGAAAAACTTCTTAATGGTTAGAGCAGTCTGACTGTGTAACCAACTGACTCGAGAAGTGGGGAGTGCTCCAACACTGAAAGCATTAAAAAGAGAATAGGACCACCATCTGTCAGATTTGCTTTGATTCGGATTCCTGCATTCAACAGGGGGTTGGACCCGATGGCCTAAAAGGCCCCTTCCAACTTAGTTATTCTATGATTCTATGGCTGTAATCTATACCAGGGCATTAAACCGTATGCTATCCTGACTAGATGTTCATTGTGATTGACTATTTTAAGGCTCTCGTTTAATTTAAGATTGCTCTTAGGTAATTCTTATAGGATAGGGGTGCCCAAACTTTTTGGGCTATGTGCCAGTCACATGGTTCAGGGTGCCAGTCACTATGGCCTGCGGGCTGGATCCAGCCCGACACCAATTCATCCGGCCCATGAAACCCCATACGGGCGCATTTTATTTCAGCTTCCGGGAGCAACGAGGGCATCGTGGGCTAGATGAATTGGTGTCAGGAGTCAGATCCGGCCCATGGGCTGTAGTTTGGGCACCCCTGCTTTAAAAGGATATTTTTTAACCAAAAGGGAAGTTGCCCTTCTCATCACTCAAGCCCCAGTGGATGCTGTGAATCATCATCATTGGCTGGTACTAGTATCCGAGTATACACTTTTTCCTGGAAATTATTTTCACAATGGCAAACAGGGAAAATGCCATTGGCATGAATTTGTTTAAGGTGGATCCCAGCTTGCCATGAAGTGACCCACACACTGTGCTCACGAAGTCATCTACTGAACGTGTGAAATGAGACATGCAGGATTTCACACCGGGGATTGCAATGGACTGTCGCAGCCTTGAGGATATTAACAATACTGTACTATGAATACTATGGCAGAAACCTCATGGATTTTTAAGCGTGTAGACTTCACCCTTCTATCTTGTCTTTGGCATACTTGAAGAAAGAAGCTGACACTATTATGGAGTGGGGCTATACTAAGGAAACTTGAAAGTATTTGTAGCTTTAGATTGTTTATTACTTTGAGCTTGTGTGGAACTAGTAGCTGCTGTTTCTCCCCTCTTTTATAGTAGCTAATAACATACAGTGGAGCACCGGGTTACGAAAGCCTCGAGTAACGAAAATCTTGCGATATGAAAGAAAATCCCTAAAAAATAATGTTTCGAGATATGAATTTTTTGAGGTATGAAAAGGTTTCCCTATTAAATTACATGGTATAGTGGCTACCTCTGGTAATGCATTGTGTTTTGAGTTACAAATTTTTTGTAATACCAAGCGTCCCGGGGAATGTATTAATTTCGTAACTCGAGGTACCACTGTACTAGGAAATGGCAAATCTATGATGGCTTCTTAAAGGCTTCTCCTGATCTCTCTGGTAAGCTTGGGTTCTGGACTGTATTTCAGATACAACACTTTGAGTAGTGTTTTACACTAGAAAAGCGGGGTATAAATAAACAATACAATACAATACAAAAACTTTATGACTTTTTTGAGAAGCATGCTTACATCCTCTAATTAAAATTAACCTGGAGAATGGTTGATCTGTATTTGTTTGTCCCCTGCTACTCAGACAACTTGTTCTCATTTGGTGGGATTGGAAATGTAATATTCAGTTTTCCCCCTCCCCTGATGAATCAGGGGATGTAACACTTCAGATTCTTGCAAGAGATCTGCCTTCCTATGGCAATTTTTATCTAGACCTTACACAAGTGCCATGGTGGGTTCTATTGTTTTCATTTTAGTTGGAAAAGGCTGGTGCATTGGTTTAGCAGTCAGTCAGTCAGCTGTAGAGATCTGGTTTCACCCTTTCACTTCCTTCTTTATTGGCAGATTTTGCTGACCCCTGAAAGTTTGTCTCATGGCCAAAGTGGACCTTTCTTGCTACCACCATGTTATCTCTTGACAATACCCATGACTTCTTCCACTATGTTCATTGTGGACAACATGTCACCTGTGAGAGAAGACACTCATTCTGACCCGGTGTTTTGTCATTTCTAGGGCTTTAATAATGTGTGAGAAGGTTGTGTGAAGGGTCTCTTTCCTGGTATTTTGGGCCTAATAGTCTTAGCAGGCCATGGGGTAGGTACAGGTGTGTGTGTATGGCACCATAAGAGAGAGAGAAGGGTGTGTGTGAGGTGTGTGTGTGTGGTAACTAGTTAGGAAAGAGGAAGGAAGAGAGAAATACAAGTAAAATCAGAAAGAAAAGAGCCCTTTTTAAGGTGAAGAAGTTGACAAAGAACAGTGAGGAACAAAAAGATGAACAATCTGTCTAATGAAGTGAAGACAGGAACTCTGAGTTGGGAGTCTAGATTCCACTGTTTGGGAGAAGCCAGTATAAAACTATCTTAATAAATGCAAATAAAGGAATGTTAAAATTTTCATGAGTTTTTGCAATCTAGTTCATTTGAGCATGCACATGTTCATTCAATTTAATTAATTTAGTTTAAGTTACTTCATATGTATTTTATGGTATGTTATATATTTATCTTTTGAAGTAGTCAGGGCCGTAGCCAGGATTCTAGATATGGGTGGGTAAATTTTTTTCCAAGGTGGGCAACAAAGCCTCTTTTCACTTCATTCCTATGGGAAACTACACCTTGCCAGGGTGGGCAAACAGCTAACCCAGGGTGGGCCAAGCCCATCCTGCCCCCCTTGGCTACGGCCTGGATGTAGTGCTATTTGTAATTATTTCTGTTGGCCAAAATCCTATTATCAGCCTTTCCATGAAAAGATGTGCATGCCTCCAGATGAGAAGCCATGGTACATGTGGATGGCTGCTTTGGTGGACTGGTATAGGTTGGTTTTATAGAAATACAACTGTAGAAACCAGAATTTGTGTATTAATGTTTTATGAATTAAAAATGGCTTTACTACTGGTACTTTAGACTGAGATTAGTTTATGCCTGACAAGGTTATTTTTGTAGTCAACTTCCTATTCTCCAGCCTAGTCCATTAACAATCTTTCTGCAGGCTCAATTTGTGTAAAAGTATTAACGTTATAATAATTAGTGGAATATAAATTGTAAAAACTAACACTAAAGAAAGCAGAAACGCAGCTGTATACAAGCTTCTTTTCCCCCAAGTAATGTTATGTACATTTTATTGCCTGTATTTGCACAATAGTAAGCAGGGAACTATAAATACACAACAGAACAGTAGAAAACAAAATGTTACACATATGAGAATGAGGAAGGGGAGGCTATTTTCCTGACGTAGCTGCTAAAAAAAAGCCAGTGATGAATAATACAATTACTTTTTACATATAATTCTAAAATATTTTCCCCAATAAACAATTTCCTGCAACAGCAAACTGCTTCCTTAATAACCACAGTCAGAATGATCCAAGTCAAGGTAACTTATTATATTATGTAACTGCAAATATTCAATTTTTCTTTCAAAGTAGTAAGCAAATAAAGTGTTATTAGCTCTTTTTAAAATTGATATTTGGCTGCATGTTAAAGAAATGAATACACAATAGCAAAAGGAACAAAAATAAAATAAAAAAATATCTCTATAGACAAGATTTTTCACAAGACAGTATGGGTAGCAGCTTAATCAAATATTCACCCTGAAGAGGTAGAGAGAATCTTAGCCTAGCACAGAAAAGCATCCTTGGCACTGCTATTTTCTCTCCTATAAAGACACAGTCCCTAAAACTAGATAATGTAACTGTAGTCACAAAATCTTGGTTCTCGCCTTTGTGAAAAGGGTGCTGATCTCTTCCCCGTCTATTAGTTAAGAAGTCAGGTGTTTGCATCTGAGAAACAGAAGCCTTTTGGGACATTTACTTGATTTTCATTGTCTCTTCAGTTGTTAAGTCCATAAATACAAAGAAGCGTTATTCACAATAAATTTTTAAACAGTTACAGAAACGACCTGAAACATCTCCATATCTTAATTCCGATGATCTTGATGACTTCATGTCAAGAGAACCATGCAATAAATTTAGTGCTGCTTCCCCAAAGTCATTCATTTACAATCCAAAATAAGCGGTGTCAAGGACAATAGTGCTTGTGATTCTTCCCCAGACCTCCCAAAATATTCAGTGTAGAAACCACCATTCTTGCAAAAAGTAATAGCTGAAAATTTCGCAGTGCTGTCATGTACCCCTATGTGAGTTAAAATGATACAACTACTGGTTCCAGCAATTAGCTTGCAAGGCAACATTCTAGTGATAAAGATAAATATATATTGTGAGCATGCTTGTGCAGAACACTCCACTCTGAAGCATACTGCTTGAAGAAGAGGTTGTGACAAGGATGGTTTCTGTCTGTTAAGGAACTCTGCTTGCCCCCCCCCCCACTCCCCCCCCCCCCGGTGGGAATGCTGCCACACAACCCCAGTTCTGCAATATTGTATTTCTGAGTAGGTTGGCTTCCACACAGGACGCATTAACTGCTTTTCCTATTTATGGACAAACGTATTCAACAGTGAACTCTAACCACTTTCACACAGCTAGATCAATCCAGCTTTTCATGGGCACTGCATATATTCAGATTCAATTATCTGAGTCATGACATCCAAACGAGGACGCATCGCCATCACACTGACCTAAATCTACTTGCAGTTCAGACCAGTCTGCTTTGTTGCTCTTTGTGTCTCGCCACTTTGTGTGTCCAAGCAAATAACATGGTATTTACAGAAACAGTAAGAAGAGTCATGTTATTTTGCAACTCAATAAAAACAAGGAAATTGCAATTTTAGCTTTTAAAGCTTAAAGCATTCCTGTTTAATAATAATTATTTTTTAAAAAAAAAAGAAAAATGTACAGTAACACTGATAAAAATTGATGGGACAGCACACAGAGGAGTGTGAACATAAACCATGATGGATTAGATTTTAAAAATTTATTCTGCTTTAATCAAGTGATATTAATACTGTTTTCCCTCTGGATATGGAATATCTGCAACAGTCACATGCTGGCTGAGAGTAGCCCTCTATTAAAGGGAAATTAAAAAAAACCCCAACAAAATGAAAAATGAAGAGTCCCAAAATGTGTGTTTGAGATTTTTTTTCCTTTTACAGATATATCTTTTCCTTGTACGATCAAGGCAGGAGCATCACTAGCTTTGTCCAGGAACATCTGCTGTGTCACCTGCTCCAGAGCCTGTCTGAGCACGTTTGATATAAAGATTCAACAGCTTCATCTGAAGATTTAATTTTAAACATCTTGGTTAGTATTTAACAGCACATTAAACAGAACATTTGTGAAATAGTGAGCAATCCTATTTATACCACCTCATTTACGGTCTCTAATCTGAGCAGTCTTATATACCAAGATAGACACCTCACCCAACCAACACGATCAACGAACAACACAATACAAATAATAACTATACAATATAAAAATTAATCAAACGTGAATCACATGGCGACAACTAACACTCAAGTACTAAAAACAGCTGAGTCGATGGGTCAAAATCCCTACCTAAGGGCAAAGAACATTTCTGGAAGCTTCTTTAAACAGCTGTTTTCAGAAGTTTCTTAAAATCTGGAAAGAGGGGGCCTGGTATACTTCCAGTGAAAGGCTAATTCATAGGGAAGGGGCTACCACTGAGAAGAGCCTCAGTTCCTAACAGTTACCCTTCTTGCCTCTCTTACTGTAGACACCTGTAACCACAAGGCCTGGGAGAGTCAGGTGAAAAGGGTAGTAGATCTTTGGGAGAGATGTTCTGACACATATAAAGACCCAAACAATTAAGGGCTTTATATGTTAGAATCTGACAACTTGGCACAGAAAACAACAGGAAGCCAATACAAACAGCCCAGGATCAAAGAGATGTGATCAAATTATTCCAGCGATCAACTTGGCTGCCGCATTCTGAATTGTTGGAGCTTCCGTATCTACTTTAAAGGCAGTCCCATGCAGTCATATAGTAGTCAATTTTTGAGATTACTAATGTATCAATAAATGTTATCAGGGACCTCCTATCCAAATAGGGGTGCAACTGGGCAGTCCTCCAAAGCTGGGGGAAAAAAGCCACAGCATTTGATGTTCCACTGAAAATGCCAGGTCCAGAAGGGCTCCCTATTGTGCTCTATGTCCCTAAGGGTGTGTGTAAAGGCATCTAACCTAGGGACATTCTCCCCTAGGTAGTCAGGAGGAAACCTCATGAACAGGATCCCTGCCATGTCACGATTCAGTTTCAACGTACTAGCCTCTATCTAATCTAATATCAAAGCCAGGCAGTGCTCAAGGCGTGGGACACATCCACTACAGATAAATAAAGGAGAGACAGAGTTGTGTGTCATCAGCATACTGATGGCAGCACACTCCAAATCTCCAGATGCTCTCTCCGAAAGATGTTACAGAAGCATTGGAGAGATGAAAAACCCCACAGCACAGGACCCAAGGGACTGAAACAGCATCCCCGAGTAGGAGCATCTGTGAATGACCATTGAGGGTGGACCAGAACCAATGCGATGCGAGACCTCTGATCACCAACTCTTGACAGTCTGTCCAGAAGGATACTATGGTAGATAGCATCAGAAAGCACTAAGAGATCCAGGAGTACCAGCAGGGTCACACCCTCCAGTCAGCATCCCTTAATAGGTTGTTGTTAAGCAGCACAACCAGTGCAGTCTCAGTACTATGTCACAGCCTAAACAATTACCGTATTTTCCGGCGTATAAGACTGGGCGTATAAGACGACCCCCAACTTTTCCAGTTAAAATATAGAGTTTGGAATATACTTGCCGTATAAGACTACCTCTCTTCCAATGCACACCAAATAAAAATTAACCCAAACTCAACCCGAAGACGCGCAGCCCTCCGAGTCGAATGGGCAGGTTCTGGTGGAGAGCCAATCCACGCTCACGTTCTCCTCCTCGAGGTACAGGAAGATGTGTGCAGCTTGCTTCCCCTTGCTTCATACTCTCCGCACAGAGCAGGGACTCGGCCGCGGCACCCCCCACCATATGCGCCGGACATATGAAGCAAGGGGAAACAAGCTGCAGTTAAGTACCTGTCTTATAAGACGACCCCCAACTTTGGCACATATTTTTTGGTGTTAAAAAGTAGTCTTATAGGCCAGAAAATACAGTACTGGAATTGATCTATGTTATCATTTCCCCCCAAGAATGCTTTCAACTGGCTCACTATAATCCTTTCAATCAACTTGCCCATAAACAGAATATTGAATAGGCCTATAATTATTTAAATCATCTCCACCTACTTTGCTGCCTGTGAGCTGGCTGAGATGTGGTTTTAGTTCATCTCCAATTACTGCATGAATGGCTACTAGACAGAAGACACAAGCTTTTCGAACACTGCTCTCTGAGTTATCATAGCCCTAAAAAACAAGAAACGTTAGCACTTTAAATTGTATCAAAATACAAAATCAAAATTAAAAGTCCTTATTAGTATATATAATTAAACAAAGAACCAACAGAACCAATTCCAGTAATCATTAAGAAAAAAGAACACTAACCACCTGCAAAGGAATACAGATCACGTTTTAGCAAAAACCAAGTAGTCACAGAAAAGTCATTTGATTGTAATTCTTTCCAACACACTTTATTCATATTCATTCCATGACTCATATATTATATCACCTTACCTGTATGAGACCTGGTACTATTTCTGGTAAGAGCTGAGCAAGTATTTCTTTAGGTACTCTCTCTATGACTTTAGTCTGCATTTTGATTGCAGCTAGATTGATAGGGTAATCTGCTGTTTGAATAATGGGACAAAGTACTTTGATGCACTGATCTGGACTAATGGATGTGGCAAGCATAGATGCTGCCTCTTCAGCAGATCTTACTACCTAAAATGATAAACAGAAACATGAAGAAACAATTAAAATGCATTGGTTTCATTCCATTTTGGGTGTTTTGATAAAACCATGTAAAGAATTTAGTATAAATATGTTTTGCTGTACAAGTGAAATGCCTATCAGCATCTTATCAATAACAGGGGCTTGTTACAGTATTTTCAAAATGGCATTCAGCACCGTTAAACATGAAGATGTGAAAAGATTTCTCAACAATGAAGTCATGTACTGATCAGTCATAAATTTGGATATTTCACTTCATATGTCAACCTAATCAACCAACCAACCAATGCAGCCAAAGACCAGAACATAGAATAGACAAAATGTTCACAACACGATTGAACATACTGTGGTGGGACTACAAAACAGATTGTAGAATGCTCTAGTTTAGTGATGGCAAACCTTTTAGAGACTGAGTGCCCAAGGAGGCGGGGGAGATGGGTGGCAGGCATCATGTGTGCCGTTGACATCATGTGGGTGCATGTGCACCCATGTGACTTCACCGGCGTGCTTCAAGCTGTGCATGCATGTGCGCACCACCCAACTTTGCACAGCCCCCCTGCAAGCCACCCCACCAACAAGCCACTACTGCCACCACTCCCCGACAAGCATTGCGCCAAGCACCGGAAAAGCCGCCCAGGCTCTGGAAAAGCCCCACACAGCTGCCGGAAAGGCCTTCCGGGCTCTGGAAAAGCCCCGTGCAGATGCCAGAAAGGCCTCCTGAGCACCAGAGAAACCACCCAAAGTTCCTTCCTATCCCCTGACAGGCCTTCCCACCCCCTGATGGGCCTTCCTGCCCCCCATTGGGCCTCCCCCACATGTGCTCCCCACTTTACCTCTCTCAGCCACAGCCTCCTGGCTGGGATTACAACCTTCCCTCTCGCCTCTCCTTTGGCAGAGAGAAGGGTGGACAGGAAGTGAATGCTGGCCAGGCTGCGCATGAGGGCTGGGGCTTCCCCTCGAAGGTGCATGTGCCAGGAGAAAGGCTTCTGCGTGCCACTTCTGGCACACATGCCATAAGTTCACCACCACTGCTCTAGTTAAACTCAATCAAATAGGATCCAGTATATATCATGCAAAAATCACTATATGTGCATAGTATAATAAAAGGTATGATATAAAAAGGTATGATATAAAATATAACACCCTCTTCAATTTTCAGTAAAAGGGGGAGGGGGAAAGTTCTGCTAAAATAAGGACTTCAAAATCCCAATTAGTTCAACGTTGAAACCCGTGACCTGCAAATATATTTTAACTCATTACTTTATATTTAGGCCTGACACTGAAACACCGAGATATACAAATGAAGTACCATATAAGATGCATTTTCCCTTAAAATGCACTGGAAAATTGGAGTGCGTCTTATATGCCAGTAACAGCCCCCCGGTGGTGCGGTTCAGTGGCTAGAGGATCAATGGCTGGAGGCAGGAAAGGGCTATTTTTAAACCCACCCTCAATCCCCCCCCCCTGGTGTGGTTTGGTGGCCACCACTGACTGCTAGGAGCTGGGTGAAGGGCGGCTTCTAAAAGAGCTATCTTGCCTGGCCAATTTCGCCCTCCCCGGCTCCTGAGGGGCAGCGGCATGGGGTGGGGTGGAAATGGGCTTTCAAGGATCCTTCTCCCTCCCCACCCCTCTCCTCGGCTCCTGGCGGCCAGCAGTGGTGGGAGGAGATGGAAATGGGCTTTAAAGGAGTCTTCTCCCTCCCCCCCCCCCCAATCACACTCTCCTTGGCTCCTGGCAGCTAGCGGTGGTGAGATAGGGTGGAGGTGGGCTTTAAAGGATCCTTCTTTTCACCCTCATCCCACTCTCCTCAGCTCCTGGTGGCCAGGGGCAGTGTGATGGGGTGGAAATGGGCTTCAAAGGATCCTTCTCTGCCACCCCCCATCCCACTCTCCTCAGCTCCTGAATTTAATTTTGGAAATTCATGAAGAAATGTAGAAAATTATTTCCCCCACTTAAAAATCTGTATAAAAATGGACTGCATCTTATACTCTGATGTGTCTTATACGCTGGCAAATATGGTAACGTCACAGATGCAAAAATTATGTGGAGTTCCAGAATTAGCCATTATTTAAGGTATCTGACGAGTAAGATGCATTATAATTATCAGTGCATTTTACTGATGTTCATAATAATAAAAGAAATGATTTACAATTTACAAAGCTGCTTTTGTAATAGTAATAAGTTTGTAATAGTCCCTCAATACAAACAGTATGTCCTAGGCATTTATTTTTGATTGTGTTTTTTCAGAGCTGTATGAATTATAGTTCTTCTGAGATTTGGATTCTTATGACAAATATTCCATATATACATGGCTTGAAATTCCTTGCATTCCAACCAAATTTTTTTGGGGTGGTGGTGGTAACATGTGCTTCTGTTCAGCTGATGAGCCCTTATGCAATATTCTATATTTGAGTTCATTTTTTGAATACCATCGATTCTTCCACATCTTCAACAACAAATCAAGCTGAAGGAACAGTATACAAACCTCCTTGTGAGGGTCCTTATGAGCTTCCAGAGTCTTCATGATAGTGAGCTCAGCATATTTTCTAAATCTTGATGGTTGGTGCCTTAAAATCTCTCTTAAAACTTTCAATGCCAGTGCTCTAATTGCATGCTGAAAATGTAAACATACTTGCTTAGTCTTCTTTACATAACTTCAAATTTTTACTCTGGGATAATAAAAACTTGAACTATGCCTACACTGTGATTTATCCTGTGATTTTTTTTCCTGTTGGTATGGTTAAGTTTGATACATTTTACAGCAAGTACATGACATACAGCTAATTGAGAACCAGACCAGGCTTTTCCACATAGCCATTCAGATCTTTTTTGATGCTCTGGCAAGGGCTCCTTCAGCTTGTTATTTCAGATATAACGATTGCGCAGAACAGGGGGCACTTTCTAACAAGTGGTCTCTGCATACCTGTCAAGTTTTGGATTTGGAAATAAGGGAAATTTCCTGGCAAATAAGTGATACATGACAGCTATGCTTATCGTGTGCTGCTCTCCAATGGCTGCAATAGGGCATTGCAGTGTAATTAATAAGGGATGACGGCGGGAAAGAGGGTAAAATAAGGGGTTTTCCCGGCCAATAAGGGATACTTGACAGCTATGGGTCTCTGCAAGCCCAAAACAATTCAAACAATTTCCTCTTTCTCTTTCCCAGCTTAAGCAGACGAACCTTTCTTCCATACCAGGAGTTTTCAACCTTTTAAAACTGGGAGCCGGTCATGCTCCCTCAGACAGCTTCGGGGGCCAGACGGCCATTTTGCCGTCCTGATGTGGTGGAGGCAGTGGGGGAACCACATGAAATGGTGCTGTGGACCGCAGGTTGAGAATCCCTGTTCCAGACCATTGATAACCCAGGATCACAGGTCACCCAATCTTTTCTGGCAATGTACAGTGAGAAACCCACCTCCTTTCATGTTCTCTTTTTTCATAACATTTTTTTAAATTACTTCATCAGATGCAGTGCTGTGCCAGATAACCCCAAACAGCTTTACTATTCAGTTGCAATCTCTGGTAAGATAAGCACTGTACTTTACAAAATATTACAGCTATTCAGTGCTATGCAAGTAGTTGTCCCGAGGATGAAAGAAGGGCAAGGAAGAAGGCAGTACAAATGACAGAGGAGGATAAGAACAGTGATGGGCACCAAAAAAATTTACTACCACATCATGGGCGTGGCCTAACTGGTGGGTGTGGCCTAATCAGTGGGCATGTGACTGGGTGGCCAATCTAGTCATGCCTGACACATAGCCCATGAAAACATCTGCAAATACAGACAGCACTGGCTCTTTGGCTGTAAATGGACATGAGCACTGCACCCTAGAGTCAGATATGACTGGCTTTTGAGCAAGGGCAACCTTTACCTTTACCTATTGTTAGATCCAAAGCTGCCAGTCATATCTGACTCTATGGTTCAGTGCTTATCGATTTATAGCCAAAGAGTCAGCACTGTCTGTTTGTAGATGTTTCTGTGGACATGTGGCAGGCATGACTAGACACCAGAATGTTGTTACCTTTCCCACCGAAATGGTTCCTATTTATCAACTTGCGGTTGCCAGGAGTTGGGACAGAGACGGGAGCTCAAATGGTCATGTCGGCCTTCCAGCTAACAAGGCAAGCTTCTTAACCACTGAGCTCAAGTGGCTAAGGCTCTGCCTGGAAGGTGGCAGGTCAGCAGTTGGAGACCCAAGTGCTGGATGTGGGAGTGAGCTCCCGTCTGTCCCAGTTCCTGCCAACCTAGCAGTTCGGAAGCAAGAAGTTGCAAGTGGATAAATAGGGACCACTTTGGTGGGTAGGTAAACTGTTCCGTGCACTCCGGTTTCTAGCTATGCCTGCCACATGACCATGGAAACGTCTGCAAAAGCAGACAGCGCTGGCTCTTCAGCTTTGAAACGGATGAGCAACCTGAACCCTAGCATGGGATACGACTGGCTTTTGACCAAGGTAAAGATATCCCTTGCTTGAAAGCCAGTCATATCCAACTCTAGGGTTCAGTGGTCATCTCTGTTTTACCGTGGAGTGCCCTGGGCCAGCTGCAGTCTACCTCGAAGCAGCAGTGAGTCTTTAAGGTGCCACAACATTTTTTTGTTTACTCTCTGATATGCTTGCACAGAATAAAATGGCACCAATTCTAAAGTTTTGTTCTGTGCAAGCAGATCAGGAGGTAAACAAAAAACACAAAAATGTTGTGGCACCTTAAAGACCCACTGCTGTTTAGGGAGCTTCACAGCCCTCATTCCCCCTCCACCACCACCCCTGGGAAATCCCTTTAGCCTCTGCTCTCTCCCCCACACACACACACGGGGGGAAGTAAACAAAACAAAAAGACACACCCAGAAGGTGCCAATCGGGTTGCTCCTTCCTTCCATGGGGGGGAGGGAGGAGTGCTCACATGACGGCTTTGGCTTTCCCTCCTCCTTTAGTCCTCCAGGACCAGCGAGTCCAGCGCAGCGCCTGCGCCATGCTGCTGTTTCCCGATCCCGCTCACCTCCTCCCAGGAAAGCGACGACGGTTCTTCCTTTCTTCTCCTCCTCCAGAGTGGCTGCTGCTGCCTCCTTAATAGGCTGCGGGTGCCGCTCGGGTAGTGGTGGAGGTAGTGGTGGCGTGCGCGCGCCTGGCCCTGGAGGAAGGGGAGGGGGAGCTGACATCACGCGCCACCCAGAGGAGCTCGCCTGCCCGCCCCGCCCCCCCCCCCCACCACTCCTTGCTTCTTTCTAGCAGCAGCAGCACAACTTTCGCGATGCTTGGACCTGGTCCTGCAGGAAGAGAACTTCCTGCAGGATGTCTGTCTGACTCTGGGCATTGTGAGAGTTGCCCTGCTTGTGCCATGCTGCCTGGACACCTCTCGCAATGCCCAGACAGACATCCTGCAGGAAGTCCTCTTCCTGCAGGACTAGGTCCAGGCATCGTGAAAGTTGTGCTGCTGCTGCTAGGAGGAGGCAAGGAGTGGCGGTGGGGGCGCGGGGCACTGGGGCGGGCAGGCGAGTTCCTCTAGGTGGTGCGTGACGTCAGCTCTCCCTCCCCTTCCCCCAGGGCCACACGCATACACGCCGCCACCTCCACCACCACCCGAGCAGCACCCACAGCCTATTAAGGAGGCAGCAGCAGCCGCTCTGGAGGAGAACAAAGAGCCAAAGCCGATGCCATCGGGTCACCCGCTCTCCCAGGAAGAGGTGAGTGGGGTGGGGTGGGGAGGGGGCGTGGCCAGCCAGGTTTACTACCGGTCCACTCGGACCGGGGCTGACCGGCTGATGCCCAGCACTGGATAAGAATTGCAACATTTGCGGTGCATGCGGTTTCTTGCCCTGAAACTACTCAGGATAAAATGAATCTTTCCATCTGAATGGAAACATCAATTTAAATGCTATTCAAATGGCCCTATTTTCAGTTGAGCCTAATCCAACCTGGGAAAGCTTCCCTGTCTACTTCCCTTAGTTCCATATTTCTAGGATTCTTTCTTTTGTGGATCTATGAAAAAAAGAATTCTAATTAATTTTTAAAAGTGTAAGTACTGTATAGTGTTCCTCACAGAACAACACATGTGGGTAAAACAGCATACCTACTTAGTGCTAACATCAAAATATATTATAATATGCTTGCAGTAAATACAAATATACAGCATGAGTGTCACAAGTCTGTACTAAACCTTCTGATCATACCTTTACAAGGGAAGAGGCACAACTCCCCTACATGCCATAAAAACAATGAACATCAACTTTATTATTTTAAAAAACCAATTTATTCCAACAGTAATTAATATGGCCTGTTTAACTGAAGGCTGTCATGCATTACTTGTATGTATGCATATAGAGACCATTTCAAGCAAACAAGTGTCTAATTTCTTTTTAGTTTTGTACAGCAAAAAATTAATCTTGACATACTGACTGGAATCTTGTTGCAGTTATGCAAAGGGTGTAACTTTTGACATGAATTGCCATTATTTCAGAAATCTTTACCGCCATTATTTATTGGATGCCAAGTTGCATGACTCAAGTATGCAACAGAAAATGTCTACTGAGATTTCTTAATTTACAGCAGCTCTATTTGCATTATTGTGCAACAGGATTTCAGCCACTGAATACTTCAAGGGGAATATTAATATCAAAATTTGTTAAGCAACAAGGAAGTAGAGCAGATAAAATTATGTTACCCCTCTGGCCATTTTAAGATTTACCTCTTTGTCCCCAAGAGTTTCAAGCAACAGAAGCAGAATTGTTTTGAAGTGCTCGTCCCAAATGCCAACTGATTCTTCTTGAGTCAATTTCATTAGTTCATAAAGAGCAGCCTTTCTTTCTTCAACTCTCTCATTATGATTTGATAATTCCTTCAGCAACTCTGCAACCAGGTCAGAATGATCGAGGTGGGGTTCTATGCCAAAGGAAAATTTAATTTAGTAAATAAGTGGTTCCCCACCCTGATGAAAATATATGATTTGAAAGGTAGTATAGCAGAATCAAAAAGTGCATTTCAGGATGTGACACAAAAAGAGCCTCCTCGAAGATTGTGGTATTCTTGAACCACAATTGGGCGTAACCCTGGTAACGGCAACCTTGTATTGCTGGCTAATCTTTCTCACACTAGGTCAGGCAAAGGGGAACTGCATAATTAATTCACCAAAGGGTGCCTCATTTTGACAGTTTCACGTCTGGCCTAGATACAGGAGAAGAAGTATGTGACACTAGTATTATAATAGCCAATCAATAAATATTTTATTTTATTGACACATAACAAGGGAATTGATTATTTACTTACTGGCAAATTTTACTACTACTTCAGACACATAATGAAAAGGCAAGACTCTCTGGAAAAGACAATGATGCTGGGAAAGATGGAAGGCAGGAAGAAAAGAAGGCCACATGCCATATGGATAGATTCCCTAAGGCAGGGATTCTCAACCCGTAGATGTGGCCCGTGGCACCATTTCATGTGGTGCCCCACTGCCTCCACCACACCAGGAAGTGCCATGCGGTGGAGGAAGGGCAAAATGGCTGTCCGAGGGAGCGTGACCCAGCCCCCGGCTTAAAAAAGGTTGAGGACTCCTGCCCTAGGGGAAGCTGCTGGCTATAACTTGCAGGAGATCATTCATAAGGTAGCCATAAATCAGAGAAAACAACATGAAACAGAATAGTCCATACCACTACGTTATAACTTCTCTATCCATGGAGATTTAGGTTCTTTTTAAAAATGCTTCCAGGGACTCAAATAAGAGACATTTCCAATTCTAGAGACAGGTATTATTAATGATGTTACTATAATCACTCTACCCCAAACTCCCAAAATACATTTAACCAATATGGGAACAAAGGCACCTAAACCATTGGGACTCCATGTTAATGATTTTAAAGAAAAGATTAACCATGGCAATGTAGGATAAGTATTGGTCTTCTGCCAACAAAAGAATTTGTAAGTAAGTGAAACTTTCATTTTCTCTAATTATTATGATTTGGTTAGTTGAATAACAGACTCCAAATACAGTTTGTGCTCAATTTAATTTAATTTAATTTAGTTTAATCTTAACCTATAAAACCAAGGGTTAACCGTTGAAACTTGCTATAGGTTCCTATGGCTGGCCCTACTTGCCTGCACCCACCCTTCGTGCACATGGGCGGACTGGGTCCACAGGTCAACAAAGGATTGAGAAAAACGGCAGTGGGGCAACAGCCCCACAAACTCAAAATAAAGAAAACAACTTCATTTCCCAACGTTCTTGGCGCCACGACGCGCCACAGCAAATCAGGTTGAGAGGCGCGACCACAAAGAAGGTTGGAAAAGGCGCCGCGGCCAATCAAAAATGAGCCGCAGAGAGAAAAAAGCCAACGCAAAAGGAAAAATACAAAATACAAGCCCCAGAGTTCTGCGCGCCATGAGCGCACAGAACTCTGAGAAATCCGCCGTGCGAAAACTAAAAATACAGGCGCTGCTGGGGTTCCCGCAACACGGCATGGCTGCCTAGCCTGCGGGAAGGGAAGACACCACCACCATCCAACGCTGCCTGAAAAGCAGCGCTTGCCTTCCAATGCCCCGGACACCAAGGCCAGGCTGCGGGAAAGGAAGACTCCCCACACACGCCGCCTGAGGCAGCGCTGAGGTTACAGGAAGGGAAGACCCCCCCACCCAACGCTGCCTACAGCGGCGCTGGGGTTCCCATGGGCCGGCCCACGAGCCCAGGCCACGGAAAGGGAACCCCACCACACACACACAACGCATCCCCCCAAAGGCCACAAGAGAAAAATGCCGCTGGCCTTCGAAGGGAACCCCCCCCCACACACACAACGCTTTCAAGAGGGGGCGAAGGCATCATTGCCTTCCCCCCTGAAAGCATAACAATTCCCCCGCAAAGCAAAGGCCCTGGACGGCGCTGTGCATTAGAAGGAAGTGTTTCGCTTACAAGGGAGGGAGAAGGCATCATTGCCTTCCCCCCCTTGAAAGCGAAAAAAAATCCCAAGTAAGCAAAGGCACTGCATGCATCTCGCATGGTGCCTTCCCTTACCCCCCCAAAAACAATAAAGTGAAAAGTTACACCAAACCACAACCAAAAACAAACAAAAACTAACACAAAGACCAAACAGACAGACCCCCCCCCCAAAAAAAAAATAAATAAATTACAATACCAACCCCCAACAGAAATAAAACAAGCAAACTTACCCAAACGACCTTCTGGCACGAAAGCTAGAAATGAAATGACGAAAGAGACTACATACAAGCGACGCCCAGAGCAGAAAGAAACTCAAAGAAAAATAGCGCAACAGCACCACCCAGAGGACACAGGAGAAAAAACAGTCAAAAATATTAAGAGATAATCTAACATTCCTAAAACATTTATTAAATCATGTTTACAGTTTTCACACACACAAAAAAATCTAAACACAATTTAAAAACATTGACTTCCACATAAATTTGTTTTACTGATTTAGTTAAAAGAATATTTTTTCTGACAAATTAACTGAAAAACACTAAGATAAATTATAAAAATTACAATTTAAACTTACAAACAAGTTAATTACAAAACAAATTTCTGACAAAACAATTACAAAAAAACCATTGCAAAAATATTTTTGCAAAAAAAACCATTGTAAAAAATAAACAACTTATTACACTTTACAGAGACTCATCATTTTTCCTTTCTAAAAAATAAACAATATTTTAAAAAGCCCGGCAACGCCGGGCAACCCCTGCTAGTATATCTATATACCGCCCTATCCAATGGACTCTGGGCGGTGTACACAAGTTAAAACCAATATAAAACAATTAAAAACCCTTAAAACATAGCAATATTACCCCCCCGCCCCGCTGTGCCATTTACTATCTAAAAACAAATATAAAATCTACAAAACCTTAACATTAAAAAAATAATTACAGGAGAGAGGAAGCCTCAGACAAGCCAAAAAGGGGAGTTCTCAGAATATTATGAAGTGCACTTCTACTGAAAAAAAAAAGTCAAAACACTAAATTGGTCCTCAGATATTCTGTGAAAGGCCATATTTCATCCTTTTTATATCTTCACTGGATGGCCAAAATTGCCATCATTTCTATAAAATCAAGGACTTTCCGGGTATTCTATAAATACCATAAAAATCAAACAAGAGGGAATGTACTTTCATGCAAACTATGAAAATATAACTATATGAGCTGAATGTAGTTATCTTATGTATCTTTTCTATAGTACAAGTTTAAACAACACATACTGTATATTCTGTGTTTTACCGAAAAATACCTTCCAAGCAAAGCACTGCAGTGCTTTCTGCATATCAATGTTTTATCATTAAAACTGGAGACTGAAAGGTCAGTTTTCGATACCCGAGAGCTGCACTTGGGGACATGAAAGGAACCTCATTCGGGTGTTCTCTAAAAATCCTTTCAACCCAGAGCAATCTGACACAAAATTATTATTATCATTAAAAGAGCCCCCCCAACTCTTTAACTTGAAATGATCTTTATCCAAACTTATACATTTTTGGCTTTATGTCTTATAAATAACCTAACATGACTTGGTAACTTCCTATTTAAGCTTTACTGTCAATTATGACCTTTTCGTGAACTACTCTTGTATATGTGATATCAGTCTAGAACTGTGGTTCCCAACATGGGGCACATGCCCCACAGGGGGGCAATTTGATTTTAAGGGAGGCAATTTGAGAATGAGTTATTAACAATGAATAGCCTTTTAGGCTTCCTACACATGACTAGGAGTTCACTTTTTGAACAATAAGAATTATATGTCACCGAGGGGGGGGGGGATCAGGATTTTAGAGATGCTTAGGTGGGGCATGACCAAAAAAGGTTGGGAACCACTGGTGTAGAAGGAAACAGACCTGAAAACTCTAGAATAAAGACATGTAAAATCTGATTATATTTACATTAATTTTTGTGGAAGTCAATATATAGTTTAATTCTGAATTTTCAAATAAACCCTTCTATATTTCAGAATTACTTTTTTGGCTCACTGTAATTCGTGATAGGAATTCTAATGCCAAATCTTGTGACAAAATGCTGCTTATCGCTGAGGTACTAATTATGACCTGACATGTCACATCAGAATCCAGCAATTGCAGGATGTACACTAGTCTCTTTTGAATATGTTGTTTTGTTCTGTGCCCCTGCACTGATAATCCCCTTTACTTTTGACTCTTTCCAGAGATCCTTTCCCCAGTATTGTCTGCAACATGGTAGACTTACCATCAGGAAATTGGTCTGCATCATCATCAAACATAGCTTCCTTTAAAGCTGTTTTATTAAAAGAACCAACACTATCTGTGTAGTTGTATGGATTATAATCACGTGACCGTGGGGAAGAATGAGGAGGCATTGTATTGAGTAATGAGGTTTTGTTGTCAAGAGCTGTTCGGCCTGTATCACTGGCTCCACTTCCTGCTCGCAGATCTACTATCCCAGGCCCACTACAAATCTAAAAACCAAAAAGGAAAAAAAAAGTAGGCCAAGATATATCTATAACATATTATGTAATAATATATTTACAAATATTCAAAATATCTACCCTCCAATGGAAAGGAGTAAAACGAAGATCCATACAGTATTGTAACCTTTCAACAGTTTATGTCCAGTGTACAATAAACTTGTAATTTCTACACCAGGGGTGCCCAAACTTTTTGCGTTGCAGGCCTGACTACGCCCCCGGAACGGCTGAGCGGGGTTGATCACACCCCCAGAAGCGGACATGTTTGCACATGCACTTCCGTATTCACTTCTGGGTATGGTGCAGATGCATTTGCACATGCACGAGCACGTCACACCTGGAAGTGCATGCAGACGCCTTCACGCACATGCAAACGCATCCGTATCACACCTGAAAGTGAATGTGGATGCCTTCACACACATCCATATCACACTTGGAAGTGAATATGGATACCTTCATGCATGTGCAAATGCGTCCGCACCCAGAAGTGAATGCGGACATGTTTGCACATGTGTGCTGTGCCCGGAAGTGAATGCAGATGCATTTGCGCATGAACAAGTGCACCCTCACTAAACCCAGAAGTGAATGTGGACGCTCTCAAGCATCCGCTTCCAGGAGTGACACCGGCGGGATGGAATGGTGTCAGGGGCTGGCCCTTGGGCTGTAGTTTGGGCACCCTGTTCTACACCCTCCACAATATTCTATGAAGTTAATAAAGATCCAAGACCTTAAAACAATAAAACAGAACAGAATCAGAATAATTGGCTGAAATCAAATAGTGAATCAAATGAAGAGCTAGCCCAACAGTGATGATTTGTCAAGTCAACTCCTCTGTAAGCTCTAGTGATTCAATAGGTTTACTCTGGTTGTGATTTATTACTGAATTTCAGCCAATATGAACTGGGGAAAATCTTGGCCTACACTACCAGTTGGCAAGGTACCACTATAGAGAAAAACTGTTTTCAGGATGTTACACAGCAACATCCTTTCTCTCTTTTTGCAAAAGATCACAACAGTCTATTGCATAAGAAAGATGGTTTGTGAGGTATCCTGGCTGTGAATTCTTACACGGTCATTTTAGTAGTATGTGAGTCTGATTTTAGACTCACTGCTTGATAGTTTTTTTTAAAAAAAAATCATTTTTATAAAAGAAAATTTAAGACAGTGGGATCTTTCTTTTATCAATTTTTAAAATTTGAGACTAAGTTCATACTCTTTTTCAAAAAGCCTGTATATTTTATCATTTTACATCAACATATGTGTCTGTTAATAAAAAATATAAAAACCTTCACTAAGACATTTTGTTCACCAAGAAATAACTGATAAAATCAATACTTTTCCTAATTCTAGTTCGACCACATCAGTGCTATTATCATATTTTCTCCACATTAGATTTTATAAAAAGCATCCTTCATTGTTCACACCTTACCAGTAGACACATACATAGTAATAAAGCCCAATTTAGACTTGCAATTCATTTGTCGGATTTTCTAACAGAAATACTCACTGAATCAACTTCCTCTTTTTTTGAATCTCGCTTCATAGGCTCATTCATATCTTCCTGACTGCGGAAACTAAAGTTCTGAATTGCTTCAGTCACTCCACGGAGAGAACTATAAATATCTTCTGAATTCATGTTTTCTGTGTCATAATCAAATGCACTGCAGAAAAACGGAGCAGGTAAGATGAGACCATCTTTTTTTCCTTGTAACAAATATCCTTGGATGTGAATTCTCATATGAGAAATAATGGAACTCCACAAACCTCCTTAAATTGGATTAATGTATTTGTCCATCTTGCTTAGTAATGTCTGCACTGACTGGCAGCTATATGGTTTAATTGCTGTAGGGATGTTTTTATACTTGAGTATTTTTTATGGTTGATTGTAAGCCACCTGGAGTCGCTTCAGCAAGGGGGTGACGATAGAAATTGAATTAAAAATATATATAACTGAAGGTATGAGGCAGAGAAGTTGCATGATTCTTTTAAATGGAGATGGTTGGGATTAACTTGGGACATTCTGCACACAAACAACAATTTTTCCTCTGCCATCGAATTATAGTTCCTTCTTAAAAAGTGTTAAGGTATCTGAAGCAGTGCTGGGCATCAGCCGGTCCGCCCCGGTCCGAGCGGACCAGTAGTAAACCTGGCTGGCCACGCCCCCTCCCCACCCCACCCCCCTCTTACTGGGAGAGCGGGTGACCCAACGGCATCATTTTTGGCTCTTCGATCTCCTCCAGAGCGGCTGCTGCTGCCTCCTTAATAGGCTGCGGGTGCTGCTCGGGTGGTGGTGGTGACGGCGTGTGTGCGCGTGGCCCTGGGGGAAGGGGAGGGGGAGCTGACACCACTACCTCCACCACCACCCGAGCGGCACCCGCAACCTATTAAGGAGGCAGCAGCAGCTGCTCTGGAGGAGGAGAAGAAGGAAAGGAAGAGCCGTCATCACTTTCCTGGGAGGAGGTGGGCAGGATCAGGAAGCAGCAGCAGGGCACAGGCGCTGCGCTGGACTCGCTGGTCCTGGAGGACTAAAGGAGGAGGGAAAGCCAAAGCCGTCACGTGAGCACTCCTTCCTCCCCCCCACCCGTGGGAGGAAGGAGCAGCCCAACGTGGCGCCTTCTGAGGAAATTATGAAGGATAACTCATACAAGACAGTGAGGATACTAAATGTGAAAAGAATGAATGAATGTAACAGGGTAGTACAGTACTGGATTTGACATTTAAACATTTGACTACTACTTTTTTTGAGAGATTTTTTCCCAGATAGTTAAATTTGAAATAGTATTTGAAATGATTTGGCCAAAGGTTTCTTTTTGTTGAAAACTCTGCTTTGTTAAGATAAAATTGCTAAGGTATGATAGTCTGGCTCTAGAGTTGTGGAGACAACTTTGCAAACTAAATAATCCTGTGGGACAGGGCCAACATGGTTGAAAGTGAACAGCTCAATCCATCAGCCCCAGCCATTGCCTAAGCATTCCCTGGCCCCAGACAGGTCATCACAGGCAGATCCCCACCCAGGGGCAGGAAAAGACAGAGAAAAAGTCCCTCTAACACATCCTCCCCAGCTGAAGGTTTGGGAGCAGCAAGAGCCGACACCACTGACACTGGGGCTCAGAGGCCCCGCGGAGCTTGCTCGGCGACCAGCCAAAGGAGGAGGCGGGGAGAACTGGCCACAGCTGAGGCTCGCCTTTCCGCGGCCCCCAAAATGGCTCCCCGCCCCCAGCTGACACCACCGATGCCGGGGCTCGGAGGCCCCATGGAGCTCGCCCGGCGACTGGCCGGAGGAGGCGGGGAGGAGAGAACTGGCCACACCTGGGGCTCACCTTTCTGCGGCCCCAAAAGTGGCTAGCTGCCTCTACTGACACCGAACTTGCAAGCCTCTCCTGGGGCCTATTCCATTGGCCCTGGGATGGGAGGCTGCTGCGCCCGATGCCCCTCCCTTTGGACCCGTTGGGCAGGGAGCTCAAAAGATGCTGGAGCCATGCCACCTCATTTGCAGCCGGATTTTCCAGTCTCTTTTTCTGTGACTGGTTAGATTGTTTTTGATATGCCCTGTGGCTACACTGTTTTGTTGATATGCTTATTGATATGTTTTTTGTATATGTCCTTTTGATATATTGATTGCTGATATTTTGATTTGTTGCACTGATATATTGTATTACTGTGGATTGTATTACTGTACAATCATTTGTTGTAGATGAATGTGTTGTTAATCATTTTGAGTTTGTTGTTGACAAAGGAAAGCGGTATATAAGTTCAACTATAATAATAATAATAATAATAATAATAATAATAATAATAATAATAATAATAATAATAATAATAATAATAATAATAATAATAATAATAATAATAATAATAATAATAATACAGAGGAAAAGAAAGAAGAAGCAACTTGGAATGGAAACTTTTTTCCAACCAGCTAGACAGCAGCCTTCTCCCTCTGGAGTAAATAACAAATCTTTTCCTCTTATCTCTGCCCCCCAAATTTATTTATTTATTTGGATTTGTAACACCGCCCCACTCGCCGAGGCGACTTCTCTACCCAATTCCCCATCAAGGAGACTGGGCTGCATCACATCACAGTTCTTTCTACCAATGGAAAGACTGCTTCTATTTACCAGGAGTGATTTTTAGATAAGTTTCATCTTACCTTGGTGACAAAGTATTTTGCGATGTATTGGTTGGGGAAGTGATGGGACTAGACCAGTTGGCTGGTGAGCGTGGAACTGGCCTTGTTAAAGGGCTTCCCATAGAACCCTGAAATTGAAGTATATGTTCTTCCTTAGTACACTTAATATGGTACTTCAGCTTTTTATTCAGAAAATGACATGAAAGATTTTTATATTTATATCAATAAGCCAGTGCATATACATGATGTTGTGGCACTCCAATCCAATATCCAATATCAATTTGTTGTCGCTTTTAGCGCAAATCAACTGACGTTGTGGCACTACTTAAGAAAAATCAACTCTGAAAACTTAATTTATAATTAACATCCTAAATGTTTTGAAATGTAAATATTTTTATTAACCAAACATAGTTTAAATTTTATTATAGTTATGCAACCCTCATATATTTTAACGAAATAATAATCTGAAGATACCTGGCTGCCATTTCCTGTATTCCGGAGATGATTATGAAGCAGTTTTGTGGCACCATCTTGAAAAGTTTTTGGTAAAGCACCCAGCAACATTGTAAACTCTGGGGTATTCAGTTCAAACAAAGAAATCAGCACTGACTGTGCAGCCTAGGAAAAAAGATCAAACCATTTGTGTTAATAAACCAGGCTTTAAATAGAGAAGAATGAGGAATCTAGGTAGGTTTAAAGTTGTACAGGAAAAGAAGCACAGTCAAACCTTGAGATAAGAACAGTTTAACTTAAGAAAAACTCGAGATACGTCTGGAAATCTCAGAAAAAAATCAGGTTTAATACAATTTTTTAATAGGATTTTTCGCGATACAATATTCAATGCATTCCTATGGGAAAGTCAAGATAAGAATTTTTCCAGACACAACCAACCTCAGTCTCCTTGATATGTTACATTTCATACACCGAGATTAAGCACATATATATGTAATAAGTGCCCTGATTTTACTGCAGAAAGAGTAAAGGTGGCTATCATTCAACTCAGTATCAAAAGCAATATGCCTCTTTCTAGCATGGCAGGCATTCATACTCTTGTATGAACAGAATGCTGGACAGCCTTCTGGTCTGATCCAATATGATTGTTCATAAGCTTACATTTATATTAGAGGATAGATTTTACCAAAAGTATGTGCTTTAAAGTCTTCCATTATCACATTAACCACAAATTCAATCCAGCTCTTCTTCATCCTCATAAAAAGATGGAGGAAATTATTTTCCAAACAACAACATTAATGTCACATGACACTGTAGTACTGTATTAGAATATCTAAGCAAATATCTATGGAAGCTTAAAGAGAATTAAACTCCCCAAAACAATCAATTTACAAATGCTAATACAAAGTGAAATACCTTCCTAACATCTGAACTTTTAGGTTCTGTTGTCCAAGTGATAATGCGCGATACTGCCAAACGAGTTTCACTCGAATTTACAAAATCTCCTGGGTCCATCTGTTGTGCAAGAGTCTCAATGTATTTAAGTATGCCAACTTTTACCTGCAAAAACAAGAAAAACCAAATAAAGATACGAAAAAGGAAAACAGCCAATGGAATGGAAAATATTTTTTCCACTTGGGAATAACACTGCAACATTAACCGGGTAGGAAAAAGACCCCTTCTCCCTATTTCATGATGCTATCTGTAAGAAATTATCTTCTAGAATAACCTTTAGGTGATCCTAAGAATAATAAGCAGAGGAAAAACAATGTATATTGATGCTCTGTAAATGTCTGGATTTGTGCAAGATATCATGTACAGTAATACCTTGGATAATGTTTGCATCAGATAACGCTAAAACCGCATAACGTTAAACAATCTGGGGGGGAAATTGCATTGTTAAAATCCTATGGGATGCATCGGATAACGTTTGCTAAAGCTTGTGCAGGTTACAATGTATCTCTATGGAGTTTTAACATTATCCGATGCATCCCAAAGGATTTTAACATTATCCGATGCATGCATCGGATAACGTTAAAAATCGGATAACACTAAGACTTGTGGAACCAAGTTTTAGCGTTATCCGAGGGTTTACTAATACTATAAACAGAACAATTTAGACATCTACAGTTCTATAAATGGATAGGATTTAAACTGGGCTTCATTCGAAAAGGACTGATGTACTTTCAAAACTGAAAATCAAAGTTTGTTGCTTTTTATAGCCTTTCTTGTTCCTAGCCACAAGTCCAACCACAAGCAGCAGCCAGTCAGGATGAAATCTAGCATCTGATAAACTGTGTTGCATTATGTGCAACTCTCATCTTTTACATCTCCAAAACAAACAAACAAGCAAACAAGCAAATCACAGACTAGATTGCTCTAACATTAAGTCTCTCCCCATTTTCAAATCCTATGCCTAACAAAGAGATTGTTTTATCTCAAGAATTCTTACAGCCCTTTTTGTGCTTTTTTCAGGTGGCCTAAAAAGGTATACCATAAGAAAGAACTTGTATTTAGTTTGATTTTATGTCTTTCATGAGTGGAAGACATATTACAAATGCAGAACAGCAGCTTTGGGTCAAACCCAGTGATTTCTACTATAAATATACTGGGCAAGAACCAGAGAACTATGCAAAAGATATCCGGTCTTTCAAACCATTTTGAAATTCCAATGCAATTTTGAGATACAGTGATACCTCATACGACGTCCAAACTTGGTTCCACATGTTTGGACTTTATACGGATTTGGACTTTGTATAAGGCATGCAAAATCCTAGCCGCGATGCCTCATACAACATCCAAATCCTTGCTGTGATGCCTCATACAACGTCGTTTCCATAGAGTTACATTGTAATGTAACAGCACAGACTTCAGGGCAAAGTCAAGGAAACAGACAGGAAACTGACTGAACTTTAAGAAATCATTGTCTAAAGGCTAAAAACATTACAAAAACTTGTCAAACAACCCTGATTGTCCAAGAACCTGAAGAATGCTGCAAAAATCCCAGGAATGCTTCTAAAAATTCTGACGAAAAAATCCAAAAAAATTCCAAAATCACGCTCAAAACCACTCCTAACTACTCTTTGCCTCATGCAAAACCCACAAGAGCAATGCATGCATGTGTCCTGCCTTTTATACTGTCCAGGCACAATGCAACCTGGGAAAACCCCAATGCCTCATACAAAGTCGCACGACTTTGTATGAGGCAACTTTTTTCAAGGAATTAGGCGATGTTGTATGAATCCGATGTTGTATGGAGCGGACTTTGTATGAGGTATTACTGTACTAAATTGGCATCTTGCCTGGGAGGGAGGGGGAGGGAGGGGAAAGAGGGAGAGGGAGAGAGAGAGAGAGAGAGGAAATTACACTGGAACATTGTTGGGCTCATCAAGTATTTAATAAAGTACTGTGCTGTAGCCAGAATGCTGTGAGTTTGATCCTGACTAGGGCTCAAGGTTGACTCAGCCTTCCATCTTTCCGAGCTTGGTAAAATGAGTACCCACCATGTTGCTAAATGCTAATTACTTTGTGAACTGCCCAGAGTATGCATTAAGCACTATGGGGTGGTATATAAGTGTAATTGCTTTGTTTTAATAATGTTAAACTGGAATGGCTGATTCTTCAGGCCATTTTTAGCATTTTATTGATAGCTCACATCTTTTATGGCTATGCATACTAAGATATCCGTAAGCTGTTATATCAAAATTGAAAAAGTGCTTGAATAACATACAAACATGCTTTCCTTGCATGAACACATCAAGTTACAAATTATTTATTCCACCAAAGGTAGAGTATAGTCATGTTTAAAACTCATACCTTATATGTGAGCATCCTAGAGGCATTTGGCTGGTTAAAGAATGCTGGAATAGATGAGCCTAAGATCTGAACCAGCATGGCTGCTACTATGGCATTTTAGGAACACATGTATTTCTTTTAAATATTTTAGATAAATATGGCAATATTTTATTTTATTACATTTATACCCCACCTTTTTGGTACAAACACTACTCAGGATGGCTAACTATTCTTAAGAATATAGAATAATGAGAATTATTTATTCATTTTATCAATCCACCTCTTCAAAAATATATTCTGCCAGCACAAGTAACAGAAAATGGATTGGATACTTCAACACACAAGACCAAACTGCCTTTTTTGTGATAAAAATGAAAAGTGCTGACAAACCAATGTGCACAATTTGGTAACGCACAAAAACAAACACAATTTTCACTGTTGATTAAAGGTTCTTTAAGAATCCACAACGTTGGTCTTATGCCAAGTTATGTATACAGTAAAACCCCAGGATATGACTGCCCTGGGTTACAACTGTGAATTTAATTAAAATAATGCCTCAACTTATGACTGAATTTCGGGTTACGAGCATCCCCCACCCCCAATTTCAGGTTACGAGCATCCCCCACCCCCACAAAAACAAAGGAACAATCTCCTTACCTTTTCCACGGTGTTTAGGGACCTTATCCAATGACATGATCGCACCTCCGGAACAATAAATAGTTCGGGTGGGGTGGAAGTTATTTTATGCCCCAAAATGCTGGCGTTGGCCATTTTGTTGTTCAGGACTACATCTCCCAGAAATCTTGGCAGTTCAAAATGGCCAATGATAGTATTTTGGGGCATAAAATGGCTTCCTCCCACCCCACCTGAGCTGTTTATTGGTCCGGAGATGAGATCGTGTCATTGGAGAAGGTCCCCAAACGCTGTGGAAAAGATAAGGAGATTGCTCCCTTGCTTTTGTTGGGGTGGGGGAAAATTGAGTCTGGCATTTTTTTGTGCGTTTCTATTTTTAAAGTATTATTGTGGGTCAGTTTGACAACTTTTATTTTTATTTTCAATGAATCCCTATTGGAAATAGTGCTTCAGGTTACGACCATTTCAGGTTACGACGGAGGCTGTTGGAACTAATGGGGCAAGGAGGGATTGCTGCTGCCTACTTTTTTCCTTGCGGTTCCCTACTCAGCAATCCATGGGAATCCATTCTGAGAATGGTACTGTAGAAGACTAGGAAGCTTTTCACTACTGTTTCCCTTATTTCAGGAAGAAAATACTGTAAGTTAACATCAGACACATATAGACGCAATATACTCCTAAACAGAGTTGACCTTGGAATACACTTTGGTTGACCTTGGAATCTTCACCTCCACCATGAAGAGATCTGTCTGTCAAATCTGTTTTACAACTCTGTTTCAGACTGTCAGAAATGCATAATATAAACATAAAACAACATGCTTGTATTACTCAAGTATATAATACTATTACCCATTTACAGAGTATTACATAAGTTCATAATTGCCTCTAAAAAGACATACAGTCGCATCATTCAGTCACCAGAGAAAATCCAACTGTCATATAAGTAATCTTTTTACAGGATTTTTCATTTTAAAGAGTTATGGAATCTATTCCATTTAAAAAAACGCATTCAAAACATTCCCGCTA
Organism: Bradypodion ventrale; assembly: GCA_035047345.1. Lineage (NCBI taxonomy): Eukaryota > Metazoa > Chordata > Lepidosauria > Squamata > Chamaeleonidae > Bradypodion > Bradypodion ventrale. The sequence continues at coordinate 78,376,651 of JAWDJE010000006.1, read as the reverse complement.
ACCACTAACCCACTAAAACAAGCTTTTTAAAAAAAGTTATGATAAAATTCTGCTGAACTTCAAACAAATGAAGAAATAGCTGTGTGTGACTTCGGCGCCATTGTGGTCATGGATAAAGAAGTGATCTTGTGAAACGCTATTAACATACTGTGCACATTTACTGCGTGCAGGATAGAGGAAAAACGCTGGTTATATAAAAATATATATGCTTGTTGTTTTCCCAAAATGCCTCAGTTTATGTTCTTAATATCTGCTGCATTTATACCCAAGACTGCAGGTTCTCCAATTACACACAGCCAGGAGAGATTACTGTCTTTTATATTTTCCAATGCCTTATACCATTTGAGACACCGCATGAATATTTAAATTAGTATAATTATTGTGAAATATTTATAACAAAACCTTCCTGAAAATAGAGATGCCTCTAATTTTGAATATGAAAGAGTACTACATGACTTCAGAAAGCCCAGGAATAAATTCAGCTCTAACACCTGTAAATTCATAAAATGAGGCTTGGGAAATCACAAACATAAAATTGAGAGAGAGTTGATAGAGTGAGTTTGCATAACCAGCTTGGTGTTAGGCAGCCATACATTTGATTTCTATTTTGTTGGTCTTGTTGTGTTTTCTTCTAAACTTTACTGTCAAACGTTTTAACAGAAGCGTAATGCTTGACATCGACTGGACAAAAGCATGCTCAGAATTCCTTGCAATGATTAGTAGCTGTATATGGATGCACACAAATAAAAACTTGAAAAATGTAAAATTTACACATAGTAGGTTAAAAAGGCAATAATGCAGACAAAAACCTTGGAACTCCAAAAAGAACGAAGTTGGTCCTGCAGTGCTGGCTTGACTGTCTGAAATTTTACAAAAACAAAACCCACCAATTGAAAACCAGCAACATAGAATACGAAACTAAAACATTAATGAGCAGAATTTTTTTTTAACATAAGCCATTTTCTTTCAAAAACAGGGAACGGATCTTACCTTTAAGCTGGGTGTCTGTGTCTGATCAACAGTAAATCGCATTAAAATACTGAACTGGAGATCATTTGGAAAAGATTCTCTGCAAGGATAAATTAAAATTAAGGGTAAATGTTAACCTTTAACCATTTGTTACAGAACTCTTGACAATGAGAGAGAAGGCAGAGAGATCAGAAAACATTTAAGAGTTTTATCTTAAAATATATTGCTTACTGAGGCCTGAGTAATTATTGGGAGAGAAAAGAAATTGAACAATATTGGTAGTGGGCTATTCTCATGAGGATGAGTGCTGAAAATCAGGCTAAAATATTGGGCCCTCCAAGATAGAAGAAACAATCTTCTACATACAGTACGTCCTTACCTCATTATATTTTATCATTTAGTGACAACGGAACCTCACTAATCTTGTTACCTCGAAACTGCTCTTGATGTTAAAACAATCATAACTTGATGTCTGGCAAGATATCATTTGTAAAAATACAAAAAGGAAGTACTTATACAAATATTAAGAAAATAACAACATTCATCTGTTTCCACACAGTGAAGAAACTATTACCTCGTCACATCAAGTGCCTTTTGAACTTTGGCTTGCACGGATCCTAACAAGTCAGCACCCATTTTTTTTAACAGCTGTGTCAGCAATACGAATAGCCAATCCTGTAGATCTTCTTTATGGACCTGGATGAAATCTACTAAAGTTTCCAAAAACATGCTGAACACCTGGAGGATGCATTAAAAAGGGGGGGAAGACAGAAGGAAAAAAGAAAGAATAGGGAAGGAGTTGATGCTTGCCTGTGTTGAACTCACAGAATGATGAAGTAACACGCAGAAGCAGAGAGTAGCAATGATTCACAGCCAAGCAGGATAACATTCTGTCCTGTCTTTCATCAGAATCTGTGATTCAAGAGTGTGTATGCCATTCTGAAAATTAGTACTTCATGCAGCATTGCTGGGTAAAGAAAGGCTGTGATGACTGGCGCAACTTCTTCACACACACATACACACACACCACACACCACATACCCCTCAGCTTTGATGTTGTCCACTGAACTAAGATCTGGGAAACAAATTAAACCAGTGTGTCTCAAACTTTAAGAAATGATGACCCAGTCTAAACGTACCAGATCCACCCATCTGTTTATGTTTAGGGGCTACTTTGGATACATCTTGCAACTTCTCCTATAATGTATGTCACTTCATTCCCATACACATAGGTCCTGTATTTCCTTACACTAAATCAGGGGTTCCCAACCTAAGCCCTGTGGGCCGCATCTGGCCCTGGCACCATTTTATGTGCCCCCACCCCTCCAAGGGCATCCGAGAAACAAAATGGCCACCCCCTTTGAAGCTGTTGGGACAAAATGGCCACCCCATTGTGCAAGCAGGGCAAAATAGCTGTCTGGCCCTCAAAGCTGGCTGACAGAGCGTGACCAGGCCCCTGGCTTGAAAAGGTTGGGAACCTCTGCATTAAATCACCACCATCCCTGCTCAGCTCTCCCCCTGCCATGTATTTCTCTTTGTCACAACCTACATCTACACCTGCAGTGACTAAATAAGCCACTTTGTATGTGGGAGCAGATTTTGCCTCCTCGTTTGAGAAACACTGTTTTAGACAGTTAATCCACTCACTCTTGCATGCAACACAGCATGTGCATACCACACAACACACACAAACTTTTTAAAAAGCCTAAGATGATAGGCTTCAATGAGACACAGATTTGTGGATACTTTCTATAAAGTATGGTCTGTGCTGAAGTAAGAAAGGCATGGCTTTTCCTTCTCTTACAAGTAGGGGTTTAAAGATTTTGGGTTTAAAAACAATTGCCATAAAATCCTGCATTAAAGATGGCTCACAACAACAACACATGTTGTAATTTGTTCTAAACATTTAGGGAGCAAACATAAGCAAGACACCATACTTCAAATTCAGCTTTATTACTAGTAAACTGATACAGAAGCCTCACCTAGGTAGGACATTTAATCTCTCTCACACAACTGTTTGTCAAAGTCGTAACAACTAATTTAGACACATGAAACATGCCAATTATCAAAAGGAAATCAAAAGCCGTCCAACTGTGATTTAAAGGTAAATGTTTCCCTTGCTCGAAAGCCAGTCATATCCGACTCTAGGGTTCAGTGCTCATCTCTGTTTCAAAGCCGAAGAGCCAACGCTGCCTGCTTCTGCAGACGTTTCCATGATCATGTGGTAGGCATGACTAGACACCGGAGTGCACGGAATGCTGTGATTTACATAGTTTCAATTTTAATTACTCTGAATGTGTCTGGATTTTTTTAAGTCTACAGTACCATCTCCAGTAACTCTGTAGCTACTTCTATGACTTTATAGTCAATACAATTTGAAGACAACAGAATTCAGGAGTCAGAGTCACAGGGCTCTTGCTTCTGCTGTGGGGCATACCTCCTCACAGACATGGAGTGGACAGATCTGTCCCTCTGAGGATTCTGGGATGCATTATGGCACCAATGGGCCCTAGTGATCTCAGGAGCCAGGGTTTCTCAGTCAGGGAAGGAGCAAAGTGTCCAAATCTGGCAGCTGCTTTGCCTAAACACCTTCCTATATCTAGCTAATATCTTTTCCATTCCTTGCAAAGCCAGGAACATCTGCCACTAATCAGATTTTTTTTTAAAAAAACCTGTTTTGCTTTCAAGACACATTCAAACAACTGAATTCTTGGCAGCAGGAAGAGGGAACCTTTAATGCAGGGTTTCCCAACCTTTACAGTCAGCTTCAAGGGCCAGACAGCCATTTTGCCCTGCCTGCACAATGGGGGTGGCCATTTTGTCCCAACAGCTTCAAAGGGGTAGCCATTTTGCTTCTTGAAAGCCCTTGGAGGGGTGAGGGGCACATGAAATGGTGCTGTGGGCTGGATCCGGCCTACAGACTTTAGGTTGGGAACTTCTGTTTTAATGTGTCAGGGTTCTAGAACCTGGCCCACAATCTTCATCTACTTGCGCAGCTATGTGGAAACGTCTGCTCTTATCGGGAAAGAGATAAGATTGTGCATTCCTTAAATAGTGTTACATTCCAAAGTTAGAGAAATACCTGTAAGGTATTGAAACTTGAGGCTGTGTTTTAAATATCTAATCATATGGGTTGTATCTAGGTAAAAATGCACAGACCAGACTGTGCTTTATAGTGTATGTCTAAAACCCATCACATAAGGGCTTACTCCTGAGTAAACAGAACTAGAAATGTGGATTATATGTCTGATGTGAACATCTACAAACTGGCAAGAATCATACCTGGTCCTACTTTTGCACTTACAGGTGAAAATTAGAATATCGTGCAAATGTTCATTCATTTCACTTAAAAGGTGAAACAAATGAGATAGACTCACTACATGCAAAGTGAGAGATGTCATGCCTTAATTCGTTATAATTGTAATGATCATGGCGTACAGCGTACATGAGATTATGTGATGATTATGGGGTACATAAGATTGGGGGGTTGGGGGTTTCATAAACTGTAATCCATAAGCATCAATATTATAACAAAGTAAGGCTTGAACTATCTCGCTTTGCATGTAATGAGTCTATCACATATATTTGTTTCACCTTTTAAGTTGCATTACTGAACTGAATAAACGTCATGATATTCTAATTTTCTGAGTTTCACCTGTATAGCTCATGCAACTATTAAAATAAGCTGTTCTTTCTGGTTATTTTCCACAATGAAGTCTCTAACCCACTGTGTCATCGTAATCAAGAAGCTACAAGAAGACACATAGCAAGGGCAACAACAAAAAAAAAAATTCCACATTGGAATTCTGCCATAACATAAACTGATAAAATACAGTGGAACCTTGGTTAACAAACGGCTCGGTTAACATAAAAATTGCATAACAAAAGGAAATCCATAGAAAATAGTGGCTCTATTTACGGAATTTTTTTTGAAACAGATTAATTGGTTTTCAATGCATTCCTATGGTAAAACATCTTTCAGTTAATGTATTTTGGTTTTCAATGCATTGCTATGGGAAATTTGATTCAATGCATTGCTAAGGGAAATTTGGTTAAAGTAATTTTCGCTGTAAGAAATGTCCCGAGGTTCCACTGCGATTTTTATAACTGAGCCGTTTGTTAACCGAGGTTCCACTAGATTTTCAAATATCCTATACTTGCAGTCCCAGGTACATTCTTATTTATGTATTTACTCGATTTATAGGCCACCTTTCTCGCCTCGGCAACCCAAGGCAGCTCACATCAATTAAATCATTCCATACATTAAAAACCCACTACTAAAACAATAAAAAGATTTAAACCTATAAAACCCAAAGCCCCTTAATTAAAACCCCAACAGGGCTAGATGAACCAGCAAGGCTGGGATGTGCCACCAGACGCACCCCATGCCTGTTGGCAGAGCCAGGTTTTTAGAGTCTTTCTGAAGGGGTACAGCTCCATCTGGAGGCGCAGTTCTGGTGGCAGGAGGTTCCAAAGGGCCGGGGCTGACACCGAGAATGCTCTCCTCCTGGTCTTGAAAGATTTACAGTCTACACAATATACGGATTGTATGTTAGATACTTCAGCTACAATAAGAACATCTGAAGAGTTCTGTGAGCTCTTCCATCAAGGACTGGCATCAAAAAATTTGGTCTTTGTACATATCTAAATTCTCTTCCGCATGAAGAGTAGTAAAGGTCACATAAATTCTGAATCATTTTCTGCAAGTCTGTAGTCATTTTTAAGACACATAGCTCGAGTAATTTGTCTTATTTTAGATGATGGAGATACCACAATACACATTTAAAGTCGATGCAGCTTATGCAACAGCATCAGATAGGCATTTTATGAAGTCTGAATTATTAGGTAGAAACATGGTGAAAATGGTCTAGAAGATGGTTGAAACAGTTCTCAACAGTAATGCTCTGCTATATTACCAAACCTAGACAGTAAGGCATTCTCTCCTTGTTTCTTCAGCCTATATACCGATTACAGTTGCACTGTGCTAAAAAGAAATTTGTTTGCTCTGGAAAATGATTCAATATGCTTTCCTTTAAAAAGTATAGGCATCCAAAAAAACCAAAGCCAATGATGAAAGTAACCATGATATTTTATGAACACTCCAGTTGATTTATTTTTGGTTTGACCCAATAGTGTGTTGTGAATCAACTCCTTTAAATCATGTGTGAAGCTGAAACTGGAGCATGGAAGACAAAATGATTTTATAGTTGGTATAAACAATTAAAATCCTTAGGGCAATGTGAAGTTAAGATGCGCCAGTCACCACAATATGCAGCAGAAATATAAAAACAGAAAAGGTGAGTTAATTAGTATACAAAAGCACATCCAGAAACATTTCAGCATAATCTGCATAACTGCCAGGATTTTATAAAGCACAAAAGCTAGTTTCTGCACACATTCTTTATAAGAGAAAAGAGGAGGGAAAAAAGTTAATATCAGGCATGCAATAAGGTTAGGGTTCCAACAAATATTGAACCAACTTACTCTCTATAGAGAGTTCCAACACAGGGGACAGCATGCAAAAAGAAAAAAAAATCAGGGTGGGGAAGGAGGGGGAGATAAAACACACAAATTAGTGCCATCTGCATTGTTCCTGAATGAGGAAAATATGACAAATGGGTTTTTAAATGATTAAAAGTTAACACCTTTGGTATAAAATCAAGTATTACAGAAGTACACATGTCTAGCCTTAGTCTCTTTTCCTCCTCCACTATCCCCCCCCCCCAAACTAAATCCTCCAAAGCCAAATATTGCTTTTTGTGAGTACTATTTGGGTATGAGCCAAGCAGGCTTTTTGGATAATATACAGAAATATATTTGATAAAAAATAAACCCTAACATTTCAGAAGCATATATACCATTTTGTAGCTCTTGGTAATCTACAGAAAAATACATTAAGACAACAATGGGGCCAATTATAGCCATCTGCGGCAGTTTCTATATACACATTTCAGGACTCATAGAATTTTAATGAGTACTAAATTAAACTCTGCCATCTGAAATGCTTCTGTGAGACATCTCTACATGCCACCTTCAATAACATGAATAGTCAAGAGCAGGGGTTCACAGCCTAGGGTCCGCGGGCTGGACCCGGGCCCTGACGCCAATCTATCTGGCTCACTGCGACGACCCCAGAAGCGGAAGCGAACACGTTTACAAAAGCTGTAAACGTGCCCACACATGTGCAAATGCACCCGTCGTGGTTTACGGACATGTTTACGACAGGGGGGAACCACATGTCCAGCCCGCTCAGCTGTCTGAAGGGGAGTGGTCCAGCCCATGGTGCAAAATACTTAAGAACCCCTGGTGAATAGAGTAGGAACCTTGTACATTGACAAAGCTCTCCTACTGTCACTGTTGATCAAGGAAATATTCCAGAGTGTTTGCAATAAATAGTTTTGATGAAACATGTTTCAAGATCTCAGTATAAAGCACACTTCCTAGGAAAGGTAACTGAATTCAAATTTCACAAAACTGTAGCTGTAATAGTTCAAAAATACAAAACAACTGAAATACTGAGCCAAATACATTTGGTTTCTGATACTTTTTAATAAAACTGAAAGATAACTGGGCATATGTTTTAATCAGAAAACATTACCAAACACCACTCCAATGTAATTTTCTACTACTATGCTAGATAACAACAAAGGAACTATGAAGCTCATCTGAAAAATGTACCAGTGTTGAAGTCAGCAAAACTGTCCTATTAAGGACTGACAGTTTCAATGACAGCCAAATTATTATTCTAAAATGGCAAAAAGAATGAACAAGGAACTCGGCTGCCAAAAGCCTATTGTTTAGAGCAGTAAATTGCACTAGAGTAGGCCCGCTGAATCAATGGGGATTTAATAAGTCAAATCCTCTAAAAGCTTCATTGATTCAAATGGGCCTGATCTAACTATGACTTGTATGCTAAACTCACTACATTGCAATTGATGCAATGGACCTGCTTTAGTACAATTTACTATGCTAAGCAAGAGGATACCCGCTGTGGGATAAGAATGAACAATCTAGTTTGAACAGTCACTTGTGGGTTCAGATGTCATCTTCTCCCTCAATGTTATGTTCGATAAAATAAGAAGCTTTTTTACTATTATATTTAACTATTGCTTCCTTACAATCCTCTTCCTCTTGTTTTACTGTACAGTACAGTATATGATAATTTCATACCCGTGATATTAATACTAACCCTATGCATCTATCATTCTTTAGATGTGGCAATGTTTTGAAAACAGGAAGGGTACATACAAGAATCAGTGCAGTGGTTAAACTGCTGTGCTGCAGCCAAAATGTTGTGAGTTCGATCTTGATAGGGATCGCGGTTGACTCAGCCTTCCATCCTTCTGAGGTTGGTGAAATGAGTACCCAGCATGTTGGGGACAAAATGCTAATTACCTTGTGAACCACCCAGAGAGTGCACTAAGCACTATGGGGCAGCATATAAGTGTAATTGTTTTTGCTATATTTTGCAAATGATATTAAAGATATACTCCTGTTGGCTCACACCAAAATAGAAATTTTAATTTAATTTTAATTTAATAGTCATATTTATATATGCCGCCCACTCAGGCAGAACCCAACTCAGGGCGGCATTACAACAAGTTCTAAAAACACATAAAAACACTTTAAAAGACCCACATCCCACCCACTTTAAAAGACCCATATCCCACCCACCCATCCCACCCACTATAAAAAGAAGAAGAAGAGAGAGTTCTTAATGGTTTACATAAGCCAGCAGGCGGGGATCGTGTTCCCATTCGGGCCCCACACCTGCCCTGCCAGCCAGGGCAATCAGGAGCCCTTCTCTTTCCTTTTATGTATAGGATGGTGTGGGTGGGTGGGTGGGATAATTGGGGGGTTTATGTATAGGATGGAGGTGGGTGGGTGGGGTAATTAGGTTTTTAATGGGTTTTTATATGTTTTAGAACCGATGTAAGCTGCCCTGAGTCGGGTTCGCCTGAGTGGGCAGCATAGAAATTTGAATATTAAATTAAATTAAATCAAATTATATATCACTCTGCCACAGTGAATTATTTATACGCTTATAACCACAAATGGTTATTGTGAATTAAAACCAGTCTATGTTAATAATCACAATCATAGGACCTAAATGTTTCTATTCTTCTTATTAAGCATTAGCTGATTACCCGGCTTCGCTCAGGTTTTCCTTTTCTTTAACATAGGCCAGTCTTTCCCTCTTGGAAACCTCGTGGGGTCTATGTGGGTCACTCCTGCCTCCCTTCCTCCATCTCTCTCTTCCCTCACCTGTTCCGCTTCTCCGTCGATGGTCACTTACCACCCTTATCCTCCCCATACATGTGTCTGGCCACCTGGCGGACCAGAAGTCTCCAACAGCGGTGCCCAATGGCATATACCCCCACATGGGGCTTGTGACCCCCACAGTGCTGATCTCGCATGCCCCATTTGCCTTCCACCTACTGTGAAAAATACAGCTGAGCTCAGAGGGCTACAGCTGAGCTAGTCAGATGATGTCACAATCTCAACCTACCTGGGACTATGACATCAGCCAATTAAATCACTGGGAAACACACACATTGTATAGATCAATTGGGATGCAATTTGGGGGCGTACGCACCCCATAAGGCTCCTGCAGTGCTGATCTTGCCGGCCCAAGGTATGTATGTGCCAAATTTCAGCAGGCTCGGTACAGGGGTGTGGGAGCCTTTCGAGCACATACAAACATAGATTTCTGTTTTATATAGATAAAGGGTTTAGCTTAGATGCTATGTACCTTTCTCAATTACGGAAATAAAGGAGGACATATCATAATAAATAATAATTTCGTGTCAGAAATTATTCTGGGTTGAAAGGATTTTTGCTGGAGAAACTCCGCTCAGGGGATGCCTGAATGAAGTCCTGAGGTTGGCCTATTGTAATTACAGTAATACCTCATACAACGTCCAAACTTGGTTCCACAAGTTTGGACTTTATACGGATTTGGACTTTGTATGAGGCATGCAAAATCTTAGCCGCGATGCCTCATACTACGTCCAAATCCTTGCCGCGATGCCTCATACAACGTCATTTCCATAGAGATACGTTGTACTGTAACAGCACAGACTTCAGGGCAAAGTCAAGGAAACAGACAGGAAACCGACAGAACTTTAAGAAATCATTGTCTAAAGGCTAAAAACATTACAAAAACATGTCAAACAACCCTGATTGTCCAAGAACCTGAAGAATGCTGCAAAAATCCCAGGAATGCTTCTAAAAATTCTGATGAAAAAATTCAAAAAAATCCAAAATCGTGCTAAAAACCACTCCTAAACACTTTTCGCCTCATGCAAAACCCACAAGAGCAATTCACGCATCTGTCCTGCCTTTTACACTGCCCAGGAACAATGCAACCTGGGAAAAACCCAATGCCTCATACAAAGTCACACGACTTTGTATGGGGCAACTTTTTTCAAGGAATTAGGCGATGTTGTATGAATCCGATGTTCTATGAAGCGGACTTTGTATGAGGTATTACTGTATTGTTGTCATGTTCTTTCTTCTAAGCAGCATGAAGTAATTTAATGAAATAAACCACTGACTGATCACCCTGAGGGTACCCAGAAACATATTTTTTTCTTGTCACTCAGAAAGACAAGTTGAGGTTTACATTAAACTGTTTATTTTTTTAAAAAAAAAAGTTGTGGCACTTCTTATGTCTGATGAAGTGAACATGGTCCACAAAAGCTCACATTTAAATACAGGGGTTAGCCTTTAAGGTGCCACAACATGTTTTGTATTTTTCTTTTTTTGCTGTTTTCTTTACTCTCTGATATGTTTATTGTAAAGACTCTTATCTCTGGTTACAATATACAGCCACGGCTGCAGCTGGCATGACTACTCATCTTTTTACTGATTATTATCGTTGTCATCATTGACTGCAACTCATATCTGAAAATGCATTTTTTTTCTGAAGCAGGAAAAATGTCACTGGCGTGAAATTTTTTAAGGTGGATTTCATCTTGTCATGAAGTGACCCACACACTATGATCTCGGAGCCATCACCCACGGCACACATAAAGCGCGACATGCAGGATTTAACACCAGGACTGCAATGGACCGCCACAGCCTTGAGGATATGGACAAGGTGATTATACTACACCCTCAAAAGGCACTGTCAAAAGAAAAACCCTCTGGAGATAGCTGATTCCTTCGTTTTTTGGTGTTTTTTTCCCCAAATTGCCTGTCAAAGCAAAACAAGGGATAAGGTGTGGCAGTAGGGTATGATTAGAAGCAGTCTCTTAAGAAACTGTTATCCTGGATCATAGATGACTTGACATCTCTTGTAAGACTTTATAGGTAACATCTAGGAAAGACAAATAAAGGCTGCAGCCATCTTCCTTGTTCTTTGCTGCCATCTGATGTCCTGAGGCTAAACTCTTTTACTCTGTACAACCATAAAGGTTCAGCTAGAGCAGGGTTCCTGAAACTTGGCTCTCCAGATGTTCTTGGACATCAATTCCAAGAAGCCCTGATCAGCAGGTGTGCTGACTTGGGCTTCTGGTAATTGAAGTCCAAGAACATCTGGAGAGCCAAGTTTCAGGAACCCGGAGCTAGAGCATTTTGGCAGGAATCAGATCTGACTCAGCAAAATGTTTCCCACTGCCACTGGAAATACACCATCAGGAAGATGGAGGTAAAGGTGTCCTAAGTTTTAGCAGAGGCTATTGGGTAGCATATTATACTGTTAACTTTTCCTTTAAGAACTCTGTATGTGTTTTATAGCGGCCCTACTGTATTAGCTAATTAGCCTTGTAAAATGTGCTTAAAACCAAGGCCACTTCCACTGTGAAAGCTGCTGGTTGAGACGTCCTGTTTGGAGAACTTTTGCTGTTGACGTCTGCAAAAGAGGAGTGCAGTACACCATTGGATTTTCTGCACATTCAACTATTGGTCTCTGCTTACTGGTTTTTGGTACCAGAACCCTGCCAGCCAAAGGAACGCTAAGGACTCCAAAGAAAACTGCATACTGGACTACGTAAGCTATACTGAAAAGAACTATTGTTTGCAAGTTGTCCTGGAAAGTTTACAAGACTGCTATCTTTTGATTACTTGCTCAAAGAACTGTGTTGCATATGAACTGTACTTGACCTGTAAATAGTTGATTCATACCAACTACAGAACTGAGAAGTTATCCAATTTGTTAAAACTGTGAACTTTATTTTGCACCATCAGTAAATAGAACTCTGCATAAAAGTTATTTGTGTTCTCCTGTGTCTACTCAGACTTTTGCTGCAACCGTCAGCATGAAGGCCACTCTATCAAATTCCCTAACAATATTGTACTGATTGTTGCAACAGCTGAGATAAGGCCTCTTGATGCTTTACTCTGAATCACTGGGAAAACTCAGTGGAATGGTCCTTATAAGCCCTTGAGCCTGTTGTGTTAAGAAGTTGACACTTCACAAAGCTAACATCTCACACTTGATTTAATGCAGCCTTTCAAAGGGATAAATTCCCAATGGGAGTCATCAGAAGTAACTGCAGAAAAGAGGATGAGGGAAGGGCAACACTAAGAGAAAAGTTGAATAGGAACATGTTTGGGATTAAGGGTAAGGGAGAAAAGAAACAAACAAAAAAGAGAATTAAAAGCAGGAGATGGAGGAGGCCTAACATTATGGAACAGAGGAGGAAGAAAGGGTTCTGTAGCTACTTATGAGCAAAGGGAGAGAATTGATGGTGGAGTCTACTCAAAGTGGAAATCTAAGTCACACCTTCTGCTGTCTTCCACTTTTCACTATCTTCTCCACCAAAATAGAGAATAGGCAAACAGTACGATGTACTCTGAATGGATTTTAACTACCATTTGTTACCCAGGAAAGCTTCATTACTTCATCAAATATGTCTTGAGACAGATAATTTCAATATGGGCATGGAATGTCAAAACAATTTAAAAATCAACCCAAGCTTCTAAAGACATAAGATATCGGATATGCTGGCATCCACAAAAAGTTTTGGATTTTCAATCCCAGTATAAAAGGCACAAGGCTAAAATAAGGCTGTTGTAAGAATCCCACTAGAAAGGAAAGCAGACAGTAATATCATGAGTGAATTATATGTGGCCTCCAGTTTCCCTGCTCTTACACTAAACGGTTGAGGGGACTGAAGAAGTTTGTTTATGCTGTCTAACAGATATGTTGGATAATTCTGTCACATTCTGAATTACTCCTAACATCCTTGAGAATCCCCTCCTGATACTCCAAAATGCTAAAATGTTGAGGTGAGCTATTGGAGAGCACAAACAATAAAGAATACATTTTTGTAAGAACATTTTTTGGGAATGGGTCATGAGAACAGCCATCCAAACTCCAGGGATGGATTTGTGTGGCCTCTAAATCCTTGCAAGCTGCCTTTTCTTTGTAGTAGAGAGACATTTTCCCTCTGGATTGTAAGTAGACCCTTCTAAGCATATAGTTCTACAAACAAAACTTCTCATATATTCAGTATTCCATCAGCAGATTGTACTACAGTGCTTGTAAGACACTTACCTTACAATACTAAAATTAAATTGTTAATAAAGAGAGAGCAAAATGCATCCTTCAGAATCAGTGATGGTGAACCTTGGCACTCCAACTGTTCTTGGACTTCAATTCCCAGAAGCCCAAGTCAGCACTCCTGCTGATCAGGGCTTCTGGGAATTGAAGTTTAAAAACAGTTGGAGTGCCAAGGTTGGCCATCATTGCTTCAGAGCCTGTTGGACTGCACCTTTCATCAGTCCTAGTCAGTATAGTCAATAGTGAGGAATGCAGGGAGCTGCAATTCAGCAATTACCAGGGAAGTGGGTGCAGTTTGCTCATCTTTAGTTTTTAAGATTACCTTCTAGGCCTCCGTGACACTGCTCAAAGAAAACAGATCCTTTCAATCACATGAATATTTACATGTAACATAATGATTTAATGGGATCTTCCCTTTGTTTTCAGAAACTCATAGTCCCTGAACACATACAACATTAGATCAATACAAGATACTACCTAAATCGTACCACATCTTGAACCATTAAAGGCTTAGGCCACCATGAATTAAACCTTTACTGTAACAAGTAGGACATTTACAGTTGTCTAATAATTCTTCCTTTTCCAAATTAATATATAACATAAACAAGCAGAACCACCTAAACGTCTAACAATCAAATAACTATTAAACATAGTGCTCCTACCCAGTGGGACCAATTAGGAGTTCTTCTGCTTACATTCATGGAACCCCACTCCCCTTCAAAAATTGGACATTTTGGTACAAAAAATGTAAAGAAAAAAGTAATGTGCTTTTCCAACTATTGCTACTCTTAAAAAAAATGGTTAAGCACAATAAAATTCAGAATTTTATTTTAAACCGATTTACAGTACTGCAATGGCTCATGTACAGGTTTGCAAATGTTCATTAAAAATCAGAAAGTGTCAATATACCTTGCTGTGAGGATCAGCAAACATCCTGGTGAAGATTTCACACAATCTTTTTAATTCAACACGACTGTCAAAAAAAGAAGGTAACAATAATTAACAACCTATAGAATAATCATAACAACTTTAAAATAGAAACACTGCAATATATTACATTTCAATAATGCAAATCCACAATTTAAACAGATTTAATCAACTCATTGAAAGTTAACTTTTGTATAAAAACAGGCATCCAAAACTGTAGAACAAACAAAAAAACTGAATTTAACTAATGAAAGAGGACCCTAGTTCAAGAGCTAAAAAAAATGAGATATACGACATCACTGTCCATAAATAACTGGAAATGTCAATTCTCATTGAAAAGGAGGGTGAAAACCTGGGTGAGAAAAATTAGAGGAGGTAAGAGCCAGAAAGATATCATTTACCCAAGAGAAAGGATTTCTTGCAAGACTTAAATTGCAGGGAGAACCCAAGAAATTTTTACTATCTTCTAACAACTCAGAGAATAAACTGAGAACAACCCAAGGATAGAGCACACAGTCCATAGGTCCCAAAACATTACTGCTAAACAATCAAAGAAAAGCATTTCAAACATCCTAATAGGGGGCGGGGTGTGAAGATACGCTCCTTATTCCTCAAGAAGAAAACAGGTTATCTATAATATTTATTTTCTGAGTGGTCACCTGAAGATTCACAAAAATAGGTATGAACATGCATAGTCATGATGTGGAACCTTGTGGATTAAGTTTTGGCATTAGCCTCACCTGAGTGGTGCTTGCACCAAAAGGGCAGGGTATAAATGTAAATAAATGTAAATAAATAAACAAGTGCTCTCTACAGTGTGAATGTGAGACAACTATCTCTCAGTTCAACATTCAGACGACCATGTAGGACAACAGTTAACTACAAGTGTTTCAAAGAAAGCAGGAAGAGTTGGTCGGTTTTGTAAAAACACACAGGACCATTTGAGGAACAGTTGCTAAAGGCAAACAAACTTTTCCCCTTCCTCATGGCCTCTGTGCACTACACATATGAGTAAAGTCTAGGCAGCACATCTTGAAAAACATGTCTAGGCAAGGAGGGAAGGCACTTATAGTCATCGGAGAATAGAAAACAGAAATACTTTACTGAAGGACACTATCCTGCTATCAAGACAATGACTCTGAATAAATAGTGATGAATATGACTTGGGATAAGGTTTTTTTTATCCAACAATTTTCCATTCTGTGAATTCAATGTGATAAACATGGTGGATGACAGAGGAGCCTGGTGTGTTGTGGTTCATGGGGTTGCAAAAAGTCAGACTTGACTGTGTGATTGAACAAAAAAATGTAAAAAACAAAAACAAAAACGGAAATAGTTAACTGCAGACTAATAGCTACTGGTAGTTAAAGTCACTCAGAAATAGTTACTGTGGTGAACAAAGCAAAACTCAGGGGCAGCCCCTTCACACATGTGATGTGAAGAAGGGGATGAAGCCACCATCAAAACTCTCTAGCTTGAAGCTTCCAAATCATAATTCTGCATGGACAAAGGTAAACAAAAATCACAAAGAACTGAGCTTTAAAAGCAAATAACAAACCAGATATTTCCTATAAAAAGGTCAAGTACTTGATCAGTGCAGTGTTTATGCAATTTTGTGGAGCAAAAAACTACATCACATGACTCTTCTGAGTAGTTTGGCCTAAATTCAACATAAAAGTGTCAGATTGATAATCCCTGTTAGCATACTTATCATAGGTCAAGTTTTTGATCAGGGATGTGTTTATGCTCTTTTGCAGAGCAAACAAAAAATTAGATGACATATGACTCTTCCGAGTAGTTTGACCTAAATTCAACATAAAAGTGTCAGATTGATAATCCCTGTTACCATACTTATATCTTGGATTATAAAACTGCACCAGTGGGTATGCAATCAGTTGTAACCATTTTCACAAATACTTGTGCCAAATCAGAGATACAGTATACCCTTGTGTTAATTCTAAAAATATGTGGAATGGATCTTGTTAATTCTAAAAACATGTGGAATGGATCTTGTGTTATTGCATGGATTCCACCAGATATAGGCTAAAGTATTCAAACTGCCTATTACTATTTCTGCAAAAGCAGCATTACTTTAGATCTAATTTTGCATTAAAATAGTGAAATTAACCCAACATTCTACATATTGTTAGTTGAAATTGTTCCTCTTTTGTAGAATGTTCCGGGGAATAGTCACAATGATAATGAAAAGAATTAATAACTGTAACAATTACGTGCCATCAAGTTAGTTTCAACATATGGAACCTCTTCAAGGGTTTTCTTGATATAAAATACCAAGAAACGCCTCTCCAGACAGAGTTGTTGCCCTTTAGGAAGGAACTAAAGACCTGGCTGGCGGGCCAAGTTGGGGGTACCGTTGGGTGGTTGGTATAGAGAAGTGTGCTTTCCCCCAAGGTCCCTTCGGTACTTGCGCACCTTTTAGGGGTGGGTTTTTTAACTGTTAACTTTGTTTTATCATGTGTCTTTTTATGTATTTACTGTCCGCTATGTAAACCGCCCTGAGTTGGGTTGTACCTGAGTGGGCGGTATATAAGCGTGAAAAATAAATAAATAAATAAATAAATACATACATACATACATACATACATACTCAGAAGTGGTGTCTCTCTGGGAATGCACAACCTGCCCAAGGCTTCACAACTGGCAAGACAAACCACCCCGTCAACCACAGATAGTCTGTGTAATTTTGTGTGACCTCTCTCCTACGAAGGCTTTTTTTTGGGGTGTGTGTGTTTGTTAACTTCCAGCACTTGGCTCTGCAGCCAAGTTCTCCATGACTCATGTATATATGATATAATTGTGAATCAATAAATATTATCAATAATAAATATTTACTGGAATCAAGATAAAGAAAACTTAATTTTGGTTAGGTAGTGTTTTCAGTTTCATGTTTACCATATCATGATCAATATATCACACACACAACATAACATACAGCAAAATAAGTCTTTGCAGAACACTGTCTTCCTGAAATTGAACATCTTATTTGAAAAAGATTATCCTACCTTAATGTCCTCTGATTTTTTAATAAATTTTGTAGCCCCAGAAGGCCTTCTTTTCTTTCTGACCAATTGGAGCTCGCACAGCGATTGAGGACCTCTGCCACATCTTCTGTCTGCCGCATGTAAGTAGGTATAGTGCCATTCCGAGAGCTATAGGATCTTTCCGAGCAAGCACTAGAAGCATCGCTGTTGGCATCATCATCAGAGTACATTCCGTATGACTCGTACCTCCTTCGCACGGGTTTTTTCTATCATGCACAGAATGACATATGAGCACTGATCATAAGATGCAATTATTTTTCCTGAACATTTATGAAACTATTTAGACATTTTCTACCATCTTGCCAATTCTGCCACCATCTCCAGGCATGGATGACACAGAGACTAACATCTGCTCCTCATATGTAGAATGTTTGTATCACTGATCTTAAAATTACAGATACTGTACTGTACTTGATATAAAAGGGCAACTTTTCCTGAAATGACACCATGTCATCATGTTCATAATGGCGACATTTCTACTGATAACAAGTCCCACTATGTTGTTTTGAAAACAACAACACCGTACAAAGACTTGGAATTTTCTTGTAATAATGAACACACAATGTAGCACAAAGGACAACAATGCTTCTAGTTACACAAACTTCATTTAGAATCTTTTGGCATCCTAAAACATTTGTGCACGACAGAACACAGTTTTGCTAAATAGGCACAATGTTTATGCTCAACAACAGTTCACAGGAAAACAAGGTTAATTATACCTTAGTCCGCATGTCTCCTAAGAGCTGAGTGCATTGAATTGTAGGGAAAAATAGAAGAATTAAGAATATTATTGACCATTGTTGAGTAGTATTGTTAGTATGTTACTTCCAGTTACAAATAAGATTTGGAATGGTGTGCAGTCTGTGACTGTTCAGAACCAAGTAAAAAATATAGCTCATATTTGAACAAGCAATCATGGATAAAACAGAATTGTATCACTTCTTTATAACCTAAGACAAATACTGAAATGTGTACAAAGTGAAATGTACAAGACAATCATGCGTCATTTAATATGATAACCTTAAGAATTCAGTTTTTATTACCTAAGCAAAATCAATACAGGATTTTTGGGACATCATATTCACCTATAACCACCCTTCTAAATATTCTGGGGGCATTCTTACCAGAGCTAATCTATGAGGTTTTGTGAACACACAAACACAATCTAGTCCAGGAATTCTCAACCTTTTAAAGCCAGGGTCTGGGTCACACTCATAAAGCTTCCTCCACCACACGGCACTTCCTGGTGTGGTGGAGGTGGTGTACCCCCCACAAATGGTGCTACAAACAGTGGTGGGCACCAAATTTTTTTACTACCACACCATGGGCAGGGCTAACTCTGTGAGCGGGGCTAACTCTGCGAGCGGGGCTAACTCTGTGGGCGGGGCTAACTCTGTGGGTGGAGCCAAATATGTAGGCAGAGCCAAATATGTGGGTGGTGCATAATCTGGGTGTGTGACTTGCTGGGATGGCCATGTGATCTAGTCATGCCTGCCACATGTTCATGAAAACCTCTGCAGACACAGACCCTGGCTCTTTGGCTGTAAATGGAGATGACCACTGCACCCCAGTCGGATACAACTAGCTTTTGAGCAAGGGAGACCTTTACCTTTACTAACCACAGCAAATCTGAATACCAAACAGAGATCTTCTGTTATTAGGTAAAGGTTGCCCTTGCTTGAAAGCCAGTTGTATCCAACTCTAGAGTTCAGTACTGATCCCTGTTTACAGCCAAAGAGCCAGTGGATTTGATCCACAAAAGCTCACATCAAAATACAGCAGTTAGTATGTTGTCTTTTTGTTTTGTTTACTCTCTGATATGCTTGCACAGAATAAAACTTTTTAAATGGTAGCATGTGTTTCAAGCATATCAGAGTAAACTTCTTCTCCTCCCTGGGTCCGGGGGTGGGGGAGGCGGTAGGAGCCTCTCCCTCCCCCCCCTGGACCAGTGGGGCAAGGCAGACAGAGAGGAGGCTTCGGGCAGGCCTCCAGCCGCATTGGGCATTTGCACTGTTCCCTCTTCCTCTCCTCTGCTGCTCCGGCCACGGCTCTGCCTGACGCCGGCCTGTCTCTGATGAGGGGCTGCCGAGGGCCTCTGGCGCAAGACTGCTGTCGCACACGCCGCCACCAAGGGCCTCAGCCATGAGGCTTCCTCCTCCACCTCTCTGCCATCATGCAGTCGGCAGCAGAGCGGATGCCTACTGAGGCGTGGTGGCGGCGGAGAGGCGGCGGCGGAGGCAGGAAAGCAGGAAATGCTGGCTTGGCTTGCTTGGCATGCAAGCACAAGTGGGGAAGTGGGCGTGGTCACTAGAAATTTGTACACACACCCCCGCATGGACCGGAGCGGGACCGGTAGCTGCCCACCACTGGCTACAACTGGTGATGCGGGCCACATCTGGAAAGATACACAAGAATACATGAATTGGTTCAAAACTCTCCCCAGAACAAAGTATCTAAAATGGCTTTTTCTCCTAGGTTTGAAGCAGAACAATTTATAGACTACTAGCAAGGGTTGCCCGGCGTTGCCAGGCTTTCCCCCCTGGGTTTTTAATAAATTAGGATTCATTTTACTTTAAAATTATTTTTTATTTTTAACTTTTTTTTTTGCATGTAATTGTACATTGTGTTTGTAATGCTTTTTTTGCTTTGTTACAAAACAGTGAAAGGCAAAAAACAAAAAAACTGTAACTGTAACTGTGAGCAAACAATTTTATGTTACTTAAATATAGATTACAGTTGAGAATGCATATTAAGAATTAAATCAAATGTACCATGACAAATGTTGGTTTTAAATACATACCAACCCCTACATGGTTTAGAACCTTGTTATCTGGGAGAGCAACTCTTACAGAAATGCTACCTGAAGTAAGAGATCCTCTCAAGCTTCCTGTTAAGGATGGCTATGCTGAGAGAAAAAAGAAGAATGATACCAGGAAAAGAGCTTTCTTTGAAGACCCATTAATAATACTTGTCAAGTATCCCGTATTGGCCGGGATTTCCCGTATTCTGGTACTCATTCCTCCCCTTTCCCGCCACCGTCCCATATTTTGAACGGCGGGGAAAAGGGTTACTGCGCACGCATGCACGCGCAGAACCCATTTGTGCATGCGCAAATGGGTTCTGCGCATGCGCAAATGGGTTCTGCCGCACGCGCATGTGCAGAAATTTCCCGTATTTTTGGGAGCCGCGCTTGACGGGTATGCCCTTAATCGGGAATGATCTTCCTCTCAAGAAATGGCAGTCTCTCTCTCTCTCTGAGGTTTTTCGTAAATGCATAAAAAATCTTTCTTTTCAAAGAAGCTTTTGCTGACATCTTCCCCAGTAGGGAGGTTCTATTTTAGACATTTTTCCCTTTTCTGCTTTTCTGTATTTTTCTTTGATTTTTGAAGAAGAAGAAAAACTAATTTTAGGTTACTTATATTTGTGAACATTTGTTGCTACTGGTACTGAGTCGCTATGGTGAGTGGGCGGCAATATAAATTTGAACTAATAAATAAATAAATACTGGGTTTTTTAAATGGTTTGTATTATCCATTATTATTATTATTATAGGATTTTGTACTGATGTTTGTAGGGATTGTGATGGCTTAGTAGTTAAGATGCTGAACTTGATGACTGTAAGGTCATCAGTTTGAGACTCAAGTCTTACATGATGGAGTGAGCTCCCGTCTGTCCTGGCTCCTGCCAACCTAGCAGTTCGAAAGTGAGAGACTGCAAGTAGATAAATAGGTACCAGTTTGGTGGGAAGCTAAACAGTGTTCTGTGCACTCCAGTGTCTAGTCATGCCTGCCACATATCCACGGAAACGTCTGCAAACACAGACAACAATGGCTCTTTGGCTATAAACAGAGATAAGCACTGAACTTAGGCTTTTGAGCAAGGGCAATGTACCTTACTGATGTTTGTATACTATTATGTTGGAAACTGCCTTGAGTAGTGCATTTGCTATTGGGGCAGTATATAACCCGCCCTGAGTTGGGCTGTACCTGAGTGGGCGGTATATAAGCGTGAAAAAATAAGTAAATAAGTAAATAAATAAATAAATAATAAAAATAAATAAATAAACAAATGTTAAAAATAAATTAAATAAAGGAAATTATATGAAGATGAGACCTAGTGTAAACTCACAAAGGAGGCTCCATTTAATATGTAGAATCAATAACTATAACGGAGAAGAGCATAATACATAATTTAAACCATATCACAAATCTACTGTATTTTGTAATAAAATAAAGGGACCTATCTAAAGGGTCTGGGGATAGGAGCTGCTTACCAAAGCATCTGCTACTGCTTCTTCTACATCTGAGCCAGTATTCAAGACTCGCATGGCACTAACGGAGGATGACAATCGACTTGACTGACTTATTCCAAAACCTGTGGCTGTTACAATAAGAAAAGAAGGAGAAAGTTAATCACAACTATCCCAGAGGGATCAAAACACTATTAAACACATTTGAAAAGCTGTACTGTATTTCAGAGGTTTCCTGCCTCTTATTATTTGAAAATGGCTAGAACACACTAAAAGGGATAGATTGCATTTGGTATTAATCTGTTCTTGGTTCCAAATTGCACAAGGAACATTTGACTGATTAAGCTGTAGAAGTGAATCATTAAGTCCATCTTCCTAGCCATAGCTGTATCTTGCTTCAGAAATTCAGGACTTTTATATTAATCATATGAGCAGGATGGGACAACTAGAGTCTGGCACAATTTAGGTGGCTCTAAATAGACATGCAACAGATATGTGTACTCCATACTCCAAGTTTGCCAAAATAGGTTTGCCACTATAGGGCAGTGGTTTCTAACGTGGGACCCATGCCCCACATGGGGACCTTCAATTTTCAGGAGCCTAAGTCAGTACATTGGTTGATCGGTCCTTTGGGGAATTGACTTAGGCTTCTGGGAACTGAAGTCCAAAAACCAAAGGTTGGGAAACACCGCTAGAGAGAAGCAACTAATCCATTTTTAAACTACTGCATCTTGCTTTTTCATTTACCAAACTGCAGCAGCCAAAAATTATAAAGAAATCCAAGGCTGCTGCAAATGGTTCTTAGTGGCATGTTGCTCAAATTTAGTTGGAAGATGACAGTAATAACTTAACAACATTGAAATAAATATAAAGCCAATTATTTCATTGCACTTTGTGTGACAAAAAGAATAAGCTCTGAAACTATACACATGCAGAAGCTGAAACAATAGCACCTTATTTCTTTTAATTTTAATCATGCCAGCAAAGCTTTTCTTTCAAGCTATGAAGCAAATTAAAGAAAACATCCATCAATAACATCTATAGCACTACATAATAGAAAGCTACATGCATTCAAAAAAGATTTATGAGATGATATAGACAAAGTAAAAAATTACTTGAGTGGGGGTGGAAGGAAAAATATTTCATGTATTTTCTGTTTTAAGTATTCAAAAATAATAAGTAAAACACAAAAATGAAAAAAAAATAGATTGCATGGGTAACTGAACAGGGTAAAAATAATCCAGGATGATGCTCAGATGATAGCAAAGTGTACTCATCCTTCACCTGTAGCCCCATAAACATCTGGAGAGTAGAGGGCACCAGTGGATCTGGAGTGATGCCTGGAAGCTGTAATAACAGGATCATATGAACCCTATCTATTGCTATAACAGTAAAGTATAAGAAAACTATATGGAAAACAGAACAAGTTCAGAACAAACCTAGGTGGCATTACCTCCTGAGACTGATACTTACTTAGGCACAATTAAGGGCCAATTCAGTTGAACAATGACTACTGGTAGCTTGTGCCACATGTTATGGCAAACATTCAATATTTACTCTCTACAGTTGGTTGCAAAATCTTACGTCTAGCAGCAGATCCACATAATAGGCTGCTAGTTGGCATATGCCAAGAGACTTAGATTTTCTTCTGTGGGGAATAATTTGCCCACGTGTGAATCTGAAAATTAATTTTCTGTAATTTAAAAGGATATGGTAATAAAAACCATGGCCGCTGTCTATAAAAATATGGGTCACATAAGATAGAGAATGGAATAATAAGAAATAGAGCAATGTATGAGGAAAGATAAAGGCTTCACTTGCTCAACCTTGAATTGTCAATTGGCACAGAACTTGATGCTCCATTTCCCATAAGGATATTTTTTTTTAAAAAAAGAACCTAATGACAAGTGACACCTGGACACCTGTTAGATGACTAATTTATATAAAAGAAACTCTGATTCAACTTGTTCATGCTGAAATTTCTCATAACGACCAGAAACCAGTTGAATAATTATGTCAACATGAGTCCAATGGTATAAATGTCAGTAGGCAATTGCCACTAGTTAAGAAAGCATCACTTCTCGGCCTTTTGGCTAAGATCAATGTGTGTGAAGAAAGCAGCGCTTACATTCCTTGTTGTTCTACAAATCAGGCAATTGGTGTGCAAAAGAAAATACAATTGTTCACTAAACTACTAGGAGCTTGCTACTGAGATTTACACTACTGGACCTAGACCAGCTAGTGGGCGTAAGTAATAATAGGAAGTAATAGGATTCTGGTTGATAATTCAGATTTGGAAATACCAAACATTAATAGCAACTTGATTCAGTACGCAAATGATATATGACATGCAATAACATGCGTCTTTTACACATAGCTTAGTAAAACAGCATAGTGGAAGCACAGGGTACTTATATATTGCTATAAGTAACCACACATTAGTTACCTTAATTTAAATCCAGGGTGCCTGAACTATGGCCCCTCGGCCAGATCCAGCCCTGATGCCAATTCATCCGGCCCGCACCACCCACACCGTTCCCAGAAGCGGAAGTATAACATGCATGTACGGGTACATTTTACTTCCACTTCCGGTGGGAGAAACATGACCGGCCCGATCAGCTGTCCAGGGGGCGTGGTCAGGTCCACAGCCCGAAAAGTTTGGGCACCCTGATTTAAATGACAAATGGATATCTTGATGCTAATGAAAGTAAGATTATGCAAAGGAAATATTTCCAGTACTGGAATCAAACAGTGGAACTGGTGTGCTGTTACAGGGGGTTCTGGATGAAGCGGATTATCTGGATCCCTTTCAGTCAGGATTCAGGCCCGGATATGGTACTGAGACTGCGTTGGTCGCGCTGTTGGATGATCTCTGGTGGGAGCGGGATGGAAGTCATCCCTTCGTCTTTGCTCCTCTTGACCTCTCAGCGGCCTTTGATACTGTCGACCATGGTATCCTTCTGGAACAGCTTTAAGGAGTGGGGATCCAGGGCACTGTGTGGTTCTAGTTTGCCTCATTTCTGAAGGGCTGGACCCAGTCAGTGTGGTTGGAGGATGGGATGTCCAGCCCTAGGCCTCTCCAGTATGGGGTGCCTCAAGGCTCGGTACTCTCACCTCTCCTATTTAACATCTACATGAAACCGCTGGGAGAGATCATCCATTCCCACAGGTTGAGGTATCATCAGTATGCTGATGATACTCAGCTATACATCTCGGCCCGTGGTGATCCAAGCGGTGCAGTCAGAGTCCTATCCAGGTGTCTGGAGGCTGTTGGGGTCTGGATGGGGGACAACGGGCTACAAGACTGAGTGGCTATAGGTCGGGGGCCCCACGTTATCTCAGGAGCTACCATCTTTGGTTCTGGATGGGACTATTTTGCCCCAAACAGACCCGATGCGTATTCTGGGGGTCCTCCTGGACTCACGACTCCTGCTTGATGAGCAGGTGGCAGTTGTGGGCAGGAGGGCTTTTGCACAATTTCATGTTATATGCCAGTTACGCCCACTCCTAGATTGGGACTCCTTGCTCATGGTCATGCATGCTCTGGTCACCTCCAGACTTGACTATTGCAATGCGCTCGACATAGGGCTGCAATTGGTCCAGAACGTGGCTGCCCAGATGGTGATGGGGTGCGGGCGGTATGCCCGTGCCTCGCCACTGCTTCGGGAGCTGCACTGGTTACCGGTATGGTTCCGGGTGCAATTCAAGGTGCTGGTAATGACCTTTAAAGCCCTACATGATAGTGGGCCTGGATACTTAAGAGACCGTGTCACCCTGAGAACATCTGTCCATCCCACCAGAGCAGACCGGAGAGGCTCTCTCATTGTGCCATCTGCTCGGGAGACTCATCTCTCTAGCACCAGAAAGAAGGCCTTCTCAGTGTCTGTTCCGGCCCTATGGAACCTCCTGCCAATTGAGTTGCTTCTCCAGATGGAGTTTCTGTCTTTCAGGAAAGGGTTAAAAACCTGGCTGGCAAAGCAGCGATGTGGTGACCCCTGCCTGCTGTCTGATTTAGTAAGAACACTCTCTCCCTCTTTTAAGCTCTTTTAATCTGTAGGGGTTGGAGTAATTTTCGGTGGCAGTTTTAATGGGTTTTTTATTGGTTTTTAAAATGTGATTGGTTTTATTTTCTGTGAGCCGCCTAGAGTCTTCAGAGTTGGGCGGCAATATAAATAAGAAAAATAAATAAATAAATAAAACTGAAGTAGCCAATTTTACACAGATAAGCAAAATATTGATTTTAGAAAGAGTAAGCTACTTTTAAAATGACCTAAGAGTCTTTCTTACAGGAAAAGTAGCAGACAGAACCAGGAAAGAAACTACCAAACAATTAAGCCACTTAAGGTTTTTTTTTTTTAAAAGACAACTCAATCAAAATTGGATAGAAGAACCTAAGTTTAAAAATTGTTCCGACGGAAGGTTCGAGAAGGCGAGCACCCCGAAGGGCAGGCTAGCCGCCACCCCCTTGAGGGGGGAAACGGTGATCGGAGCGAGTAGGTAACTGAGTCCACCAGAAGGAAGAAACAGCACCGGGGTGGCAATCCTGCCCAAAGGACAAGATCGCGGGAAAAAAATTGTTAAAGTTCGTCAAAGACTTTCCCTCAGAAAGGACGAAAAAATTGAGGAAGCTCTCAACGATCGTCCTGCTGCTAAGGCGGAAAGAAGAGAACTGAGGTAAAATGGCGGACTGGCGCCTCAGGGTGGGTGGTACGGTGGGCGGTCTTACCGCCAAAACTTTTAACCAATAGCTTTTTAAGCCTCCGATCAGCGTTCTGCGCAGGCACATAACCCAATAGTGGGGATTCACAAACTATACAAAGGAGAACCTAAGTTTAATTTTCTCAAAATAAAATATGTTAGTTACAGTTAATAAAATAGTGTCACTATAGGATATTTTTGTTTTAAGATATTTTGCTGTCAAATAAGCAATATTGTTGAAAAAATGTTGCATGTATAAGATTCTAATGTATATATAAGTCTCTCCACTATAAGTCTCTCTACCTTAGGCATTTAGGTAATCTTGAATTAGAATAGTTTGCCTCTTATGTGATTTTTATTATGTATTCCTAAAACTTCACGGAGCTGCATCCTCCAAATACAGGATTATTATTATTACCAGTAGAAGAAATAGAAGATTCTTAAAAACACACTGCAATTGACTATACCAGTGATATGCTCGAAAATGATTACATAGAATTGGCATTTTTTGTTATAATTAACTGATTGTAAATGTTCAGGATTTATGGGTTAACAAATTGGCTTTACAATGGAACTATATCGCCTTTGGTACACAACAAAACAATTAATAGAATTATGTGAATACTAGATACAGTAACTATCTGTATAGGAAGATTAAAGAAAAAACAAAAGAAACTTAGCACGACAAGAAAGAAAACAGCTTATTAATCTATGCAATACAGAAACAAAGGACAAACACTGACTCTAAAGTCATAAATTCTACAATCACTTGTCCCAGGGAACAATCCAGAGGTGAATGACTATGACCAAAGCTATTATATATTGATTCCCACCAGCCCTTGACATCCAAGAACTATTAATACTTATCTTTTAACACCAATTCTCAAAAAGTTTGAGGTCTGTTGTGAGAACTGCTGATAAAGAGATTTGATCACCAATGAATGGAAAGAACACATTTAAGGCAAAAATTCATTTGCAGAAAAGGTGAATGTATGTTGGAAAGACGGTTGGCTGACATGTAAATTACCTTTGGATTGCTACACCTCTGGATTGTAACATTAACTCTAGAATTACACAGGACATTCTCACGTTCTTCACACAAGTACTTTTTTAGAGCCAAATTAAGAGGCTATGGGTTTTATAGCAGGGAAAACATTTGTTAAATGCCAAATCTTTATTTAGCTGATATTAGCAGATAATCAAGGGCAGACAGCCATGCAGAATAATTTCTCCAAGTACTTACCAAGGGGTGCAAAAGAGCGGACAGGGCTTGTATCCCTGCTACTTTCACGGCTGGCTTCCCGACTGCATCCCTGACTCACACTAGGTCGAGGAATACGACTACCTCGTGCTAGTATGATTCAGGATACAGATCAACAGCAGCAGAGAAAGGAAGAAGACACAGAAAGAGTTCATATTTTAATGCAGTCCCATTTTTTGCCTTTCACAGTAAGAATGTGCATTACTAAACAAAATAATCTGTTAATTCACTAACAAAATATAGTCGCTGGTGTTCAGTCGAGTCCGACAAAATATAGTCGCTGGTGTTCAGTCGAGTCCGACTCTTCGTGACCCCATGGACCATTGAACGCCAGGCACCCCTATTCTCCACCATTCTCCTCAACCTGCCCAGTTCTGTGCCCATTGCATCAACAATACCATCTAGCCATCTTATTCTCTGCTGCCCCCTTCTTCTTTTGCCCTCAACCTTTCCCAGCATCAAGGCTTTCCTAAATGAATCCTCTCTTCTCATTTGATGTCCAAAGTTAGCTTCATCTTCACTATTTGACCTTCCAAGGAGCAGTTGGGGTTGATTGCTTTTAAGATCGACCTATTCATTCTCCTTGCTGTCCAGGGTACTCTCAAAATTCTCACCCAACATCACATTTCAAAGGCATCTATTCTTCTGCGCTCAGCTTTATTTATGGTCCAGCTCTCACAACCATACATTACTACAGGGAATATCACTGCTTTGACTATGTGAACTTTTGTTTGCAAGGTGATGTCCCTGTTTTTCACTATGTTACCCAGGTTTCTCATAGCTTGTCTCCCAAGAATCAGTCGTCTTTTTATTTCATGGCTGCAATCACCATCTGCAGTGATCTTGGATCCTAAGAATGTAAAGTCTGTCACTGCTTCTACTTCTTCCCATCTATTTTCCTGGTAGTGATAGGGCCTGTTGCCATTATCTTGGTTTTCTTGATGTTGATTCTCAAGCCAGCTTTTGCACTCTCTTCTTTCAACCTAAGCAGCAGCTTCTTTAGGTCTTCCTCACTTTCTGCCATTAGAGTAGTAACATCTGTGTATCTCAAGTTGTTGATGTTTCTCCCAGCAACTTTAATTCCAACTTGTGATTCATCCAGCCCTGCGTTGCGCATGATGTGCTCTGTATATAAGTTAAATAAGCAGGGTGACAAAATGTAGCCTTGTCTTACTCCTTTTCCTATTCCAAACCACTCCATCATTCCGTATCCTGTCCTAACTGTTGCTTCTTAACTCGTGTACAGATTTCTCACGAGACATATAAGATATTCTGGTATTCCCATCTCTTTAATTAATTGCTACATTTTATTGTGGTCCACACAGTGAAAGGCCTTGGTGTAGTCAATAAAACAGAAGTAGACTTGTTTCTGGGATTCCTCTGTGTTCTTTCTTATTTTGAACTATGAAGAACAGGCATTCTGAGAGAACTGTTTCTATATAATGTAAACTGGTGTCAATTTGGAAAAAAGCATGAATGGATATAATACAGTTAATGCCATAAAAATATGAGATATTAAGCTTTGCTGCCTATGTGTTGCTGCTCACACATATGGTAGCAAACCATATATACGTGTACAGTAGATTGAACTAAAGAGGGAGAATAGTAAAGTAGGTTACCAATTTTTTACTGAAGCCCTTTCATTTGAGTCTCAAAGCAAATGCAGCTGGATAAAGAATCTGATGCATTTACTGGTCTGCCAATTGCTGCCAGAAACATCCACCAATGAGGACTTAAGTTTGGCCAACGACAAAGCCAAGAAGGTGGCTTCATTTTGGCAGTCCAGGGTTTGATCAGGACATGAATAAAGAAGAACCACATGCAGTTCCACATAAGTTAAGGGAAATGTCCTCGCTCCAATCCCCTTAGTTGACTTTCTGCTCTGGGAAATACAACTAACTGAAGATGGAGACACTGTTGTATGCAGGTATCCTCTCCATGTGAACCAACCCATTCTCAAAACCATGAATCTGTCCACCTGGGTACAGTGGCCTTTCCCTCCTCAAACAACTGCATTTCTGAGTTAAGAGATGATGGAAGATGGTAGAATGGATGTGTTTTCTCAACATGTGTGGCCTCCATATACTTTAAATCATTACTGAATAAGGCTCTAAAGTAGTACCAATCCTAGAATACAGATGTGGTGCAGCAGAAACTAATCACAGAGCTTGAAGCATACATTCAGAAGACATGGATTTAGTCACCATATGAAAGACACAGCCACATACAAAAATAACAGATTACATCGAGTCAGCAAGTCTTACCAACTGATAATCTTGAAGGACTGGCTTCTCTGCTGCATCCTTGGCTTCGAGGAATCTTGCTTCGCTTTTGTGCTGTTGCAGGGCTAACTAGCACTCTCTGAACCCCAGTATTCAGAGTTGAGAGAGTAGTGGTAGTTAATACTCTTCCAGGAGAACCAGAACGGCTGCCAGCTGAAGGTAAACAAAAATAAGCTATGTGTTACACTGCATGCATGAACATAAAGAGGGTAAATGAAGATACAGTAGTTGAAATAAGTATGGTGGAACAAAATTATCTGAGTTTGAAAGAATCTGAAGCTGAATCTTTGGAAGAATCTGAAGATAATGAACAACCTATAGTAAAAAATATACTGATTTAAAGCAAAGCTATAAGGATGTTAACTCATGCCTTAAAATAGTCTCAATATCTGAGCCATACACATTTAAATATTATTACAGTTTTTCCATAACTAAATATAAACCAATATGAAGTACTTATATTAAACTGCTGGGGATAAATGAGCAAATAATTAAAACTAAAAAATAGTTACAAGACTGTGGATATTCATAAATGTAGGAGTGGGGGAAGGAACCAATTGTATTGTACACTGGTTCTAATATTAGGCAGGAGTGACAACTTGGTGTGATTGCCAAATTTCCTAATACCTTACACTTTCAAAAGCAGTTTTCCAGGCTCCTAAATAAGGTATATCTGAAACCTGGGAAGCAGATAGACAATGTCCAAAGTTCTGCAAAGAGGATGTGTCTGTGCATGAAGCACATGCACTGAAAGGCCCAGTCTCATTTAAAAAAAAAAAGCTCCTTCTGATTACAACCAAATGGTCAAGTACCAAAATTTCTTATTTTTTCAGTGTAATATCAAAAGTAGACAACTTACTTTCAAATCAAGATTACACTGTGCTTTTTTAAGCAACTTTACCTCAATGTGAAATAAAACCAAACTTCACAGGTGAAATTTAAAAGAAATTTGATTGCTCAAAAAATAAATCTTCTAATAAAGATATTGTGAACATAGTAGTCTATTTGTAACGTACAGTAACTGAGTATTCCATGAATGTTATAAATATAGTGGAATCTCGAATTACGAATTAAGTTACAAAAAATTTGCGTTATGAATGAAAATCCATAGTAAATAATCCCTCGAGTTATTAATTTAAATCATGAAAAATTAGTAACTTGAAACACGGTTTCCCATAGGAATGCATTGAAAAAATTAATCTGTTCCAAAGGTCAGAAAAAAGGCTTTCAATGTGTTCCTAAGAGAAACTGTGTTTCAAGTTATGAATTTTTCATAATACAAAATGTCCAGAGGAACACATTAATTTCGTAACTCAAGGTTCCACTGTAGATAACAGTGTCCCCTCCTCCCCCCAAAAAACACATCATACTAGATACAGACTTCCACAACATGTGAATATGTTGTTTTTTATTTTTGGTGCTATTACAATGTGGTCTAATATGACCAGACCCACCCATCCCAAGCCCTATACATTTAAACAACGTCAGTATAAAGCATGATAGTAAATGACAGATACAGGACCAAGATGGACGATGATGGGGCAAGACAATGCTCCATGCAAATGCTATGTGGGCCATTGTTTACCTTCAGATATAAAATGCCACTCGTAGAGAATAGTAATTCTTAAACTATATGCTGTGTTACATTAAGACTCCTATTAGCCCAAAGCAACAATCCACTGAGTAGAAGACATTTCTGCTCTGGACTTGCCACCTCCTATTCATATTTGAATGGGGGACATCACTTGTCGCTGGATGCACTGGGTAGGAGTCACTCATTTCAGACACAGCAGAACTGCTTGCCCTCAAAAGAGGGCTTTGTGTTCCCTATAGTTTTTTACTTCCAGTCAAGAGGTATACTTAGAACAATGACACACAGGGAAACACATGAGCTGAAGATGAAGTGTCAGCTCATCAGAAGGGATTCTCATTCACAAATTAAAAGGAAACAATTTTGGATATGTGCGTGCCTGCATTTTAAATACAAAAATTAATATTACTTCAGCTATTACAAGTTTGGGAAACACTGCAATGCAATGTGGTCTACTGACAGGAGTCTATTCAGCAAAAATAATTTTAAAAAGACATATGCCAGTAAGCATACATATTGTACAAAAACATATGTATATTTTTGCAGCATTTAAATGGGATTTCAGTCCCTGCACTCAGCTCTGATTACTTACAAATGTAATTCTAGAAACTACAAAAATACAACAAGGATCCTATCAGTTACACCACCAGCATAGCTCAATACAAATTATGACAAGTTAAGCATAGTCATTTGTGTTGCTACCCAAGTCATACAACTTGGTACAAAATATCATATACCTGCACTGACTATTTAACTTGCAGCAATTCGTCACTGAAATTTACAGTTCCAACTGTTATGCTGCAAAAGTCACCAAAGCTTTAAGTAGAATGTTACATCTGATTATCACATTGGGTTGGATTCAGCACTCTCTTCTGTGGAATCAAGGCTTCTACTGATCAAAGCCACTTCTATCCTCTTTTGGCTTGTTTTTGTAGCTCACCTCATTTAGTACAGACTCCTGATTTTCTGTACAATATGACCAGGAGATGAGAGATGCTGCCATAAAGAGGGGAGTTTGGGAATTTTACTTCCACCATACCAACAGCAAGTGCCTCTCTATAGCTGGAATAAAATGTGGACTCATATTTTACAATCTGTGGTTTTGTTCTTTCAACTTGGGATATTTATAGTATTTCAAGCAGCACTCTGAAGAAGAAATAAATGTTCTTTGAACCATAATGTTCTTTATGAAAAGCCTAGAACAGTGTTTCCCAACCTTTGGGTTTTGGGCTTCAATTCCCAGAAGCCTACATCAATTCCCCAAAGCACTGATCATCCAATGTACTGACTTAGACTTCTGGGAATCGAAGTCCCCCAGTGGCATGTGCCCCATTGTT
Source organism: Bradypodion ventrale (assembly GCA_035047345.1). Lineage (NCBI taxonomy): Eukaryota > Metazoa > Chordata > Lepidosauria > Squamata > Chamaeleonidae > Bradypodion > Bradypodion ventrale. The sequence continues at coordinate 78,343,767 of JAWDJE010000006.1, read as the reverse complement.
GGGAACCACTGGGCTAGAACCATTTAAAAATAAATAGTATCACAAAATGTGTTCCAATGTAATTCTTAAGGCTCTTCACATATTCATCTCAATTCACAGATTTATACTTTTAGATAGTTTATATTTTTTCCTTACAGGAAAATTCAATATCCACTTAATAAACTTGTACCTGTGGTATTTGACAAAAATTTGGTATTTCTGCTGAATAGGATCCTGTTGTGATGGATGATCAAACAATGATGCACACACAAAATCTAAAAAGCCTTACCACCAGACTGTGTACTAGCAGACTGTGATCCTGAACAAGGAAGGGTAAAGGCAGGAATAGGGCAAGGGTTTAAAATCCATGAAGAGGGAGGGAGCAGAGCAGATTAACAATGGATGACAAATGGAAATAAAAAAGTTTTAGTCAATTCACATAAAAAGGAGAGGGGAAGTGCCACTAGAGGGTTAGTGCTAAAAGCAGTGCATTTTTAGTAGCCTCCAACAGGCTCAGATGCTTGTATATGAAGCAGACAGAACAGAAACTGCACAAATATAGCTCTCAAACAAAGAACTGCACAGGAATGAATTTAACCAAAATGCTGGATCCAGCTCTTTGGAGAGCTTTGTTCAAAATAAGCTGGAAGTGCAATATTTTTAGCTAAGGAAAAGATAGCATAAATTTTTCAATCTTGATAATAAAATGGAGGGAAAGGAATGTGGTTGTATAGGGGAAAAGAGGAAAAAGACATTCATATCTGGCATGCATGCTGCTTTAGAGACATAACAAAAGGTGATTGCCCAGCTATAATCAAGTTTTGCAACACCTACTGTACATGCTCTTGACTTTGCTTTACTGGTTTGGGTTTACAGTGTTTAAAAATATAACCAGAAAGAGAATGCACTATCAAACTTCTTTTGCATGGGTCTAAATGCACTGTTCATGAAAACTATTCGAGAAAACCATCTAGAAACTGGCCAACTGCTTGCATATATTGCTGAAGGCAACCAATTCAAATAAATACTGTGCCATAAGACTAAATGTGGTGGTTGCCTCAAAATCAGATCTCTGGTTGACTCTGGTTACAGAGGGCTGGTGAACAGCCACTTCTTTGGTACTGCATCCCAAGTCAGAAGGACCTAGGCAGACCTGGATGTGAGAAGAAGGAAGCACTACTGCTTCATCCTTTATGAAAAAAACCAAGAGAGGGTGGATAGGATAACAGAATGACAATGTCCATGTCAGCCACTTACACCATTCATTTTCTCTTTAAAATCTTCTTTCCCTCTCTCGGTCATAGGGTGGCATAGCAATGCCACTCTTTATTCATGACATGCAGGTCGGTTTACTCTCCCCAACAAAAAACAGAGGAGAGGAAATAGGAGAAACTGAGTTACTTTGAAGAAAAGGCAAGCGGCAACAGCGGCAACTGATGCCATCTGTACACTTTGCCCATTCCTAGTGGCAGAGGAGGAGGAAGCTTAGGCAGCCACATGCCTCCTGCCAAAAGCAGTTCCACATTGATTAAGCAATTTCTATAGTATTAAGCTGAGTTTTCCTTGAGTTTTCCAACAATCAGTTATCTGCACTCCTCCTCCTATAAATGCCTTGTGTCCAGAAATAACCCTTGTAGAAGAGTACAAAAGATGGTGCTTGCTCCGTACAGAAGTCTCTTCTGGTAGGAGCCATGCCTGAGCCTCTTTCTTCTACTCCATTGCCATAACAAACAACACATGCAAGAGCCATTGCTAGCCTCACTCATCATCATAACCATCACATATCTTTTCTACAGAGAATGTCAACTTCATTTGATACCCCACATGATCATAGTTCCGGGAGAGAGGGATGGTGCTGCTTCATTATTTTTAGCAATGTCCTGCAATGGGAGTAGAATACTGCTTTTCTATTGCAGTTGCCATCTTTTCTTATGATTAAGGACAGGAAAAGGTCTCCTTGTTCTGGCTACAGGATATTTGTCTAGATGAGGCAGAAAACTGGTTTCCACCTTAAGTGGAAAGAGAGATTGGGGCATCCTTGTTTTCCAGTATGAATATATGAGGGGTCCGACCCTATACCATAATGAATGTAGATAAGGGTTAAGAGGGAGCAGAGTATAGATTTGTTTGTGGTGGTTATTTTTTACAATTTTGCTTTTAGTACTATATGGGGCTAGAACAGACTCACTACATAAATGGGATTTACATACATGGTCTCTAGGAAGTCAACAGTTATATAACTTCAATTGATTCAACCACTCTTTTCTTGGATCAAGTACTGTAATTTGATTCCACTCACTATATTTTATTATATATTCCCTTTCCTGCAAGGCAAGATAGATACCAGTTATATTCATTAGAGCTCTAGTTACTGAATCTAACTACTGAAGAATCTTGTTATATTTCCAAGGAGCTCATCCTCCTCTGGAAACCCTATAAGTAGCCTGAAAATCAGTAATCATATGCTTCTATGTAAAAATTAAAAATTGCTAATTCTTTTCACAGCTGAAGGTTACATATTTTATCTGTAGTGGTTCTACATAAGTATACTTTCAGTGTCATCAGAATCTATAATTTAGATGGAAAATTTGAAGGTATTTAATCATTGCAACTTCTTATTTTTAGTTTTTGCAGTTCATGCACAACATTCTAGAAATCACTGCCTGAATCCTTAAAATACTATCAGGGTAAATGTCTATGTAGCTTTAAAAATACTTATCCAACTAAATACTGTTCACACTAAAGTAACTCCTCTTTGCATATGAGACAGATTCCCATTTCATAACTACTTCACTCAAATTACTTTCTGCTTTTAGATATGCATAGAAATATTAAAGTAGGTATTATAATCATTTCACACTGCAAAGATCCTATGAGATTTTAAATACAATTTTTAATGTCAAAATCTCTAAACTAGCTACAATGTATCAATATCACTATCCAGCTTCTTCAAAAATATGAACAAAGGCATAGCTGTTTATGTTGTCTATTACCAGTGGTGGGCTCCAACCAGTTCGCACAGGTTCAGGAGAACTGGTAGTAAAACCGGCTGGCCACACCCACCTCCCTGCTACACTACGCCCACCTCCCCACCCTCTTCCTCCTCCAAGTCTGGGTGTGCCTTGCACGAGTGCAGGGAACCCAAGATCCACTCTTGGTAGTGCAGTGCCTCCTGGCCCAGGGGTGGCGGCGGGGGCCTGGCCATGCTGTGACCACCTCCCCCAGGGTTCCACCCACCCCCCCGCACCCCCTGATTGGTATTCAAATTTGCTGAGAAGTTTGGCCCTGTTTAGTTGCAAGTGTTTAGTAAAGGTCAAGGTTGCCCTTGCTCAAAAGCCGGTCATATCTGACTCTAGGGTGCAGTGCTCATCTTCATTTATAGCCAAAGAGTCAGTGCTGTTTGTGTTTGCAGACATTTTCATGATCATGTGGCAGGAATGACTAGATCGCCCACCCAGTCATATGGCCCTGCTCATAGAGTAGGCCACGCCCACAGAGTAGGCCATGCCTACAGAGTGGTAGTAATTTTTTTTGAGCCCTCCACTGTTTATTACTGTTTGGAAAATGCCTGTTGAATCTTTTAATATGTAATCCTCTTCTAAGGATAGATACTCATCTGAGAGTAACTCTACTGAACTTAATGGGGCTTATTTCTGAGTAGTCCAACAGCTTGTCCCTGAGCAGACAAACAATTAAAAAAAAATTGGAGTCAACATTTAATAGAATACTAAATGCTGTGACATTTTAGATACTCTGTGGCATGATCTTTTATAAGAAGTTTAATTTTTAGCTACATGGGGAAGAATGTGAAAGTAGATACAAATTATGCCATTTGCCTCTTTTTAATGAGAAACAAGAAGATGTAGAATACTCTCAGGCATGTAACAAGAAAATGCAATTATCTTAGTTTACAGTATTTACATTTCTATAACCTTAATGCTTCTATACTCGGTAATTAATTAAGTATATCCACAATGATATATACATTAGTGCACATTTACTAGTACTGTGCTAGTAAGTGTATAGTACTTAAACACTTACTATCTTTAATTCTAATTCACAAAGTTTATAAAATGCCTATAAATTCTAAGCCAGCTAAAAAATATATCTCAGAATCAGACTAAATGCCAAAGTATTCTGATTGAAATTGTCACTCTTTTTCTAACTATCTCAGATTGAGACCCATTTCATACTTTGTAATACAGGGGTATTTAACATGTTATTCAGTGCAAATCCCAGCTTACCTGTAGAGTACACTAAGCTAGGTTCAATTCTTTAATGTTTGTAAATATTTTTGTCGTAAGCTCATTTTAAGGGCTAAATCCAATTGCTTGTATTAATTAGAGCAGAACCATTGACTGAATAGAATTTATTAATAATAATCTAAACTCCATTGAGTGGATTTACTCTAACACCTATATTTAAACTGAAGTATACACTTAATCATGGAGAAGCTGAAATCTGACTTAAGAATGCCTATACAGTACTGTAATTCATCAGTGTTCTATGTGCATGGAAGCTCTGGTAAGAAAAATGTCCCCTAGATCCAGGCCAACACTGAATTACTGATTAAGTGATCCCAATTTTTTATGGAACTCAGTTCTAGTTCTAGAACATGAGATGCTTGCTCTGTCATAATGATTTCTACATCTGTACCAGCAGCAACATTTCTGAGTTTCTATTATACCAAAATTGTATAATCTTTTATAGTATACTGTTTATTTTCCATGCTATATTAGAATGCCATAACCTTCAAAGATGAATTATACAACTGAGCAAAATTATTTTCAGTGGGAAGAGGAAAAATGTCCACGCATCTAGTATCTAAACAATTCATAACCATGTAAATAATCTTTGTGGCTGAGACAAAGAAGGATTTAAAAACACTAGCAACATCCTTCTTCCATAGAAATAAGTTCTAGCAACTTGAGCTTAAAAGGAAGCATTAGCAGACACTAACTTCACTGAAACTGTAACAGTTTAAATAATATAATGTTCAACTCTCCTGTCAAAGGTTTTCTCCTACTTAAAAAGTATTTCTTTTTCTTAGAGTACCTCACTTGATTTTAAGGGCCTGGGGAGGGGTGATATGGATGTACATTTCTCATCGTTATATTTACACAAAGAAACATGGATTTTGCTGAGAAATATAACCATTATAGCATTCTTAATTAGTGTATGATCCTAAAATCTACACCATCCAAAATGAGAACACATTCTGTTAAGTGGCCCATGTAGGAGCATGAAATACAGTAACAGTCACATGACTTTTTTTCCTAATAAGTAGCCCTTACTGCTAAAGCAATCTGACTATCTGAAAAAAGACTGATATGATAACCACAGAAAACAGGATCTAATTTCTTATTGAGATGAGGTCCATGTTACCTGACAGACCAAATTCCTATTGCTTACTACTGTATAGTAAGTTGCACTAGAGTAGACTTATTGAATCATTTAGGAGTGAACCTCTCCATAAGTTCAATTGACTCAAATGAGCTTAACTACAATTTACTTCAGCATACAAAGGCATATTTAGAGTAGATCCATTTGAATTAATTGAATTTAGGGAAGAGTTGACTCACTAAATCCCAATTGATTCAGTGGATGTACTCTAGTGCAATTTACTAAGCTAAGCAACAGAACTTTGCTCAAATAATACAATTGCCAGCAATTTTGAAGGCACAAAGCAAACAATAAACCATGTATAACCAACTTGCAGATGACAGACGAGCCTGGCATGGAGTGGTCCATTGGGTTGCAACTGTGCGACTAAACAACAACAACAAACCTACTCTACCAGGACTTTAAAATGCCTTCCCAAGTGAAAACAACATGTCATACGACCTGAGGTGTTTGCTTATGCCAGTGTTCCCCAGCCTTGCTCCCCAGATGTTTTTGGACTACAGTTGCCAGAAATCTTCGCCAGCACAGCCAATGGTGAAGGCTCCTGGGAGTTTTAGTCCAAGAGCATCTGGGGCCCGAAGGTTGGGAATTAACAACTTAAGCAAATGACTGTTTAGTAACATGTTCCCTCATTTTATATAATTATATTTTCAATGGACCATTATTGTTGAATACTACTGAGAAGAAAAAACTACACTGCAGTTTTAGACGAAACAGAAGTTATGGAACAGCAGCTTTAAATAGCAGATTAAATATTTAGTGACATTGAAATTGTTTATTGATGTCATTAACTGCTTCATGAACATTCCCATACTATCTATTAATTCATTTTTGATATTAAACTTCGAGTTCCTAGTTTCATAGTGTAAAAGAGTCTAATTTTAAAAGTTTCATACTGCTTCATCACAGGAATAACTTGATCCTACTATTTGCTTTTTAACTGTATCTTTTTCAAAATAACACCACACGAACTATAAAAGACTCCAAAAGCATGCAGACTACTGACCCGAGACACTGAAACACTGAAAAAAAATATACCTTCATTTTTGTCTGGCGATGATGAACCTAAGGCACAGAACAACAACTCAGTATGTAGTGTGTTTTTTTAAAAAATATTTGATCATATCCTTTGGTCAATGATTCTACACTATGCATGTGACATAATGCTATTAACAGATAAGAATGGTGTGCAGCAATACATACGCTGAGACTGAGATACAACTTTTGTTCGACTACGGCCTCTGGAATCTGTCTTTGAGCTTCCCATGCCAACAGATGGTGTTGAAAGCTTGGTTCGTACACGTCCTATAAAGTAAAAAGAAGTAAGAAATCCGTAGGTATTAGAAAAAAATTCAATTAAGATGACAACTATAATAGCAATTATAACACTTTAATCAAGCTCCTGCTCAGGTATTTCTGATATCTCTCTGTTAAAACCTAATGTACCAAATTTGCCAGATAGCTATCACACTCAAGACTACAGAGATACTAAGGGGCCATTCAACAATTTCGTGATCCTTTTTCTGGGGGAAATTGACCTCCTCCGCCCTATGTAATCCAACTGTAATTTTTTGCTTTGACCCACTCCCTCCCTTAAAACTACATGATCTGAACCAAATAGTACTATATTTTGCACCACCAACCAGTGGTGGTGCTGTGGGGGAAAATGGGTGGGCAGGCCAATTGCACTGAAGCAAGAAGCAGTGCTCTAGCCTAGACTCTTGCTCTCCCTGCAACCAGGAAGCATGGCTTTCCTCCTCCATTTTTACCGCATGGAGCAAGGCACAAAGGTAAATAAAACCCTTTCTTTTTATGCACAGGTTTGGTTTCCCACTGTCGGTTAGAAACAGCTCCAAATGGATCACGTAATTTTGACTTGACCCTGCCGACCCCACACAATTTTTCTGTAATTCGGATGGTAGACCCCCTCCTCCCCCTTTGATAATCACGTAATTGTTGAATGGCCCATAACAGCATTAGTTGTGTGAACTATAGTATAATCTGAACAGAAAGTCTGTCAAAACATTATCCTCAGTCAGTAATTTTATATATGATACATTAATGCTCACGTAAGAAAGCAATCTTTTCCTTTCCTTACCATCTTTGTGATTTAAATGTTGCACTCATTTTTATTCTCTTATTTGATTTAAACCATTGCTAACAAAATTAGAGACTTATCACCCATATGACCAACTTGCCATAATAGTTTTGATAATAGGTGATACTTTTTAATTTGTTATTTTTACTTAGTATGCTTTAGTAAGGGATAAATTCTATTTTATAAGTAAAAATAGAAAAATGCTCTGTAAGTAAATTCACTGAAGCAAAACAACCAAATTCTATTCTCCACATTCAAGATAGATGGGATTTCTCCTTTAATAAAATGCAAAAAAAATAAAAATAGAAATATAATTTTTTAAAAAATCAAATAATTTTGAAACTATTCAAAAAATTGTCACTACAGTGAAGAGTGAAGAGTTTATCAGCAAGCTTAAGAACAAAAATTCTGTATACCAATATCTAAAACACCATTATTCTTATATTTAAATGTGACTGAACAGTAAAATAAAATCCCTAGGAAAAGCAATATACCAATGCAGTTTGATAGCCTTGATATAGTTCTCAGACTTTTTAGGCTCCCTAAAGTATTATTCACTTAAGCAGAAAAGAAAATCCACAGAATCTATAAAAAAGAGGCAGTATTAAAAAAGTAATTCATCTTGTTATCAGTGAGACAAGTTTATTATGTATAATCAGGTTTGACTGAAACCCACACAATCAAACCCATGCAACAATAGCATTTCTGGCATCCACTGTAATGAGGTGAGGATGCACAAAGACTTTTACCTGCAAAAAGCAGGAATACAGAGTGCTACTATTTTCTTGTGATTCTAAATCACTACAAATAGAAGATCTTGTTTAAATTATAATAAAACCCAAAAAAATCTAATTTTTAAGGTAATTTTGCTGCTTGTTCTGTATCTGTTAAGTGCCATCACTTATATCTAGTGAGGTACATTTTTTTTATTTATTTATTACATTTATACCCAGTCCATCTAGGAGATTTTCCCACTGGCACACTGGTCAATTTACTGTCTATTTGGTACAGTCAAATGATGTCAAATATTCTAAGAATGCCATTGCATAAATAGTTCACGTTTATATTATTATGATATAGTAATTTGTTAATGTGACATATTATGAAAGGGAACAAGAGCATCTTGACCTCTAGCTCTTTGGCAATCAAAGGAAAAGCTAGTAGCAGAACGAAATTTATGAAATTACTAGGGGTTATAATTGCAGATATCTCTCAACAGTCAAACAAGCAGTTATCTGTGGCAAAGGCCAGTCACAGTCACAGTTCAATGGGAAAGGGGGCCATGGAGATTGGAATTCAAATGCTCAGTCATGAGACTCAGCAGGTATCAGTAGGTCAATCACATAAATTCTGTCTAACATACCTACCAGGACTGCTTTAGGAATAACATATGGAAGCACTCTATATACACTGTCCTCAGTTCAATAATAATAATAATAATAATAATAATAATAATAATAATAATAATAATAATAATAATAATAATAATAATAATAATAATAATAATAATAATAATAATAATAATAATAATAATAATAATAATAATAATAATCATCATCATCATCATCATCAAACACACAGCCAACAAGATAATGATGCTGGATTTTATATCACAAATCACTAGCCGAACACTTCCCAAGCATTTAGGACTGCGTGATGTATCGGCGAATTATGCGAGCAGATCCCAGCAGGGTGGCATTTTGCAGCTGAATGATTGTAATTTTGTCAACTCCAATTGTTTCTAAGTGTTTGCCTAGGTCGTCTTATTATTATTATTATTATTATTATTATTATTATTATTATTATTATTATTATTATTATTATTATTATTATTATTATTATTATTATTATCATCATCATCATCATCATCATCATCATTATTTCAATTCAAAAATTATTCTGGGTTGAAAGGATTTTTGCTGGAGAAACTCCACTCACGGGATGCCAAAATGAGGCTCCTTTCATGTCCCCAAAATCTTTTCCCACCGAAGTGGTCCCTATTTATCTACAGTACTTACAGCACTTACAATTGCTTGCTTTTGGGAACAAGAGCATCTAGGTTGGCAGAAGCTGGGACAGAGATGGGTGCTCAATCCGTCATGCAGTACCCGGGTCTCAAACTGCCAACCTGCCAGCCTTCCAGCTAACAAGGTGAGCTTCTTAACCACTGAGCCACCACAGACACTCTAAGTTCCATAGAAATGGTAGAATTGAAATATACAAAATCAGTAATAATTTTGTTAGCATTGATGAAATGGGAAGAACGATTCTGCTCTTTCCACTACAACCTCGAACCATGCACATCTAATACCAACTTTGGAGCTCATCTAATGTGTTGAGCAGAAGAAATACCATTGCTGCTTCTGTTTTTTAAAATTATGTACTAAACGTCTACTGATCATCATCATCATTTCAAACTTCAATTACTTCTAAAATATTTGATCATTATTTGACAATACTTGACCAATACTTGAATGGCAGAATGCTTAATTCTATTTAGAAAGCAAATACAACTTCCTAACACATAAAAAATAGTAGCACCTGCTCCCCAAGCATGAAAACATCTAGCTTACTGAAATCCACTAAAGAGTTTTAACCAAAGAACAAACTAAAATTCTGCATGTTTAAAATCAAATAAAATTATAATCAATATTTTGAACTAAATTAACACAAATTTGATAAACAGATATTGCAGCAACAAAACAATGTTAGGTAAATCATCCTTAAGATCATATAATGAGCCGTTCACATTGTACAAGGCTATTGCTTATGATGATGGAAAGATTAAGATTAAGATGGAAGCATATGCTATTTAGAAGATTCGATCTCTTACCATCTTCAGAAGCTGTTCCTAAATGGGGAAAATATTAAAACAATGATATTCCAAACAAAAGATCTTCTTTGTATTTGGTAAATAATCACTTTTTGGCTTTCTAAGTACATACAAAAAATAATGTGCATTACATAAGAATGAATTCTTACTATGCAGTACTGCACTTTTCAATGAAATTATGCTCAGAATTAGAAACTGCCATTTTACTAATCACATGAAAAATGTAGTGAAGTACTATATCCCCCAACTAATACTAAGTACTAATACTGTACTATTTTGTGTCATAGCTGCAGGACAGATTTGGAACAATGTAAGCAAATACAGCAACAGGATCAAAAAGAACCACACCAGTAATTTCATAGTTGTTTTAGGAATTGAATCTACATTATTAGGAAGAAATATATTGAAAACAAATCTGGACAATAATGCTTCACAAATTCTATGAACAATGCAAGACAAAAAAAACCACAGATACAGTAAAACTCCTACTTACGAAAAAGTCTGTTCCTATAGGCTTTTTCTTAAGTCAAATTTTTATGTAACTCAAAGCAAACCCATAGGAAAAATGAAATTTTTATGTAAATCGAAGCATAGGAAAATCCATAGGAAAAAGAATCTTTATGTAACTCGAAGCAAACCCATAGGGAATTGTGTAAATCGGGACATGGTTTTAGCACAAAATCATTTTGTAAGTTGAATTTTATGTAACTCGGGGCATTTGTAAGTCAGGGTTTTACTGTAAAAGCAATTGTTATGCTATAAATCCACTGAGAGTATGATTAAACAGACTGAATCATAGCTGATGTAATGGTTTTGGAAAAACAGCCATCGTCAACGGTTGCAACTCTATCTGAGTATACATTTTCCTTGCCGCAGGACGCCAGGAGGCTCACTCTGGGCCATCCTCACTCTCCAAGGCAAGCAGGAAAAATGGCACTGGTGTGAATTTGTTCATGGTAGATCCCAGCTTGCCATGAAGTGACCCAAACACTGTGATCATGGAGCCATCTCCTGCAGCACATATGAAATGAGACATGCAGGATTTAACACTGGGTCTGCAATGGACTGCCACAGCCTTGAGGATATCAAGGTGTGCCTCCATAGCTAGTCCATCTGACATGGCCTCATCTGCCTCCATGAATGTTGGGAATCAGAAAGTGGTTCCTCCTCTGCTAATTTTGCTGTTGGGCCCAATATGATGGTTTCTAGTGGCATTTCCTCCACTGAGGGAACCATCACCCCACCTAAAGGGGCTCATCCGACCATAGCTGTTGGCCCGTTAAATAGTCAGGTTATTTACCACCACCCAACACTCGGTGTTGAGTCGCTGGCTGTACAGTCTACTCCATTACTGTAGTGGAAAAATAGCCAGCAAGAGGGAAATAGATCAACATTGAAAGCTATATTTTCCTCTTGTTGCAGAATATTATAGAATTTGAAATACAGAAACACAGTCACAGATTCAAGATAACATAATGAATATATGTTTTTTCCCAATACATTTCTAAATTTTGTATATATTATATAATAAATTAAAAGGATAAAAAGGTAGACAGTATATTATTGCCATGTTTATAACAATAATGTATTATAATTCTGTTATCTATAACACAGGCAATTTAATTGCCTTTTGAAAAATTTTAATGTCAACTGCTATACTGTACTAGCAAGGGTTGCCTGGCGTTGCCGGGCTTCCCCCCCCGTGTGTTTTAATAAAAAATGAACCAATTTTATTTTTGCAATAGTTTTACATTGTGTTGGAAGGTTAAATTGTGTTAATGTTTTTTAAAAATTGCTTAGTCTGTAATTTTAATTTTTTAAATGTTTATTTATGTAAAAAATTTTTGGCTTGGCTATTATTAACTGTGATCTGCTTTTTTGGTTTTTTTTGAGGATTAATAAAAGAAGAAAGTATGATATAATTTTTTCAAATTGTTTTATGTAAGCGAATAATGTTTTAGTTTTTTGAATTTTTTAAATTAGTTGTACCGTAGGTAATAATTGTAATAATATAAAAGTAAATGTTTTTTACATTCAATGTTTTTAAAATGTGTTTAGATGTTTTGAGTTTAAATTTGAGTTATAACTCAGCACAGGATTTTTAAAAGTTTCTATTGTATTTTATTGACATATGTTTGTGATTTGTGTTAAAGTGTGCTTAGTGTAATTTTTTTTACTTGTTTTTATTGGTGTGACCTTTTGTGTAAAATTGTGAATTTGTGTTATGTTTTTGATTTGTTTTTACTCTTGTGGCCTTTTGTTTGGGGCTGTTGTGTGTTTTTGAATTGTTTTTACTATTGTGGCCAGCAGGTGGTGCTGGTAGGGGTTATTGTATTTTGACTTTTTTTTCTCTCCTGGCCTCTGGGTGGAGCTTCTTCTGGTAAGTAGTCTCTTTCTTTATTCATTTCTTTTCCAGTCCTGGTGGAGGTAGCACATCTTTTGGTAAGTTTGCTTGTTTTCTTTCTTTTGTGTGTGTGTGTGTGTGTGTGTGTGTGTGGGCAGGGGGGGTGTTGGAATTTGTATTTTTGTCTGTTTGTTTTGTTTTTGATTGTGTCTTTGTTTACTTCGTATTGTTTTTGGTGTTTTTGTTTTTGTGTATTTTTGGATGTGTTTGACTGTTTTTAGTAATTTTAAAAACATTATTTATTTGGTGGTGGGGAAGGGACGTGGTCGTTGGGGGTTAGGAAGGGTGGGCTAGGTGGTGGGGAGAGGGGCATGGTCGTTGGGGTTAGGAAGGGTGGGTTAGGTGGTGGGCGTGGTCGTTGGGGGTTAGGGAGGGTGGGCTAGGTGGTAGGGAGGGGGGCTTTATTGTGTTATGGTGCTTTGTTTGTGTGGAGTCGTGAAAGTAGATCGGGGTTTCCCCTTTAATATCAGTGGGTGGGGGGTTGCGACCCCCCCTCTCCGCTGGCTCCCCTGGGGTTGGGAGGTTTGTGGGGACAAAAGGGGTATATTGCCCCAACACTTCTGGACCCAGGAGACCAGGCAGAGTGGATCGATTCCCCCCCTCCTTAAAACAACTCCGTTTTTAAAGAGAAGAAAAGACGGAGTTGTTTTAAGGAGGGGGGGGGGAATCAATCCACTCTGCCTGGTCTCCTGGGTCCAGAAGTGTTTGGGCAATATACCCATTTTCTCCCCACAAACCTCCCAAGCCTAGGGTAGCCAGCGGAGAGGGGGATTGCAACCCCCCACCCACTGATGTTAAAGGGGAAACTCCAGTCGGGACCTTCAGGCGCTGTTGGTGAGGGAAAGAAAGCCAGCTGGTGTTTGCTTGGCTGTGAGGCGGTGAGTTGTTTTTCGTTGGGGGTTAGGAAGGGTGGGCTAGGTGGTGGGGAGGGGGGCTTTAGTGTGTTATGGTGTTTTGATTGTGTGAAGTCGTGAAAGTAGATCGGGTTTCCCCTTTAATATCAGTGGGTGGGGGTTGTGACCCCCCTCTCCGCTGGCTACCCTAGGGTTGGGAGGTTTGTGGGGACAAAAGGGGTATATTGCCCCAACACTTCTGGACCCAGGAGACCAGGCAGAGTGGATCGATTCCCTCCCCCTCCTTAAAACAACTCCGTTTTTAAAGAGAAGAAAAGACGGAGTTGTTTTAAGGAGGGGGGGATCGATCCCCTCTCCCTGGTCTCCTGGGTCCAGAAGTGTTGGGGCAATATACCCCTTTTGTCCCCACAAACCTCCCAACCCTAGGGTAGCCAGCAGAGAGGGGGATCGCAACCCCCACCCACTGATATTAAAGGGGAAACTCCAGTCGGGACCTTCAGGCGCCGTGGGTGAGGGAAAGAAAGCCGGCTGGTGTGTGCTTGGCTGTGAGGCGGTGAGTTGTTTTTCTTTTTAATTTTTCGGGCGCCGTTTTCCTCAGCGTTCTGCGCGCTCATGGCGCGCAGGACGCTGGGGCTTGTAGTTATGGGTTGGTGCTTTGTGTTTGTGCTGCGTTTTTTTTTTAATGCTTTTCTTTTGATAGGCTGCGGCGCGTTTCCGAACGCTGCGCCGTGCGAGAGCCTCTCAGCCTGATTGGCTCTGGCGCGGCGCGGCGCAAGGAATGTTGGGAAGTGAAGTTGTTTCCCTTTCTTCACGTTTGTGGGGCTGTTGCCCCACTGCCGGTTTTCTCAATCCTTCGTTGACCTGCGTACCCAGATCGGCCGTGTGCACGAAGGGTGAGTGCAGGCAAGTAGGGCGAGGCATAGCAACCTATAGCCAGTTCCAACGGTTAACCCTTGGATTTATAGGTTAAGATTTTACAAAGATTAGGCAAAATCCAGCTGGCATAAAGTTCCATTGGTGTAAACCAGATCCAGCACTGGGAAAAAATAATTTGAACTAACTAAAAGCTTTCTAACCCATCCCTTCGGGTTCTGAGACTCTCTTGGGCTCCCTTTTGCCCTGGGGAAGCCTTTGGGAAACATGGGATGGGGGTGCTTTAACATTAAATACTGCTCGTGGTCCCAATTCAAGCTAGGGTGATCTTTGACTATTAAAGGCATTCCCCATATTCCCATGGCTCCCAAATGCCTATCCATGATAAAAACAAGCACTAGGGAGCTTTGGAATCTGAAGAATGTAGACAGGAGACCTTTAATTGGTTTAAATTAGTTACTTCTGTAGTTTATGCGGGCATAACTTTATACAACAGGATTTTGCCCATCTGAGTACCCAGCATGTTGGGGGCAAAATCCTAATTACATATTTTAGTTTAATCTCCACTAACTCTAGACTACTGGTTCCCAATGTGGGACACCTGTCCCACAGGAGGACTTCATCAATACATTGGCTGATCAGTGCTTTGTGAAATTGACTTAGGCTTCTGGGAATTGAACTCCACAAAACAAAGGTTGGGAAACACTGCTCTAGATGTTGTCACCATTTATGTGTGAAATGATGGTAATCTAAGTGGTGGAATGGCATTGCAAAGTGCTATTTTCCCCTGTACAACAGCACAAAGAAGGAAAAAGACAAAGAAAAACAGCAATGAATGTTGAATAAGACATTTTTCTCCCATTACACTTTAATTGTTGGTAACCCTCGTCATATGAGTACTGGAGTACACAGGAATATGTCAACTGCCAGGAAGAATATAAGCTGTTATACAAAGAAAAGTTGAAGCTAACAATTACTAAGATCCTCAACTGATTTCTGGCAAATTTTGGAATTAAAACCTAACTTTTTCACTTACATTAATTTTGTAAAAATTGTAATGAGTCCCCCTAAATCTTCATTTCCTAATTTCCTTTCCTAATAGCTCTCCCAATATTACCAGGCAAGCTACACTTAGAATATCAGAACGATTCACACTATCCTTTAATGAAGAAAAATAAACTATGCAGAGGATGAGCTGAAGACACATGTGAAAATAACTCTAGTGGAACCACCGATGTTACTGCAGCTACTTCAAATTGTAAACCAGAAATACAAAATAAATCACCAATTAGTTAGTTGTTCATTTAATTGCCAATTATTATAATATTAAAATTATGTTCTAAAACTAATACTAAATATGTTAATATATGCATACTATAGTAACACAGAGGCTAAAATCCTGTTGGTGGAGTTGTACTCAAGCAATGAGGATGATACAGGGATCCTTGAAACCTGTGAATCCTCCAGGAAATGTTTCATTGACCCCAAACTGCTGCTGCTTGGATGACACCATCGCAGGAGTATGAAATAAAGTTATGCAGCAGGATTTCAGCCTATATTACATACACTTAGAACACAAATGTAATGTTGATATCAATGTGTGATACATTAATGAAAACACAAAATGAGTTAAAAACCAGATGATAAGTTATAAACTAGATGATTATATAAAAGGTAATATGTAAGCAGACGTCACAATACTAGTAGTTTTAGAAAATGACGGACAAAATAAGATCTTACCATCCATCTTGTCAGAAGTATCCTCTTTGTTGAAATAGCAGGCAAAGAAACAGGGAAAACTTAGTGTGTTAGACAAACGGTGTGGGCAGAAGAGCCATAAAACCTTCGTTATAGAAACTGCATTAGAATGAATAATCGGTACAGACCTAACCATCAAATTGTTGAATTTGCTAACTTAGTATGTCACAAATTTTCAGATTCACATGTATAAAACCATAATATGCTATCAATACTGTATTCATAGAGAGATTTATTAAGTTTATTATTATTACAAAGATCTTTGACATTTGCAAATCACATGGAAGCAAATACCATATTTGCTGGCATATAAGACACATCGGCGTATAAGACACACCCCGTTATTACCAAAATAGCCCACTACAGGCCACTATATAAAGTACTAGCAGGGGTGCCCAGCTTCGCCTGGGTGGTCCCAACCCGGCTAGCTGAGTGCCAGGTTTTGCTCAGGAAACCCACTGGCCAGGGGTGGGCCTGTGATGTGAGCTTGGTGATGACATCACAATCCACCCTTGGTTGGCCTAGCACTGGGGCAGACACAGACTCTCCTTTCGAATATACCCCACTTTGCAGATCAATTTAGGGGGCAAACCCCCACCCATGGGCTTCAGGACCCCGACAGTGACTTGCTCATGTGCGCAAGGTACGTGTGTGCCGAATCTCATGGGGTTTGGTAAAGGGGAGCAGCAGTCCATTCCGGACACCGAACCCACACCTTTGCATATTTTTTTTGCCCGGCCTTGCCGGGCAGTTATTATGTGTGAGTGGGTGGTTGGGATGTTTTTGGGGTGTGTGCACACACACACCCCAAAAAACCCCCACCTCAACCACCAACACACAAGTAATATTTGCCCAGCAAGGCTGGAGTGGTGTGTGTGTGTGCGTGTGTGTGTGTGTGTGTGTGTGTGTGTGTGTGTGTGTGTGTGTGTGTGTGTGAGAGAGAGAGAGAGAGAGAAGCAGTCCAGCAGGGGTGTGTGTGAGAGAGGGGGGGAGAACAGAGAGAGGGGGAGAGTGAAAGGGGGAAAAGAGAGTGAGGGGGAAAGAGAAAAAGAGGTAGGAAGAGAGAGAGAGAAAGGGTGGGAAAGAGAGAGGTGGGGAGAAAAGAGAGGTGGGGAGAGAGAAAAGGGGAAGAATGAGAGTGGGGGAAGAGAGAGAGAGAGATGGGGGGAACGCGATCCCTTCTCTCCAGGAGGCGAAGGCACAGCCTTCGTCTCTTGGAGAGAGGGAATTCGCTTCTCTCTTGGTTGGCTGGGGATGAAAGTTGAAGGGGTTTCCTTCACTCTGGGAGGCGAAGGCGCAGCCTTCGTCTCCTGGAGAGAGGGGATTCACTTCTCTCTTGGTTGTCTGGGGACGAAAGCTTCATCCCCTGCCAACCAAGAGAAAAGCTAAGCCCTTCAGTGGAAGGGGTTTCCTTCTCTCCGGGAGGCAAAGGCGCAGCCTTTGTCTCCTGGAGAGAGCACATCATTTCCCCGCGGCTGGCGGAGGCAGCCTTGCCGTAGCATCGGGGGGGGGGGAGGGGCAGCCCCTTCTCTCCCCGCATGGCTTCGATGAGGAAGCGGGGAAAGGTCGTGTTGGTCATTTTTAGCTGAGGAGTGGTGCGGCGCGTTGGTCGCTGGGCCTTGTTTTTTTTCCTGCTGCATTCGTGGGGCAGTTGCCCCACTCGCGCCTGGCGGACCCTTGTGGCGATGCTCCAAGGGTGGTACGGTAAGTGTAGTTGGCCACGGTTCGGGATGGTTGGGTCGGGTGCGGGCGTGCATGACAACAGTTAACGGGCCTCCTTATACGTAAAGATATATATTAGCTGAGTGCCCGGCCCTGGCCAGTTTTTTTAATGTTAATGAGTCGTGGCCCGATGCATACCAATCCCAAGTCTGCCCTCTCACACAGACACACATTACAGGGGCACATGTGGATGTACCTGTTTTGATGCATGACTTGTATTGAGCTGCACCAGTTGCTGGGGTTCATTCTGTGTAGGAACTCGGGACTACAGGTTCCAGGATGCATTGTGGTCATGGCCGGGAAACCTGTTCTGTTGTTTTCCCTCCGCCCTCGCGTAGTCTACGGCAAGGATGTCATGGCCTGAGCCTACGCGAGGTCAGTTTGTGAAGGAAAGGCATGCTGGCCGTAGCAATCCTGCAGCCTCTGCTCCTCCTACTGAACCGACCAGAGGGGGAGGGGAGAGAGACCAGGCTGATACATCCCCGGCCCCACGTAGTCTCCAGTGAGGATTTTGCAGCCGGAGTCTACGTGAGGGCAGGGATGTATCAGCCTGGTCTCTCTGGTCTGTTTTTAACCTGTTTTTATCTGGGATTGTCAACCGCCCTGAGTCAGCCTCGGCTGAGTGGATCTTAACCTATAAATCCAAGTGTTCACCGTTGGAACTGGCTATAGGTTGCTATGCGTCGCCCTACTGACCCGCACCCACCCTTCGTGCGCACGGCCGAATTGCCTACGCAGGTCAACGAAGGATTTAAAAATCCGGCACGGGGGCCTCAGCCCCACAAACGGCAAGAAAGGGAAAGAACTTCACTTCCCAACATTCCTTGCACCGCGCCACGCCAGAGCCCATCAGGCTGAGAGGCTCTCGCACGGCGCAGTGTTCGGAATTGCGCCGCAGCCAATCAAAACAAAACCATTTTTAAAAAACACAGCACACACAGAAAGCACCAACCCATTACTACAATCCCCAGCGTCCTGCGCGCCATGAGCACGCAGAACGCTGAGGAAAACGGCGCCCAAAAAATTAAAAAGAAAAACAACTCACCGTGTCACAGCCAAACACACACCAGCCGGCTTTCTTTCCCTCACCCACGGCGCCTGGAGTTTCCCCTTTAATAACAGTGGGTGGGGGCTGCGACCCCCCTCTCCGCTGGCTTTTCTAGGGTTGGGAGTTTTGTGGGGAGAAAAGGGGAATGTTTCCAAAACCCTTCTGGACTCTGGACACCAGGGAGAGAGGATCGATTCCCACCCCCCTCCTTAAAAAAACTCCGTCTTTTCTACTCTTTAAAAACGGAGTTGTTTTAAGGAGGGGGGGAGGGAATCGATCCACTGTGCTTGGTGTCCTGAGTCCAGAACGGTTTTGGAAACATTCCCCTTTTCTCCCCACAAACCTCCCAACCCTAGAAAAGCCAACGGAGAGGGGGGTCGCAAGCCCCACCCACTGATATTAAAGGGGAAACCCTGAACTACTTTCACAACTCCACACAAACAAAGTACCATAAAACAATAAAGCCCCCCTCCCTACCACCTAGCCCACCCTTCCTAACCCCCAACGACCATGCCCCCCTCCCCACCACCTAACCCACCCTTCCTAACCCCCAACGACCATGCCCCCCTCCCCACCACCTAGCCCACCCTTCCTAACCCCCAAAGACCATGCCCCCCTCCCCACCACCTAGCCCACCCATCCAAACCCCCAATGACCACGTACCTTCCCCACCACCAAATAAATAATTTTTTAAAAATTACTAACAACACACAAACACAGCCAAAAATACACAAAAACAAAAACACCAAAAACAATAAGAAGTAAACAAAGACACAATCAAAAACAAAACAAACAGACAAAAAATACAAATTCCAACTCCCCCCCCCCCCCCGCCCACACACACACACAAAAAAAAGAAAGAAAACAAGCAAACATACCAAAACAGGTGCTACCTCCACCAGGACTGGAAAAGAAATGAATACAGAAAGACCCTACTTACAAGAAGAAGCTCCACCCAGAGGCCAGGAGAGAAACAAAAATCAAAATACATAAACCCCTACCAGCACCACCTGCTGGCCACAATAGTACAAACAATTCAAAAACACACAACAGCCCCAAACAAAACACAAATTCACAATTATACACAAAAGGTCACACCAACAAAAACAAGTAAAAAAAATTACACTAAACACACTTTCACACAAATCACAAATATATGTCAATCAAATACAATAGAAACTTTAAAAAATCCTGTGCTGAGATATTATATCAAACTTTCTTCTTTTATTAATCCTCAAAAAAACCCAAAAAACCAGATCACAGTTAATAACAGCCAAGCCAAACAAATTTAACATAAATAAACATTTAAAAAATTAAAATTACAGACTAAGCAATTTCAAAAAAACAACAACACAATTTAACCTTCCAACACAATGTAAAACTATTGCAAAAATAAAATTGGCTCATTTTTAATTAAAAAAACACTGGGGGGGAAAGCCCGGCAACGCCGGGCAACCCTTGCTAGTGGTATATAAATTTAACAATAAAATAAATAAAAAAATTAAAGAGGAGATGAGGCTGTGGGATCACTCCGGCCAGCATGCCTTCCCTACACGAAACAACCAGGGGGGGGGGGGGGGGGACAGAGACCAGAACGATACATCCCCGGCCTCGCGTAGACTCAGGCCAAGACATCCTCACTGGAGACTACGTGAGGGTGAGGATGTATCGGCCTGGTCTCTCTTCCCCCTCTCTAGTCAGTTCGTGAAGGAAAGGCATGCCAGCCAGAGCGATTCTGCAGCCTCCACTCCTCCTACTGAATCGACCCAACCCGGGGTGGGGGGTGGGGAGAGACCAGGCCGATACATCCCTGGCTTCACGTATGCTCCGATGTGGATGTTGCGGCCTGAGTCTACGCAAGGGCGGGGATGTATCGGCCTGGTCTCTCTACCCTTTTTTTCGCTTCATGCAGGGTAGGTATGCCGGCCAGAACGATTCCGCAGCCTCATCTCCTCTTGCTGAACCAATCAGAGAGGGTTAAAGAGAGATCAGGCCAATACATCCCCGCCCTCGCGTAGTCTCTGGCAAGGATATAGCGGCCTGAACCTACGCGAGGCCAGGGATGTATCATTCTGGTCTCTGTTCCCCCCATTGGTTTGTGCAGGGAAGGCGAGCCAGCAGGAGCAACCTCGCAGCCTCCGCTTGCCGGGCGCGAGCCTACTATGTCTCTGCGTGGTGACCACGCAGTGGTTGATTTTTTTGCACATGCACACACCTATTTGCATTTTCGTGGGGCACACGGCCCACCTTGGGACTCGAGACCCAGACGGCCTGGGGCGCCTAGAGGGCAGGTATGTGTGTGCCGAATTTGGGAAGGATCGGTGAAGGGGTGAGGCGGCCCATTCCGGACACGTTGACCCACATCTCTTTCTTATAGGTATAGATAGATAGAGATATAGATAGACACACTCTTTTAAGTGTATTTTAAGGGGGAAAAGTGAGTCTTATATGCCAGCAAATAGGGTAGTTTGAGTTAATGCCAAACAGCCACCAATGAATTATACTGATAAACCATGCAATTTTAGGAATACTTTGGTCCCATTGAAATAGATGAGATTTTGGGTAGCTTGGTCTGAATTCCATTCATAAAGTGATACTAAATGAGCAATTCTGCTCCATCAGCTATTCTCTTCAAGTAGTAGTGCCTTCTCATGTTGCACAGCACCAATCTCCACCACTACACCATATTGGGCAACGAGGCTCCTCACTGCTTCTTCAGCAATAAAGTTTTATGGGGCCACAATAGAAGAAAATGCTGCTTTTAAAAATAGGATTAAGTCTAATACTAATGCTGGAAGAAAATGATAGCAAAACCATGACTTTTATTATAAAGTGCAACTAATTTTCATTAAAGCTAGTCAAAACATACCTGCAACAGTACCAATCAATTTTACAATTCACTTCAAAAATTTCCCTCCTCAGGACTGAAAATGTATTTGACACCTATCATTTAACAAGCTCCCTGACAACTATCTACAGAAATGATGTTTAATGATCACCAAACCACGTGTAACATAGATAAAAGAAATAACACTTGGGGTACACATCACATGTGAACAAAATCTTAAATCACCACAAAACATTCAGACAATATATTTCGGAAATCTAGAGAAAGTGACTAATGTCACTTATCTATTTAGACAGCCTTTGGTTAAAGACCTGCCATCCTTTATTGCTACCTTGAGAAGAAATAAATAGTCTATTAGTTTTTCTAAAAGCAGCACTCCGGTCAATGTAAAATGCAAGGGATCTACACACCTCTAAGGCAGGAGCTCTAAACCTTTTTAAGCCAGGGGCCGGGTCTCGCTCCCTCAGACAGCTTTGGGAGATGGACGGCCACTTTGCCCTTCCTCCACCACATGGCACTTTCTGGTGTGGTGAAGGCAGTTGGGGAGGGCACATGAAATGGTGCTGTGGGCTGCATCCGGCCCATGGGCCACAGGTTGAGAATCCCTGGTCTAAGGAGTTCAAGGAGCACTCAAAATTGTCCTTAGATTCCCCGAAGAATGATGGGAGTACTATAGGCTGGTTTATATGAAAAGAAGAAACCCCTTAGGTACAAAATCTACACCTGTATGTAAAACCACTGAATTAGGGCAAACTTGTGTAAAAGGATGGTCATACCATAAGACATTTAATTCACTGACTCTCCTCGCGGATGTAATGGAAACTAAGAAGCAGGTCTTCAGGATGAGGAGCTGTACATTAGAAGTAGCCATGGATTCAAATGGCTGTTTCATTAACTGAGACAGTACCAAAGACAATGCCCACTGTCGTTCTGGTGGTTGTCTATCTGGGTATGAATTTTTCAGTCTCATTAGAAATCTCTGATTGAAAGGCCCGAAAGACACTAGGCTGTAGCAGGGTCCTCCATTTTCTAGGCATTAGGAAGAAAAGGCACAATAGAAATGCCTGATTGCAAGGCCTGAAAGCATTGAGGAGCCATTAATATGCTCCTTGTCTAACAATAAGACAGTTTGTAGTATCATTGCTATGAGGCAATGAGGAGCCATTAATATGCCCCTGTCTAACAAAAAGACAGTTTGTAGTATCCATCAAGTAAACAGGAATTAAACACTTCAAAGAAACAGATATTATAAAATCTAGTAGTCTCCTGAGAGAGACTGCTTTACTCTGTCATGATCGTCACATTCGAACCTGTCTAGATTTATAGATGATGTTTGATCCATGTATTGTTAAGATACATTTTGTGATTTTCCTAGGTTTAGAAATGCCAGCTTTCTTTCAGCTGCACATTGGAATGTCAGGCTGACAGCCGGACATGACAAATGATAGATAAGATAAGAACTTTCTCCTGAGGGGAGGAGGGAGAAATGAGTGTCCAGTCTTGGACTTATTCCAGACACCTGCAATCCCAAAACGGGACATATTGACACCAGGGAGAAACGTCTCCACTCCTGTCAATCAAACTAATTACCCCCGGAACCTGCAGATTGACTCATTTCAGGAATGTACAGGTGGGGGCTTAATGTCACACTGCACGTACACTTGTCTCATTTCTCATGGGAACACAGGTGCAGCCCCCATGAAGTCATCACATTCCTAAGCTCTCTTTTTATTATAAAAAGAGCCCAGTTTGAGCAGTGAAGCAGTGAAGCACACTCCGGAGCAAGGGCGAAGCCCTTGGCTCTCAGCCACTTTATTGGCAAGATGTCTCTTCGGGACTAGAAGCTATGCCATGCGGGGCTCTTTAGCCCCTAACATTTAAGAAGGTACCTGCTAGAATGTTAGCAAGATATATATTTATGTTTATTTCTTTGTTTTATGTTTTATGTAAGTAAGATCTGTAATTGTGTTTCCAACAATAAAACTACAAAAGCCAGTAGTTTGTGTGCCTGCCTTTTCTGTGAGGAAGCAGCTTGGAAAACAACCAGAGCAACCAGAAGTAACTTCAACGGTCCTCGTCGCCCAGCCAGAAGGAAGAGGTGAGAGGGGATTGCTCTGTCTATGGGAAGGGAAGAGTAAGCAGTATTTGGAAGCTTAGCTTCAGCCACGGAATATTATTACCTGCCATATGCAGAAGGCTTCTCTTACCCTTTTCCCCAGCGAATCGGGCTAGGGGGAAGTATGTTCATAGAGGCAGCAGGTCTCAGGATCTCTGGTCCACCCTGCCGGGTGTTCCCAAGAAGTTCTGGGTGCCCAACGAAGCCCCTGTGAGGCATTTTCCTCCCCCTACGTCCCTGATATGCTCCTCTTTTAACAAAAGAAACTGTAGGTCCAAAATTAGAGTTGAAAAACATAGTTTGAAAGAGGGAAAGAATAAGACTTATATTGATCCCTCTCTTAGGGTTACCATAATTCCCTCTCACAAAAATGGGACAGAAGTAAAGGTTGCCCCTGCTCAAAAGCCAATCGTATCCAACTGTAGGGTTCAGTGCTCATCTCTATTTCAAAGCCGAAGAACCAGTGCTGTCTCCTTCTCCAGACGTTTCCATGGTCATATGGCAGGCATGACTAGACACCGGAGCGTTGGAAAAATGTAATTGCTAATTGCCAGGCGAGGCCATCCACACATGCTCAGAGGCCCTCTTGATGTCCCAACATTCAGCAAGTGGCCCAAGCGAAGATTGCTTTCTTTTTTTTGGGGGGGGGGGGAGCAAGAAAACCAGGTCCTTTGGCTCGGCGTCCAAACTTGAGAGCGCCCGCATGGAGGGGGGAGGGGTGCACGCTCTGCACCACCATCATCCCCCTCCCCCTCCCCCCCCCACTCCCAGCAGCAGGAGCCTCGGATGCAAAGGGGCAGGGGGGAGATGGGGAGGAGGAAATAAAACCCCAGCCACAGGCATGACTAGACACAGTAGTGCATGGAACGCTGTTTACCTTCCCACCGAACTTGGCCCCTGTTTATCTACTTGCCATTTCTTGCTTTCGAACTGCTAGGTTTGCAGGAGCTGGGACAAAGACGGGAGCTCATTCTGTCCTGGAGTACTCGGTCGAACTGCTGCTACACAGACGACGAGGCGCCACAAGATAGAAAAAGCTGTTTCCCCCCCTCCTTGTTCACCAAGCTGCTGCCACCTGCTGGTCATTCCAATAGAAGTGCAAAAAAAGTCCATGTATTTTTCTTCCAAATCAAGTGGTTTGAAAACCGTGAATTTTCAGTGTTTTGTATGGAACCGTACAGGACAGTTACAAAACGTGAAATTCATGATTTTCCGTGGCATATGGCAACTCTACCCTTCTGGAGGATTGAAGAGATCTGCTGGGGCCACTGAGAAAAGAATCTGGTAACCAAGGTTATAAAGGGGGTGGGTGGGTCCTCCTCTAACAAATTTTCTCTCCTTTTTTCAAAGCTCTGGTGGAGTTTTACACAAGCACAAACCACAAACGTGTGGATTCACAGATGTCTCAAAGAAGAAGACAAGACTGTGACTATTTTGACGCATAATGTGTCCAGTTTCGTTAAAGTGAGACTCGTGAGTAATTTCATGAAATAGTGAAAATAGTGATTAATAGTGAGAATGAGTCAGTGGCAGCCCTGTATAAGGCCACAATTTCTGGCATCATTGATAAACTATCAACCCCATCCTCCAAGAGGTATCAATATGACATGTACACTGTACTTTTTCTCTTCCCTTTATTTTGCACAAAAATGTGAAGATTTGTCATTTAAATGCATGTTCTCCACAATTTTGACAAGATATTACTGACAAATGCAATTTCCAATAATCATTTAACACATGAAACTGATATAAGAGAGTACAGTATTCTCTTGATTAATGTTGTAGAAGAACAAGACAATGTTACCTGTTAAACAAGGTAGGAATTTGGGTTTAAACATTTCTTAATGTACTTCCTATTAGAGAGTACAGTATTCTCTTGATTAATGTTGTAGAAGAACAAGACAATGTTATCTGTTAACCAAGGTAGGATTTTGGGTTTAAACAGTTCTTAATGTACTTCCTATTTCAGTTATTCCTATTTAGAAATTACAGATCTCATTCTCCAATTAGAATGATGCTTTGAATACTATTCTTTAAAGAAAAGACTTAACTTTGTCTTTCCAATATCTCACAAAAGATGAAAGCCTACTGAAAGATGGATCATCATCATAATCTAAAAAAATTATTCCAAATCAAAAGTTACATCTCAAAATGGCAAGAACCAAGCCTGGCAATATAGCTGATAAGGACACAACACCATGTAACATATTTAAACTACATCATTTTATAATCATAACAGGTTGATAAAATATGCATCAGATACAGTATTCGTATTTATAAGAAAACATTCAGGGAGGTTTATGGCTATAGGAGCAGGTACAGCTCCCCTCAAGAACCAGAGTTGAGTATGTGGCCTTTGGACCTGTAAAAATTGCCTACCCCTGCTCTACAGCTAAGACAACTTTACATCGTTTCTATGCTGAAAGAAATTAAGTGTAGCCCATGGCATATTCCACTCAGAATTAAATTCTCCAAAAATTCAGCAGGAGTAACTCATAAGTGAGCTTAGAAATGAAGAATAGCTATTAGAACTACGTTTATCAGTGTAATGTTTTCACTAAACCTTTCACCTAAAGAACCAAGATGCATATGTACAAAAAGACAACTTAACAAAATGGCAACACCAGTCTATATATATAAGGAGATGGAAATCTAGTTATGACACTAACAGAGACACTGAAAAAACTATTTAAATACATAGAAATTATTGTATAATGGAATAGGGTTCCCTCACCTAGTGAAGCATATGATCCAGGAGGTAGACCAGCTGTTGCTAACCGCCCAGCTCCTGCTGTTTGGCCAATAACATGTCGTGCTTTTGCACCAGCAGCAGCATTAACATCAATGTCACTGCGAGACCTCTGTAGTGTCCCTGGGCTTGGAGCAGTCTTGGTAGTCCCTGCAACTGAATGTAAAGATTATAATGAATATATTCAAGTACAGTACTACACTACACAGTCTTATACTTGTGAATGAAAATATATATCAAAACAATGTATTTTAGCTAAATCTTAAAAACAAAGGCAGGTGCCATCTATACACATTCTTAACTAAGCCAATTCCTATTATACTGGCATATCAGAAAACAAAAACAAAAAATAAAACAAAAACACTGCAGCACTTTGTTGTTGTTCAGTCGCACAGTCGACTCCGACCCTTTATAGCACTTTATAGACTAACTAATATATTTTTACTGTAAGCTTTCGTGGATCAAGTCCACTTCCTCAGACAAGGAGTAAAACTTCTAGGCATGGTTTATATACACCAGATAAGGGGTCAAGAAGTCACAAGGCAAAAGGATCACAAAGCAATGTTTTTTATCTTATTTTTTTTCCTGATATGCCTGAACCACAGACTAACACAGCTACTATTCCAAAAAATTCCTTTTATACTGGTAACTTTTGTATGCAGTAATGTAAAAATTACCTCTGCCAGCCATACTTGAACTTGACATGGTCCATTTTGACGATAAAGGACGACTGAAACAAAAGTAACAACTACTGCTTTAATAATACACATTATTACATATTTCACAATAGTTATTTCCTTTCCCCTTTAATACTCTTCACTGTTATATGAAAACTATGCTGTCTAGTGAATCTATCAATACTCTTTACATGTTGACATTATTCTGCTGTCAATATAACCACCTGAAAGTTTTCAAACAGCCTCTACCCTTTCCTGAACAGTTCATTATAATTCACTATTTCGCAGAACAAGGCTTCTATCTGTGGGATGTAATGTCATTTAAAAATGTATTAATACAAGACTAGTTGTGCTAATATGTAGATACACATTCAGCCCACTTAAAATTACAGTAAAACCCCTACTTATGAAAAAAAGTCCGTTCCGTAGGCTTTTGCTTATATCGTTTTTTACGTAACTCAAAGCAAACCCATAGGAAAAATGAAATTTTTATGTAAATCGAAGCAAACCCATAGTGAAATGAATTTTTACATAACTCGAAGCAAACCCACAGGGAAAAAGAATCATGTAATTCGAAGCAGACCCATAGGAAATTGTGTAAATCGGGACATGGTTTAAGCACAAAATCATTATGTAAGTCAAATTTTATGTAACTCAAGGCTTAGGTAAGTTGGGGTTTTACTGTATATAACATATTGCCACCATTTGTGTTCATTTGTGCTCATGATTTCTGATTCTGCAAGTTGTAAAAATACACTTTGTGCAGATCTCCTCATCTAGATGAAGATGGAAATGTCCCCCCCCCCCCACCTTAAAATGATGCTTACTTAAGACTTTCCTGTGAACTGGAGGACGACCTATCTGATTGTGGAAGTGATGTCACGCTACCAGAATTCTTTAAGTAGGTATGGAGACTTCTCTGGTAGGATGGTTCTAGGTTGTTATAGAGAGCCTCTGCTTCACCTGGAAAATGGATTCTTAGACCTAAGTAAGTCCTGCCAACAAATTACATAACATTTATTATAGACCATAATGTCACTCAAGCATTTTTAGAAATACAAACAATTTTTACAATCCATCAACACAAGAAATATATATAATTTATTTTGATTCCATTAGTAAGTTAAGACATGTCATGATCTAACCTCAAAAGGCAAGGTCCAAGCACATAAAAAATAAAGACATATTGTAGACCCATTAGAACATAATTTATCTTCTCTTATTAAAACGGAATATACAATTGCAAGACTAATTGATGATTGAATCTTACTTTCTTGCCTCTACTCTTGCCTCAGCATCTGCATCATGAATGCCTTTTTTGATCGTTTCAACCAAGACAGCCGCATGCCTATAAAATATATACAAGATTAATGTTTTATATATAACATTACTTTGTACTTAGGAACATTTCTTCCAGGTTTTGTAGAGAGACAGCCAGAGTGGGCTTTATCTTTCCTCCTATCTAAACAGTAGGTTTATTTATTTATTTAGTACTAGCAGAGGTTGCCCGGCGTTGCCGGGCTGTTTTAAATTGTGTTGGAATGTTAAATTGTGTTAATGTTTTTTAAAAATTGCTTACTCTGTAATTTTAATTTTTACAATGTTTATTTATGTAAAAAATTTTTTTGGCTTGGCTGTTATAAACTGTAATCTGCCTTTTTTTAGGATTAATAAAAGAACAAAGTATGATATAATTTTTTCAAATTGTTTTATGTAACTGAATAATGTTTTAGTTTTTGGAATTTTTTAAAATAGTTGTACCATAGGTAATAATTTAAATAATGTGAAAGTAATTTTTTTTTTACATTCAATGTTTTTAAAATGTGTTTAGATGTTTTGGGTTTTAATTTGAGTTAAAACTCAGCACAGGATTCTTTCTCTTCGGGAGGCAAAGACACAGCAAGGAAGGGGTTTGCTTCTTTCTGGGTTTGCTTGGAAAGGAGCTTCCTTTCCAGGCAGCCCAGAGAGAAGCGATTCTTTCTTTTCGGGAGGCAAAGACACCTTTGCCTCCTGGGGAGAAGAAATCCCCAGCAGGGAAGGGGTTTGCTTCTTTCTGGGTTTGCTTGGAAAGGAGCTTCCTTTCCAGGCAGCCCAGAGAGAAGCAATTCTTTCTCTTTGGGAGGCAAAGACACCTTTGCCTCCTGGGGAGAAGAAATCCCCAGCAGGGAAGGGGTTTGCTTCTTTCTGGGTTTGCTTGGAAAGGAATTTCCTTTCCAGGCAGCCCAGAGATAAGCGATTCTTTCTCTTCGGGAGGCAAAGACACCTTTGCCTCCTGGGGAGAAGAAATCCCCAGCAGGGAGGGGGTTTGCTTCTTTCTGGGTTTGCTTGGAAAGGAGTTTCCTTTCCAGGCAGCCCAGAGAGAAGCGATTCTTTCTCTTCGGGAGGCAAAGACACCTTTGCCTCCTGGGGAGAAGAAATCCCCAGCAGGGAAGGGGTTTGCTTCTTTCTGGGTTTGCTTGGAAAAGAGTTTCCATTCCAGGCAGCCCAGAGAGAAGCGAGGGCGAGACGTAGAAGGCAACACCAGGAGGGAAACCTTTAAACACCCAGTCGGAGCCAGGAGGTAAGTGTGGTCGGTGGGGGTTAGGAAGGGTGGGCTAGGTGGTGAGGCGGGGGGGGGGCAGTGTGGTTACCGGGCCATGCCTCCCCATCCCCACTCCCTAATCGGTGCTACCACGCTTACCTCCTGAGTCCCGCTGGGTCTTTAAAAGTCTTTCCCTCCCGGCAGTTTATTTTTTAACTTTGGCGTGCCACGCTTTGCCAGCCTCCTCTGCGCTCGTGTCCCTCAGCCTGAATGGCTGAGGGATTGTGCAGCACAGAGGACTCTGGGATTCGTAGTTCGTGCTGCAGTTTTTTTCTGAAGCTTATTTTTGATTGGCTGCGCCACGTTTCTCCGTGTTTCTCTGGCGTGGCACAAAGAACGTTGGGAAATGAAGTTGTTTCCCTTTCTTCGTGTTTGTGGGGCTCTTGCCCCACTGCCGCTTTTCTCAATCCTTCGTTGACCTGCAGACCCAGTTTGTCCATGTGCACGAAGGGTGGGTGTGGGTTATTAGGGCGGGGCTTAGGAACCTATACCAAGTTCCAACGGTTAACCCTTGGTTTTATAGGTTAAGATGTGGCACTTGTACACATTGAGTCAACATATAACAAGAAAATATATAAAGTATATAAAACTAAGCATTAATTTATAAACAAACATCTAAAAGATTGATATATTCGATTGCACCAGGGGTCGCCCTTAAAAAAATATTCTCTGCAGGTGGCAGTCGTGGCCAAGAGGGCTTTTGTACAACTTCATGTCATACACCAGTTACGCCCGCTCCTAAATCGGGACTCCTTGCTTATGGTCACGCACACTCTAGTCACCTCCAGACTTGACTACTGCAATGCGCTTTCCATGGGGCTGCCCTTGATGACCATTCAGAGGCTGCAACTGGTCCAGAATGCAGCTGCTCGGGTTGTGATGGGGTGTGGGCGGTATGCCTGTGCCTCGCCAGTGCTTCGGGAGCTGCACTGGTTGCCAGTATGCCTCCGGGTGCAATTCAAGGTGCTGGTTATTACCTTTAAAGCCCTACGTGGTAGTGGGCCAGGATACTTAAGAGACCGCATCACCCCAAGAACATCTGTCTGTCCCACCAGAGCGGAACAGAGAGGCTCTCTGAAGAGAGAGAGGCTCATCTCATCAGCTAGAGAGGCTCATCTCTATAATACCAGAAGGAGGGCCTTCTTAGTTTCCGCTCCCGCCCTATGGAACCTCCTGCCAACTGAGCTGCATCTCCAGACGGAGTTGCTGTCCTTCAGAAAAGGCTTAAAAACCTGGCTGGTAGAGCAGGTGTGGGGCACTGGCGATGCTGTGGCCCCGGCCTGCTGGCTGATTTAAGAGCACTTTCTCCCTCTTTTTTAAATTGGTGGGAGGGTAGGGGAATTTTTTGTGGTAGTTTTTAATGGGGTTTTAATTGGCCCACGGAAAGGAAAGGCTGATGTGTGTGTGTTTTTTTTCCATGGGCTAGGCTCAATGCCTGGCCTGTGGAAAGGAAAGGCCGGGGGGATGTCTTTTTTTTCACGGGCCAGGCTCGATGGCTGGCCCGTGGAAAGGAAGGGCAGCAGCAGCGGGTTTTTTTTAACTTTTATTTTTCGCACGCCGGCTGCCTCCGCATTCTGCGTGCTCATGGCGCGCAGGACGCTGGGGCTTGTAGTTTGGCGTGCACGATTTTAGGTAGTGCAGCGGTTTGTTTCCTGCGGCTTATTTTTGATTGGCCGTGGCGCGTTTCCGAACATTCCTTTTGCCCGCGCCGCTCAGCCTGATTGGCTCTGGTGCGGCGCGGCGCAAGGAATGTTGGGAATTGAAGTTCCCTTTTTTTGTTTGCGTCCGGGGGGCTCCTGCCCCACTGACGCAAATTTCAACCCAACAGTTACCTGCGAACCCCGTTCGGGTGAGTGCACAGAGGCTCGGACGCGGCTAGTGGGGCCTGGCTAAACATCCTTTGTCACATTCCAACGGTTAACGCACCATTTTATAGGTATAGATAGACTCATTACATGCAAAGCGAGATAGTTCAAGCCTTACTTTGTTATAATATTGATGCTTATGGCTTACAGTTTATGAAAACCCCAACCCCCAATCTCATGTACCCCATAATCATCACATAATCTCATGTACACTATACTCCATGATCATCACAATTATAACCAATTAAGGCATGACATCTCTCACTTTGCATGTAGTGAGTCTATCTCATATATTTGTTTCACCTTTTAAGTGAAATGAATGAACATTTGCATGATATTCTAATTTTCCAAGTTTCACCTGTAGGCTGAGGACATACAATTTTACAACACTCTCCTTCCAAAGGCTGCTTTGACAATGCAATCAAATTAGTAGTGTCTTGCTGAAAACTAGCTAGGCATCCTAACAGATCCGTGGCAGAGTACTTTCCATTCCAGAGTATCTACAGTTCTGTCAAAATACCTTAGTGGAACATGTTGAGAAGTTGACAGAAATAGGAAAGTGTCATGATTCACATGGGATCATTATGGGATAGCTGGTGTTGGAAAATGATTCAGGAGGCCTGGATTCAAGTCCCCATTTGGCCATGAAATTCATGGGTAGTCAGATACCAATATCTAAAGCACTGAGGTACAGTTTCAGCCTGGTTTGCCTCATAGGGATAATTTAGGATTACAAAAATGGAAATAGGAGAACCATATACATTGCCTTGAGATTATTGGAGAAAAGGTGAGATAGCAATGTAACTAACCCAATGCTAGGGCAGCACTGTATAAGCCTTGATTCAAACTATGATGGAAACATATCTTTCTACTACAGAGGTAAAATGAAACAAGAGAGAGAGAGACTATCCAATTGTCTTAATCTCACTGTGTGCTAGATGCACATTTTGAGATCTCTCCGCACATCTCGTGTGTTTAAGGCAGCTTAGAAAAGAAAGAAAAGTTTCCCACAACTGTGAAATAATCTGCATAAAGGAAGGGTCTGACTTGAGTACTATATTGTCTAATTTTGTAGACATTATATAACAGGTTCTTCGCAAACAAAGCACTTAGCTCAGATTCTATCAGCTAATCTTGCTGAAACAAGTATAGCTATGCTGAAGAATAGGCATTTTAACATTATTTTAGCAGATTGCAAGAGAACCATTACACAGCTTTTAGAGGAGTGAAACTTGAGGGAAATTGGGTGGTTAATGAGTGATGCAGCAGAATGCACGCTAGTTTGGAAATTACCAGTGAAAAGGACTATATTCTTAGAATGTTAGGTTCTAGGTACAGGCCTTATTCTAGACAAACTCACACTCCTTTTAGGCTGTTTTTCTACCGTTCAACTTTTTTCATCATCTACTAAAGAACACTCACGTGGCTTTACTGATGTGTACAACGGTCCATATTATGGAGTACAGAAAGGTGTTTCTTAGCCCTGTCAAATATCCATAACTGATCTAATTCTCCCACTCAGTTTCCAAGTGGCTAAGTACAGTGCTAATCCTTGTGTTAGTAAAAAAACCTTTTCATTGGGGGAAAAAACCATGATTCTGTCTCTGTCATAAGTGCTATATCTGCTTTATCTTGCTGACGTGCATTTTTATCAAGATGCAATTTTCATTATGTTAGATGAAAGATGGATGTCAGGGCTAGTCTGACTGTACCATGTTCCAACCAGTAGATGCTACATTCCAGTGATGGTGAACCTTTTAGAGACCAAGTGTCCAAACTGCAACCCCAAACCTACTTATTTATCACAAAGTGCCAACACAGCAACAGGGGATGGGGGAAACTCTCCCATTAGGCTGCTGGGCAGAGGCAGAGCAAACCCTGTGCTGGGGCAACCACATGGGTCCCCTCAGAGAGAGCTGCAAGTGCCACCTCTGACACGCATGCCATAGGTTCGCCACCACTGCTATATTCCCTAAGAATTGTGTGTACTTTTTTTGCTGGTTAGGAACAGACTGAAATTTAAAAATTATCTTAGGCTAAGAAAAGAGATTTCAGTCCATGAAACCTAATATGTATGATAGAGTAATTATATTTGAGAACTACATTTGTACAATGTATGAAGAAAACGGAATATGTGAATACTGTACTCTTTTGGCCTCTGATACAGAAAACAGGGGAGCCTAACCCTGAAAATGTTTCTTCTGGAACTAGCGCTCTTTGCAGTTGCTTGAACACAATGAAGCACA
Source organism: Bradypodion ventrale (assembly GCA_035047345.1). Taxonomy (NCBI): domain Eukaryota; kingdom Metazoa; phylum Chordata; class Lepidosauria; order Squamata; family Chamaeleonidae; genus Bradypodion; species Bradypodion ventrale. The sequence goes on along the minus strand of JAWDJE010000006.1, from coordinate 78,309,713 downwards.
GTGGTCCATCATATACCTGTATAGTTTATAATAGAGGAAATACCGTATATGACAAATGGCTTTTCTATGGAATCTCTGGCAAACTACATATTAGAAAATAAGTCTATTAAACACCACCTTTTAAAAGAAACCACTGTACATATAAGACAGTATACAATTGTAAGAATATTTCTGAGGCAAAAACAAGCTTTAACAGTTTGACTCCTGGGAAATGATACTACCAGCCATAGAAGGATGTTTTGCTGGGTTGGGAGAGATCTGATAATGACAGCAACTTAACTAATGTTGTATGGAGTTACTGTTTTTTCCTTTAGTTGCAGTCTTGACAACTCAGTGATCTGAGACGTCCCAGTGGCACAGAAAACCAGAGTTGCATTTTCCTCCTATTACGAGATTTGTAGTATTAGAGTTGAGGTGGTATCATGGTATCCAACCCTGATCAGCTATCTATAAGGATGAAGACCGTGATAGCTTATATCTAGGACTACAAAGGCAGGGGTGGGGAACATGATCATTGTCCAAACAATCATGAAAGATGATGACAACTGTATTCCTGGAGATAAACTATTCATGGTCTTCAACATCTGAACCCTATTTGTATTAAAGAAATCAAAGGACTAAATCTAGTTATTTGTCTTAACTAGAGTAGACACACTGAATTAATTAATTAATTAATGGGTTATTCTTTCAAAAAATACACATACCTTTCCAAGGAATGAGTTTGCCACTCTTGCAACAACAGGTCTAGAAATTCAAATGAACGCCTAGAAAACACAAAGACTAAAGTAAAATTTAAACCTGTGAATGACACAGAGGATCAGTACTCTGGCATTTAATCAAGAACTTCTGATTATTAAAATTCTAAGAACTGGTGACTCACATCAAACAAAGCACACATACAGTTTTACAATGGCCACAAAAAACTACTTCAGGCATATCTACTGTAATTTTTAACAGACACTTATTCTCTACCACAAACTATTTTATCAACTTCCAAAGAAATTTCTTATGAATGTGTGGAGAATATTTGAGAAACATAAGCGCAAAGCAATTTCAAGTGTGCAGAATTATTTTCACAGTTCTTTCAAATCAAGCCCATTTTAAAACACAGGGCTGGATCCAGATTAATCATATGGACAGCAGACCCACTGAAACACTATACCTTGTTAGTTATGGCTAATAAGAACCCGATTTCAATGGATCTACTCTAACTAAATATAATCTACTCTCTTATCAATGTATGACACACCTTCCACAGATAGGTAAAGAATTACCGTATTTTCCTGCGTATAAGACGACTGGGCGTATAAGACGACCCCCAACTTTTCCAGTTAAAATATAGAGTTTGGAATATACTTGCCGTATAAGACTACTTCTCTTCCAATGTACACCAAATAATAATTAACCCACACTCAACCCGAAGACGCGCAGCCCTCCGAGTCGAATGGGCAGGTTCTGGTGGAGAGCCAATCCACGCTCACGTTCTCCTCCTCGAGGTACAGGAATATGTGTGCAGCTTGATTCCCGTTGCTTCATACTCCGCGCACAGAGCAGGGACTCGGCCGCGGCACCCCCCACCATATGCGCCAGACATATGAAGCAAGGGGAAACAAGCTGCAGTTAAGTACCTGTCCTATAAGACGACCCCCGACTTTGGCACAGATTTTTCGGGGTTAAAAAGTAGTCTTATACGCCAGAAAATACAGTATATTAATTTTGTTTAAAATAATAGAATTTAGTAAGGATAAACTTGAGATATCAGAGTACTTTATTAAATATATTATGAACTGCTTTTAAGACAAAATAAAAGTGTTATTGTAAAAGTGCCACGCACACCTCTGGACATCACAATAATGACCATTTCTTAGATTTTTAAATTCAAGTTCTAAAATATTTTGGATATTTTTAAAATACATAGAAGTTATAAAAAATGGAACTGCAATGGAAATGAGAAGAGAAGAAAATAAGGAAACTAACTCCAAACTGAGTGAAATCATAGGCCCCAATTTTGTTATTTTTGCCATTTCAGATGCAATTGATGGCAGAGACCCAGTAAAGATCAGCCTCCATGTGGTTGCGTGATAGACCACACTGCAGGATGATGCATGGCTCTTGGCTGATCAAAGCCCTGGGGCTTTTAGGGATTATTTCAGAAGGTTCAAGATAACTCCCTTCAATGCTCAATTCTCTGTCTGAATCAAAATATTATTTACAATAAAAAGTAAAACTCAGAAAAAAGGCAAAAGACAAATAATGATGTATCCTTTTTATCTGGACAAAAATTCCGGCCTGCCTCTGGCAGCAACCAAAGTTCACAGAAAAGCCAAGTGTATTAAAAACTAAAATTGTGAAAGAGAAGGAAAGCTGAAGGCAGTCATTGGCTTAAACATATTTAGATAATTACTAGCATATTTTGCCCGGCGGTGCCGGGCTTTTTAAAAATGTGTTGGATAGTAAAGGGTTTCGTTTTTTTTCTTGAACCAATGGTGCTGGGCTGTTTTAAATGGTGTTGTAAGGTTTTGTGATTTTGTGGCTTCAAGGCGCTGCGTTCACCTGCGGCGGACTTGCGCTCCCAGTGGTTGTTTTTTTTTTTTTGCGTGCTGGCTTCCTCAGTGCCGGGCTCTTTAAATTGGTTTTTGAAAGTTTTTGTTTTATGTTTATGCAAATTTTATTTTAATTTAAATAATTTAATTTAATTTAATATTATTTAGTTTAAAATTTAATTTTGGTTTTTAAAATGTTTATTTTTACGCATTTTTATTTTTTGTTTTGGTTTTTTGGAGTGAAAGGTGATTTCTCTTTTATTGGTAATTTATGAGATTAGTGTGTTTATTTTTGAATGTTTTTATAACTTATTTGATTAATTTTGGAATTAATCTTATTAGTTTTAATATTTTTGAATGTTTTTTTTTCTTTTGGCCTCTGGGTGGGGGTGGTGAGCTTTTCTGTCTCTCTACAATTGTTGCCTCTCTACAATTGTTCTCTTCTGTCCTCTGGGTGTCGCTTCCGGTAAGTTTTCTCTTTCTTTTCTCATTTGAGTTCCGGTCCTCATAGATGGAAGACGTCTTTTGGTAAGTTCTCTGGGGGGGGGGGTTGGGGGGGTTGGGAGGGGGTGTCTGTATGTTTTTTCTTGTTTCTTTTTGATTGTTTTTGTGATTCATTTTTGGATTTTTGTGTGTTTTTGAATGTTTTTGGTTTGTGTTTATTTTTTCAGGTGGGGGGGTGGCTTTCTTTCCTGCGGGCCATGCTGGCTGGCCCGTGGGAAGGAAGGACAATGGCGGGGAGGCTTTCTTTCCCACGAGCCATGCTGGCTGGCCCGTGGGAAGGAAGGGCAGCGGCGGTGGGGGGTTTCCTTTTTTCCCCCGTGGGCCATACTGGCTGGCCCGTGGGGAAGAAGGGAAGCTGCAGGGGGGGGGTTTCTTGTATTTTTTGCGTGCCGGCTGGCCCTTCGAACGGAAGGGCAGCGGCGGCGGGCGGTTTTTTTAACTTTTATTTTTCGTGCGCCGGGCACCTCAGCGTTCTGCACACTAATGGCACGCAGGACGCTGGGGCTTGTAGTTTTGGCTGCGCGTTTTTGCTTACTGCAGTGGTTTTTCCCTTGCGGCTTTTTTTTGATTGGCCGCGGCGTGTTTCCAAACATTCCTTTTGCCTGATTGGCTCTGGCGCGGCGCGGTGCCAGGAACGTTGGGAATTGAAGTTCCCTTTTTTTGTTTGCGTCCGGGGGGCTCCTGCCCCCTGGGCAAAAATTTCAACCCGACAGTTACCTGCGAACCGGGTTCGGGCAAGTGAACGGAGGCCCATTACGGGCTAGTGGGGCCTGGTGCAACATCCTTTGTCACATTCCAACGGTTGACGCACCATTTTATAGGTATAGATTGAGCAAAGGGAGAAATATTACCATGGCCCACATAAACAAACCCAATTCTTAAGCTCTATATTGCTCCTTGAGACCCTGATAAAATGAAGTACAGTACAAGTGTATGTGGTCCTTAACTATGGCTCAAACACTTTAAGTAGGTGTAGTGTATCCATTAGATGTGTTTTAAGAGTTATTTCAGGCTTTGTTGACATACAGTATTTCTTTTAATATATCATGTTGAAATATTACTTTCAATGGATTCAATCCAATATTAGTTTTACCTATAGCAGATTCATTGAACTCTATCTCTACTGTACTAAGTTATTTATGCCTATTAAGCTCCATTCATTTCAGTGTATCTATTATAGCTAGGGCTAATATTGGATTTGGTTCAGAGTCGATATGATTGAAACTATGGAATATTGTTACTTAGTAAGTTTCACTGACAAAGAAACTGTAATAATATTCTTAAGAACTGAAATGAAGACAACATTCCAGAGAAAATCAAAACTTTTGATAAATATATTGCCAATATACTTTTACATTAAATTTATTAAATATTGGAAGAAATTTACTTAGTAAATGTCACTACAGACTCTGTTCCACTTCTTTGTGTGACCATTCATTCTAGCTTTAAAATGTATGCAGCAATTGCCTTTGGATCATGCAAATGTCAACAGCAAGAAAGAAATGACTACCTTTCTGATATATTTTGAATCATTTCCCCCTATTATCAAAATAAAAGTATTTCTAATCTTTATGTCCCTTTACACCCATTACTGTAGCTTTAAGAAACAGTTGGAATAGTTTACAAAGCATAACATATAGCTTCAGTAAAACTTCAACACATTTAACTATCACAAAATTTAGAAAGCAGATGTAAAATATTTTTTTTAAAAAAAATAACTTGCAAGGTTTACAATGCATTTCTGTCCATGCCCCATCAGGAGTAAGTACATTTGAGTTGAATTTGTAGATGACTAGGTAAAGGTCGCCCTTGCTCGAAAGCAGTTGTATCAGATTCTAGGTTTCGGTGCTCAACTCCGTTTATAGTCAAAGAGTCAGTGCTGTCATGACTAGACATTTGAGTGTATGGAATGTCATGGGCAATTCAAAGGAAGACATGTATTCTCATTATTTTATGTTAGGAATGCTTAGCTAATTTACTGCTTTGTGAAGTAATGCCTTAGGTAGTTGCATACCCAGGTGTTAGTTTGATCTCTTTCACCCACTCATATTGACGCCACAGATTCAAGGACAGGAGTCTGGGAATCTGACAGATAGATTCATCTCAGAAGATAACGGAGATGGAACATTTAGATAAACAAAACATCACGTACCACACAGGTGCGAAGTTGCAGCTGGACGCTTGATGTCCAGTCTGACTGTCTCTTAGATGACATAATTGGGAATTTTCACATTTTTGAAATGGTAGGTGTGAGGAGGAAAATGGTATAAAAACCCAAGCCTTTTTCTCTCTAAGAAGAGAGGGGGGTCAGTTATCTTTAGCCCAATGAGATGCTGTCCATTTTCCCTTTACCTTAGGAATTAGACAATGCCGGTCTAATATCCTATGGGGGGTCTCTTTGGCCCCATACTTAGTCTATTTAGCTAGCTTAGTTATTCATGTTTGTTTTATGATTTGTATTTTGAAATGTCTATTTTATCTGCATATTAATCTACCTCTATTTTGTAACCAATAAAAGTTGCTATATTTGAAGAAGATAGTAGTGGCTTATTTTGTTCTCCTCCAAGCCTTGAAAGAGGAGAATTCTAAGGATCCAGCAAACCTATAAATTAAAGGTTTTGTCAGGAAGGGCGCTCCGGGAGGGGAGAAAAGAAGGCCTCAGTGAGTTTTTGTTTTGAGAAGCCTTATCAGCCTGCCGGAACTTTCTCTGAACTGAGGTAATTATTTATCTTTCAAGAAAGCAGGATTCACAAAGTGCCATCGGGGAGGGAGGCAGCGTAAAGGGCAGTGTTTGGGTTAAAGAAGAACATTCTCATAAATCCCACATTGCTAGTTTTAATTGTCAGCTATATCTGAATAAACAGAGGTACAGTGAATCTCAAAACGCTGTTTGCTTCAGAGTCAATTATCAAAAGAGACCTCTGTGAAGAGTAATTTTTTACATCTGCCCCAACACTATAAATCTTTTAGACTGCTTTCTGTAGAATAGCACAGAGTAGTTTAGTCTGAAAGAGTGGGAACCTCCTGACATGGAACACTGTTTATTTTCCCACCAAAGTGGTACCTATTTATCTACTTGCAATTTCTTGCTTTTGAACTGCTAGGTTGGTATGAGCTGGGACAGAGACGGGAGCTCATACTGTCATGTAGCCCTCAGATCTCGAACTGTTGTCCTTCCAGTCATCAAGTGCAGCATCTTAACCACTACAGCCTTAATTTTTGTGAACAAATACTCATTCAGGCTTTAATTAGCATATATCCATCAGCATGCAAGAGATGCTTGGTTGGCATTTTGTTGAAGAGTAATTGAGCTAAAGAATAGAGCTTGTTTTACTTTGGCGCCTCTTTGCAATCCAGAATGTAGAAAAATCAGGATTCTGGCTGCTACAGAGAGCTTTGTCACATTTAGAGCAAATTCTATAAAACCAATGGAAATTCAATTAGTCACGAATAACTGTTCTTCCATTTCAGAACTCTATTCTAAGTATGAACAAACTGAGAGCCAGTCCAATTATGCTACTCAGAAAATGCTTACCTCCTGACTGCAACAGATTTTGAGGTACAATTGCTGGTTATTAAAGGTATGAGTCGGGGCACATGGGTATGCTGAAAAGAGAAAATGCTTTCTTAAAATTTACCATTAGGGATTCAATATGCATAAAAGTACAGTGATACTTCTCACATGCACAGCAGTATAGGGGATTACAAAAATATTCTCTTCTTACTGGTTAACTGCATTACTTTAATTGTCATGAGTTTTGAGGATCTTGGAGTATGCATGGCAGACAGCAATCTTTCAGATTGCTTAGTTTCAAGCCATAAAGGGCCTTCAAAGACTAAAACTAGATTTTTACATTTATATAGTAAAATGTACATTTAAAATTTTGTGACGAGGCCTCAAGATGGAGGAAGCATAAACTTCAAACCCAATCAATTATAGTGTGAAAAAGAATTAGACATTCAGCAGTTCACTCAGACTCCAATATCCCTTTTCTGAGAAGTCACAGTCACCTCAGACCTCATCAGTGAAACCCTGTATAACAATTGCATTGTACAGCGATGAAATCATACGACGATTGCCTTTTTCTACCAATATGTTTTGCACTTTCATATCAATTATTTGTTGGCTTTTAAAATTCATTATTCTTAGCCTGGCATCTGCATCCCCTAGTAAAGAAATACTTCCCATCGCTCTATCTATTCATCAATTTCAAATATTTTGTTTATTTCACGCAAAGTAGTATTTTGCCACACAAAGAGTACAGACCAATAATAGACCTAATACAGTAGTAGAGCTTTTAAATACTTACACGGATGATAAATCTAATGGCTGCACACCCAGAAGTAGCCATAACTTTGGCGCTATTAGGGACCAGATTAAACAGAGTAGGCACAATGGCTTCTGCGCCATGGTCAAACTTGTTTCCTAGCACTGTTGAAAGATGGCTGCAAGGAATTAAAACAGCTGGTTACTACAAGTAAATCAGTACCCCAAGAACTGTAGATGTCCTGTGACACCAAACAAATGCTTCCATTTCGAAAGTCAAACAGTCAAGTGACTCAGAGCATACAACAAACCTCAGAATTTGAATCCAAACCTCCTTTGGAAAACCACTCTCCTTAAGATATTAAATTACTCTCCTAGACAAAAAGCCATTTATTTTTCAATTCATATGGAATAGTGAATGTCAATACAGTAAAACCCCGTACAACAATTTTAATTGGTTCCAATGGGTCCATCGTTGTATGAAAAAATCACTGTATGATACATGTATCGTATAGCGATTTTCTTTATGGGATGATTCGTACAACGATTTTTGCCATAGAAATGCTAACAGCGCAGGATTGCTTTTGCCCTGAGAAGCGCTTTCCCAGGGGTATAGCGCTTCCCAGAGGAATAGCAACCCTACACTGTTAGCGAGAGGGATTCTCGCTGGGCTCCCTGCTGTTTCCGCAAGGGGACCAGTGAGAATCAATTTCGCTAACAGTGCAGGGTTGCCTTTGGCTTTACCGGCCAAAGGCAACCCTGCGCTGTTAGGGAGAGAAGCTACGAACCCCGGGCAGACATGGGAGGGCAAGCAGGGACCACCCGCTGGCCTCCCGCCTTCCCAGGCAAGCTAAGGGCTTGAAGCTATGAACCCCGGGTAGGCATGGGAGGGAGGGAAGGTGGGGACCACCTGCTGGCCTCCCTCCTGCCCAGGCAAGCTGGGGCTCGAGTCCTGGGCTTGCCTGGGCAGAAGGGAGGCCAGCGGGTAGTCCCCACCTTCCCTCCCTCCCATGCCTGCCCGGGGTTCATAGCTGGGCTTGCTTGGGAAAGAAGGGGGCCACCCGCTGGCCGCGCTCCTTCCAAAGCAAGCCGGGACTCGAGGCTACAAACCCCGGACTTGCTTTGAAAGGAAGGTGGGCCAGCAAGGACCAGCGAGACTCCCTTTCACTATCAGCGATGGGGAGCCTTTGGCTGGAGAAGCGCTTTACCCATGGGAAAGCGCTTCTCCGGCCAAAGGCTCACTTGTGCTGATAGCAAGAGTCCCGCTCGTCCCTCTGCCGTTTCGAAACGGGTTAAGCACTTCTCCGGCCAAAGGCTCCCCAACGCTGATAGTGAAAGGGAGTCTCGCTGGTCCCTCTGCTGTTTCGGCAGAGGGACCAGCGAGACTCCCTTTTGCTATCAGCGCTGGGCTGCTTTACCCCTGGGAACGCACTTCCCAGGAGGAAAGCAACCCAGCACTGCCAGTTCACAAAGGGGCTTTGGGGTGTGTGTGTGGAATACTCCCCCCATGCCACCCGGCTTTTGCCTTTTTTTAAAAAAAATTGTATCCTATAAAGATGAAAATCGTTGTACAATACAATTTTTTAAAAAATAAAAGGCAATTGTCGTACAATTTCCTCGCTGTACGATGCAATCATTATACAGGGTTTCACTGTATGTACCTTTATGACGAACAAATATATGTTAAATCAATTACAATCATATTCACACACACACACACGCATACAGAGAGAGATTCTTTAAATTCTGTATATATGGCAGCATTGTATGTAATTGTGTTACATTTGTTTCACTTGTTAAACTCAACTTTTAAATAAAAAGTGTATCTTAACCTATAAGGAAGGGATGTGGCCGTCAGTGTGCATAATGTGTTTCCACACCCCTGGAGCGCATCCCGTAATGCATAGCACACATCTTCCTTACAGGACTCGCAACAACACCGTGGGGATCCCGAGGCCATGGGTAGGGTCTCTGCCCCATAAAATGAAAAAAACTACATCTCCCAGTGTCCTCTGGGGCAAGCCGCGCACAATCAGGGAGGCCGGATGGCGTGCGGAATAGGCACCACAGCGGTCTCTCGGCAAAAACACCAACGGTCAACGCAAGTCCAGGGAGCGGCTGTTTGAAAATCCAGCACCCCTGTCCACGGCGGCCTGAGACCGCCAGTGAACCAGCTGAAAGCCCGGGCCGCTACCTGGGCACCATTCCATGATGCGGGCTGGCCGGACATTTCCCATCTCCTCCTCTGCCCACCACCTAGGCCTTGCCGGGGCCCTGGGGCCATGAGTAAACTGGCGGCAAGAAGCGCGACATGCCCATAGCCAACAACCAAATAGGCAGCCTGAGGAGCGCAACTCCCCCCCCATCACCCCAGGGGGAAACGCAACCGGCTAAGAGAGGGACGGCGGAATGCGGCAAAAGGCCCACCTGCCCTTCTCTGGAGCAATGACGCCGCCTCCTTACTTCTCTTGGCCATGAGGGCAGAGGAGCGGCCTTCATGGAGCCCTCTCAGGAAGCCACCGGCGGGCAAGACGGAAAGGGCGGAGGAGCAGCCTTCGCAGCACCCACTCCGGAAGGTACCGACTGACCAGGCAGCCCCGGCGACCAGTCCGGTAAAGACACAAACTCCTCCCCGCCCACACCCCCTCCACCACCTTCTCTCCACCTCACCCGCCACAGCAACAACCGTCACAGTTGCTGCCTCAAACAGACAAAGGGAGCATGGCTGCAGACCCAGGGCTCCAGAGAAGGCCGAGCGGATCTTTCACCCCAAAATCACAGGAACAAAATTGAGGCGGCAATGGCGGCAGGTGAATCTGTAGCAAACACGGCACAGAGAAGGCGGTGGAGGGGGTGCGGGCGCAGCGGAGGTATATCCCAACCGGCCCAGCTGGCAGGGCCGCCTGGTCCCTTCCAGAGAGGGCGCCTCGAAGTAATGTCCTCCAACGTCGCCGTCTCACCCGCCGCCGTTGCTGCATTGTAAAGCCGAGGCCCATGGCCGCGACGCAGGCTGGTCCACCCCCCACCTAACCAAAAAAACCCAGGGAATCCCTGACCCCCCCTCTAAAAAAACCCATTGATGACTGGCACCTATGCTAGTTTTCTATATGGACCTTTAGTATTTTACAAATTTACCTAAGGAAAGCCATATTCAGGTTACCTAGCTTATACTTACGCAACTGTAATGCATGCTTCTCTAACCACTTGTGATCGGAGATCTTTCGTCGATAATTTAAATGCTCCATCCAATAGCCGCAAATGCTGGAAAAAACAGTCATATTGTGCAGCTCCAGCAACAAGCAATGACCGGACCTTCTTTAGCTGAGGGTAGGGTAGGAGAGAGAAGAATTGAAATATTAGACATTTCTGATTCCAAACATGCTGGACACAAATAATTGTATGAGGCATACAATGAATGAATGAATGAATGAATGAATATATAAATAAACATTGCATCACCGCATTGGCTCGTTGATCCCAGTCATGCTTATCATCTGACAAGATTTCCCTGATTTTATTTAGCGTTTCTTCAAGGTCACGACTTGAATAGATCTGAAAAATAAAGATCATTTGAGATTAAAGTTGAGTCTTCCAATGTGAATAGTTCAAATCAATTCAAGTAATCAAACTGACAGTCGCTTTGTATATCTTACCAAGATTCTGATACATTCAATTCATCTAGGGAATATTCCTACATAATATCCTGAAATTCAGTTTAAATTTAAACCTTCTCTGTGTTGTAGAAATATATTAATATTTTGCAAACATCTACTTATCTCTGAAAATCTGACTGTTCCCACCAATGACTGTTAATGCCTGCAAAGGAGCTTACTTCTACATCTGGATTCCAACCAAACATGGCTTGATTTGCTGCTCCTCAAATTTAAGAAGCTCAAACTTTTCTAGCCACCACTGTGCTTGTCAATTCATTCAGCTATCTCCTAGTAAAATGTTTCTGTACCTCTGATTAAATATGGGCGAGTTAAGAAGGCCACTCACTCTATATTAACCTTCGCAGGTGTATGAACAGAATGCAATAAAAACAGACATATGAATGGGAACAATTTTACTTATCTAGAACTAGACCATTTTAGTGGTACATAGTTAGCACCAAAAAAATTAGAAATGGGGCACTGAAACAGATTTACCAAGTGGCTTTAAAGTACGTCTGTTTCACAGAGTGTTTGTTTTATAATACGGACTACATAGTGCAGTACACATGGATACAACTGTACTGAATCAGTTTTAGGGGGGAAAGCCCCAGCATAAAATTGAACAAGGAGTGTAAGATAGTGTCTCTCTTCAAAGTGAAACAATATATGATGAATGACAAACAATTAAATGTAACACTCTTAAAAGATAAAAAACTAATTGTCATCAAGTTGATTCTGACTTATGGTGATTCTTTGCAGAGTTTCTTTTAATTATAGAGAACTCAGACGTAGTTTATCACTCCCTTCTACTGCAAGTGCCATGAGAATATGCAGCTACTGTACCCAAGTTTACACAGTCCACCTCTTAAATACATGTATAGCCACCTTGCTGGCCACCAACAGAGGGCAATATAATACAATGTTTGCTTTACTATCACAGAAACTGTAAGTAAACACTGAACAGCATTATAAAAACATGTGTTTTGCAAAGTTTTCTGAACATTGTGTACAACATTTTATTCTAATAATAAAGTATGATACTTTTCAGTTAAAAATAATTTCAAGTAAAAGAAAATTAAATGTAGTGTGCCCACATGCCAATAACTAGAACAGTAGCTAAAAGTTTAGAGTTGCGTTAGAAAAAGAATAAAAACATTATTTATTAAAGGCTCTTTTAGATGGAACAAGTGCCAACTTCTTCTACTTTTGTTTTATTTTCCATCACTTGAATGTTGTTGAAAGATACTGGGATTTATTGCAACTACCTTACACACTATTGCATGTTGGGGTAAATATTAAGAGGGGGGGATATACGGTATGACTAACCAGCTCCTGATTCACTAAGAAGATAACAGAAGGTAAAAAATGATTGTATATGGTCAGATAAATCTAACTGCCCCATTCCAACTTTGTGAAAAAAATCTCTACATACATTCTTCTTCCTTCCAATATTGGAGCACTAAGATTGAGAAGGCAAAGAAGAAAAGAGACTAAGTCAAGGGCTCCAATTTTTTCTCAGCCCCAATTACACCATGTTTCCCCATTTAGATCAGCTTGTCCTTGCAGTGGAGGGACTTCTGGCTGTCCTTCCGTCATTATAGTAGTGAATGCCTGTGCCAAGTTGAAATTCAATAGCTAGCAGTTAGCAAAAACTGGGTCCAAATTATCATCTCTCCACAGAAATATTTAGGAGAGGAATCACCTAAAGTTCATCCTACAAAACCACACATGGAAATAAATGCAAAGAGGTCTGAGGTCTATTGTAGTAGTGCTAAGATTAGGATGTGTCAGATCACTCAAAATTTCCAAGTGGTATAAAGTAGTATTAAAATAAACATAAGGTTTCAAGAGTGAAGAAAAGGTCTAAACCTCCAAGAAGAAGTGGTTCAAAACAATGTAAGGTCTAGATGCTGGGGAATTTGTATTTGTCGATTGTCTGTTTTGATTTGTTGTGTGTTCTGTCATATTATTCGATATCTGCTTGTACACCACCCAGAGTGGGATACCACACAAATGGGCGGTATAGAAATGTAAATAATTAGTTAGTTAGTTAGTTAATAAAATAATGAAATAGAAAAGGTACCAAATACCCCATTCTAAAACAACCCTAAGTAAAATTGCAACTTAACTGTAAAATATGTTTCAATGTCTTAATTACTGCAAATGAGAATGAACTAAAATGAATTAATGACCAGTTACCAGTTATTAATAACTACTTGTTTCTCAGCACTGGTATAGTCTGGCAGATACCTTGCAGACAGACCTATTATGTCAAAGGAGGAGGCAAAACAGATCCTCTTCAATTAAAAGACAGTTTTCCTTTACACACTAACTCTCTACTAGTCAATGCAATATCTACGGAAATATTAAGTAAAATCCTGTTAGTGTAAATTTATGCCAGTGGGAGCTACGAAAGATAATGTCATTGTCTGGTTCTAGTAAAATTAAATTTAAATTAACGGAAACTTTCCTATCCTCTTGTTTTAGGTTCCAAGGCTGATTAGAGCTACTTTTTGTCCCAGAAAGCCTTTAAGAGCCTCAGGATCTGAAGGAAAAGGAGAGCCTTCAATACTATTTTTTCCCTGGATTGCCATCACTGGGATTGGAAGGACCAGCTGTGATTTATTGCTATTTGGCCCACCCACTTCCTGGGATTCCCAACATCTTCTACAGGGAGGCCTGGGGAACATCAGAACCTAAAATGGGGAAATAGGAAGCTTTTAATTAATTTAATTTAAATTTCACCAGCCCCAGACAATGATATCACTGGTTCCTACCAGTGTAAATTTATGCTAATAGGATTTTGGCACTGTTACCTTAAGGAGACAGGATGAAACACAGCATATTTTAAAGTATTTAGCCTTGAATTCCATTAAAAAATATTTTTTTGCTTTAAGTGACTTCCTTTCCAAGAACTACAGATGCTCAGAATCACTCAGTCCCAAGTGCAAAAAATGTTCATAACAAAAAGATGGCACAGGTCATATGTGAGCATGAATGAAAATCACTGAACTAAATCCAACCCATAGTCCCAACTAAATTAAACCCCACTGAATCAACTGAACTTAAGTGTTGACATACTACGTTCCCATTGATATAATGCACATATATTTGGGACTAACAATAGTGTTAAGCATCTATTTGCTGGAACCCTATTTAAGTAAGTTATGTTGCAGAGCTTTAGTGACTTCATTAGCTGCAGCCATTTTGTGGCTACTCTTGGAAATTAAAAACTCCCCTCACCCCACTCCAGGCTTTGGCAATGTCTAAGAATCTTCTTTGTCCCATGGCAGTGTCTGGGAGCCAAGAAGGTGGAGAAAGAATTACTTAAATCTAGAAATTGGTGCTGCTTGGACTAGAGGTGGATATTTTCCAGGTTTAAATCATTCACTCTTCTCTTCTGCTTCAAGATGTTGGGGATCCTTATGGATCAAGAAAGCCTAGCGGATAGGAATGGGCAGCTTTTAATTTCCAGAAACAGCAGCAGCACAGTCACGGCTGATGACATAATTGGAAATTTACAGTGTGATTTATGCCAACAGGATTTAGTGATACATCTGAATGTAATTCAGTGTTATATTTGAACAAACTTACCACCTTAATTTGTAAAGCAAAACTGCCTTTCATTTTATGAGTGGAATATACACGAGCCATTGTTTTTTATAGACTGAACAAAACTTATTGGAATCAATAGCAAGCAGTATCATTAAACTAAACTGGTTCATTGCATGAATGAGACTTCAGAGCTGGAAAGACCCTGATCCTCACCTTGCCCAATGCCCTGTTAAAGACAGAATTCTCCACCCATGCACTTAAGCCACTTAACGTTTAATCCACCTTATCATGACTACCGTATGGCATACGGTAGAGAGAGCAGATGCGGTCAGTGATTTATGCTACAGAATCTAATTACTCTCTCTAGAAATACAAGCCGCAACAGGAAATTTAGGCAAGTGGGTATATTATGGAAGCCCCAGAGCCCTACCCTTGCTACTAGTCAACCTTGTTTGCAGGATTATTGCTTGCTAGTTCCGACTACATTTCTTATTAAAAATCCTTACCTGAATGCTTAACTCAGCATTTTAAGTATTATAGTGGTACCTTGCTTAAAGAGCATAATGCGTTCCACAATATTGCTTTTTAAGCAAAACACCATTGTAAGTGACCAATTGTGACTTCTGGCGGGGGGGATTGCGAACCCCGATTTAGTTGTTAAGCAAGTTTTTGGTTGGTTTTAGTTGTTAAGCAAGGTGACCATTCTGAGAAAATTCTGGTCTCTAAGCGAGGCACTCTTTATGTGAGGTTTTACT
The DNA here is from genome assembly GCA_035047345.1 of Bradypodion ventrale. Taxonomy (NCBI): domain Eukaryota; kingdom Metazoa; phylum Chordata; class Lepidosauria; order Squamata; family Chamaeleonidae; genus Bradypodion; species Bradypodion ventrale. The sequence continues at coordinate 78,294,436 of JAWDJE010000006.1, read as the reverse complement.
GTATTTTAAAACATATCTTTTTGTTTTTTGTCAGTGCATTTTCCCTAAATGCTTCAAAGTAGTCCCTGGCCTTTGTGCTTATTTCTTCTGAAGCTGCAACTCCCCCTCCCCCCAAAAAAAATAACAACAACCACACAACATCCCCCCCGCCCCTCATACGCCTCCTGAAAGTGACTGAAGGCTCACATGCTTAAATTAGTCAGCAAGTTAGCATTCATTTGTTCAAGAGCAAGTTGTATTAAGAAGTGTGGAACTAATTTCATCAAATCATATTGTTGTTATGTGTCATCAAGTCATTTCATACATACAGTTGATCCCAAAAATGTTTTTGAGGTGTATAATATGTTTAGGGAACACCTTACATTGCACTCTTACAGTGAGTGTCCATGGCTAAGGAAAGATTTAAACTCATATCTCCTACTTTCTAGCATGACTATCCACTATACCACATTGGATATCATTAGTATTATATGATACTGGGAACATAACTAAAAGATACAACTATACCTGTACAGTAGGAACATCTGTAAAAGCTTTTATGAAATCATCTTCATCAACAGCACCAGCTCCTCCATCCTTTGTGATTCCTGTAAGTGTAAAAAAATATTAAATATATATCTATATATATTAACTGGGATTTTAAACCACCAATTGGAAATTAATCAAAATTTTAAAAAGTCTGAAGAGGAAATTTTAAAAACAAAGTGCTCATTAGTTAAAATGTTTTATTGGCCTCTCCCGCGGCTCCCACCGCCAACCAAGGACCACTGGCCCAGCTTCCAGAGGGCTAGCCAGAGGGGGTAGGAAGACCCATGAGCCCTACCCCCCATCGCCTCGGCAACCTTTCCTGCGGCTTGACCACTACCACCCGCTGCTCCTTCCAGCTACCTCAATGGAGCTGGGGTGGAAAGAAAGAGGCTGCCCCGTCGCCATCAACTGGGGCAGACCTGCCCGCCGCCTCCGCCGCAAAGAAGACCACCCTGGATGTCAGCCATCAAATGCATGCTTAGGATAAGTAATTGAATGACTGTACTATAGTTGAGGTGAGTTTTGACTTAATATAGTAAATGACATAGAGACTTTGTAAGAAACTGACTAACATAGTGACTTGAAACAGTTAACTAACAGTAGAAACTTGATGTAGTAGACTTTTTTTCCTTTTAGTCTGATACTATGTTCTAAACTGTGATAATATGCATGATGATACCTTGTTTTAAACTGTGATATGTATGATGGGAGGAAAATGGCATAGAAACCAGCAAAGCACGCCAGGAAGTTTGCCAAGAGAACCCCATTGACCAAGACAAAGGCAAGACAAAGGGACAAATTGGAGGAAACAGGATGCTCAGCACATTAGATGGAAAGAAAGGGATGGGCAGGAAAGGGGGAGGAGAAATACAGTGTTGTAAGGAACAATATTGCATAGGGACATGGAATGTAAGATTTATGACCCAAGGAAAGCTGGAAGTGATGAGAAAAGAAATGGAAAGAATAAGCACTGACATCTTGGGAATCAGCAAGCTAAAATGGACAGGGATGGGCGAATTCAGCTCTGGAGACCATCAGATCTACTACTATGGACAAGAAAACCCCAGAAAAAATGGAGTAGCCATAATTGTCAATAAAAGAGTGAGGAAAGCAGTAATGGGATATAATCTCAAAAATGATAGAATGATGTCAATCAGAATACAAAGCAAACCTTATCAATGTCACAGTAATCCAAGTCTACGCACCAACCACTGGTGCAGATGAAGCCACAGTGGAACAGTTCTATGAGGACCTGTTGTTGTTCAGTCGCACAGTCGGTTCCCACCCTTTGCGACCCCATGGACCATTGCTCTCCAGGCGCCTCTGTCCTCCACCATCCCCCTCAGCCCTCCCAGCTCTGTGCCCATTGTGTCCACAATGCCATCTAGCCATCTCATCCTTGGCCTCCCCCTTCTTCTTTTGCCTTCCACCTTTCCCAACATCAGTGCCTCCTCCCTTCTCATTTGATGTCCAAAGTATTTTAGCTTCATCTTTACTATTTGACCTTCCAGTGAGCAATCCGGGTTAATTTCTTCTAGGATTGACCTATTTGTTCTCCTTTCTGTCCAGGGCACCTACAACACCTCATAGAATGGGCACCAAGAAATGATGTCCACATTATCTTGGGAGACTGGAATGCCAAAGTAGGAAATCAAAAAGTGGACGAAAAAACTGGAAAGTTTGGTCTTGGAACACAGAATGAAGCAGGGCAAAGACTGATAGAGTTCTGCCAAGAGAACACACTAGTCATAGCAAACACCCCTTTCCAGCAACACAAGAGGAGACTCTACACAAGGACATCACCAGATGGCCAACATCGAAACCAAACTGATTACCTACTCTGCAACCAAAGATGGAAAACATCCATACAGTCAGCGAAAATGAGACCTGGAGCAGACTGTGGCTCAGATCACAACCTACTGATTGCAAAATTCAGGCTCAGATTAAAGAAAATAGGGAAAACAAATAGGTCAGACAGATATGATCTAGACAACATACCCAAGGAATACACGATGGAGGTGTGGAACAGATTTAATGGTTTGGACCAGATAGACAGAGTACCAGAAGAATTATGGTCAGAGATGCGAGACATCATACAGGAGGAAGCAAGGAAAACCATACCAAAAGAAAAGAAGCATATAAAAGCAAAGTGGTTGTCCGATGAGGCCCTTAAAATAGCAGAGGAAAGAAGGAACGCAAAAGGCAAAAGAGAAAGGAAAAATACAATCACTTGAATAAAGAATTTCAAAGAAAAGCAAGGAGAGATAAGGAAACCTACCAAAACTGAACAATGCAAAGAAATAGAGGAAAACACAAGTGGGAGGACTAGGGATCTTTTTTTTAAAAATGGGGGAAAGTCAAGGGAACATTTAAAGCAAAAATGACCACAAGGGACAAAGAAGGCAAGGACGTCCCTCCCCGCCCCATGCCATCGGGCGGGGAGGTTAAAAGGGCTCCCCGTGGCTAAGGGGAGCCGAAGACACCAACGCCGTGTGAGGACGTCCCTCCCCGCCCCCTGCCATCGGGCGGGGAGGTTAAAAGGGCTCCCCGTGGCTAAGGGGAGCCGAAGACGCCGACGCCGTGCGAGGACGTCCCTCCCCGCCCCCTGGCCTCGGGCGGGGAGGTTAAAAGGGCTCCCCGTGGCTAAGGGGAGCTGAAGACGCCGCCGCCGTGCGAGGATGTCCCTTCCTTGGCCCCACCGTGGTCGTGGACATTAAGATATGGACTCTGTTGTGGACTTAGCTGCTGAGGACATTGTGGTGTTGTTTTTCCTGATTATATCTTGTAAACTTGTAAACTGTTATTACAATTTTTTGTATATTTTATTGTATTTTATTGTTATATTGTGCTTATACTTTATATGATGTTATTGTACTGTTTTGCATAATGAACTGTATTGTGTTGTACATCCCCCTCCCCTTTCCCTTTTTCCTACTTATGTTTTGTTTTGTATTTATTGGATTCTCTGTAAACCGCTTTGAGTTGTCAGTAGACAAGTAAAGTGGTATATAAGAACAATAAATAAATAAATAAATTGGCAGAGGCAGAAGAGATCAAGAAAAGATGGAAAGAGTACACAGAGGAACTCTACAAAAGAGACCTCAAACCCCCTGAAAATAACATTGATGGGGAATTTAAACTTGAACCAGACATCCTAGAGAGTGAAGCCAGAAAGGACCTAAAAAGCACTGCCAACAACAAAGCCAGTGGAGATTATGGTATCCCAGTTGAATTTTTCAAAGCTCTAAAAGATGATGGAGTCAAAATACTGCATGCTATATGCCAGCAGATTTGGAAAATGAAACAGTGGCCACAGGATTGGAAAAGATCGGTATACATCCCAATCCCCAAAAAAGGTAATGTCAAAGAATGTTCAAATTATCGTACAATTCCACTCATCCCACAAGCTAGCAAGGTGATGCTCAAGATAATACAGGACAGACTGCAGCAGTATGTAGAGAGAGAACTACCAGAAGTGCAGGCTGGTTTCCAAAGAGGCAGGGGGCCCAGAGACCACATTGCCAACATACGTTGGATCATGGAGAAAACAAAGGAATATCAGAAACAAGTTTACTTCTGCTTCACTGACTACACCAAGGCCTTTGACTGTGTGGACCACAACAAGATGTGGCAAGCGATTAGGGAGATGGGAATACCAGAACATCTTATATGCCTCATGAGAAATCTGTACATGAGTCAAGAAGCAACAGTTAGGGCAGAGCATGGAATGACGGAATGGTTTGGAATAGGAAAAGGAGTAAGACAAGGCTGCATTTTGTCACCCTGCTTATTCAACTTATACACAGAGCACATAATGTGCAATGCAGGGATGGAGGAATCACAATATGGGATCAAAATTGCTGGGAGAAATATCAACAATTTGAGATATGCAGATGATACCACTCTAATGGCAGAAAGTGAGGAAGATTTAAAGAAGCTCTTGATTAGGTTGAAAGAAGAGAGTGCAAAAGCTGGTTTGAGACTCAATATCAAGAAAACAAAGATAATGGCAACAGGCCCTATCAGTACCTGGAAAATAGATGGGGAAGAAGTAGAAGCAGTGACAGATTTTACTTTCCTAGGATCTAAGATCACTGCAGACGGGGAGTGCAGTCATAAAATAAAAAGACTGATTCTTGGGAGGCAAGCTATGAGAAACCTGGGAAACATAGTTAAAAGTAGAGACATCACCTTGCAAACAAAAATTTGCATAGTCAAAGCAATGGTATTCCCGGAGGTAATGTATGGTTGTGAGAGCTGGACCATTAGAAAGGCTGAGCGCAGAAGAATAGATGCCTTCGAGATGTGGTGTTGGAGGAGAGTTCTGAGAGTCCCCTGGACAGCAAGGAGAACGAATAGGTCAATCTTGGAAGAAATCAACCCTGACTGCTCATTAGAAAGTCAAATAGTAAAGATGAAGTTGAAGTATTTTGGACATCAAATGAGAAGGGAGGACTCACTTGAGAAGACCTTGATGCTGGGAAAGGTAGAGGGCAAAAGAAGAAGGGAACGGCCAAAGATGAGATGGCTAGATGGTATTGTGGACACAATGGGCACAGGGCTGGGCGGACTGAGGAGGATAGTGGAGGATAGAGGTACCTGGAGGGCAATGGTCCATGGGGTCGCAAAGAGTCAGAGCCGACTGCGCGACTGAACAACAACAAAAAAGAGTAGTGTTATGTATTAACAAAAGCTTGAACAGTTTATTTCTATAAAAGCCCATCTTCTCTTTAAGATAAATCTTGCACCAAGGAAAACTGAATGTTGTCATCTATAATTAGATTAACAATGATTGTAGCTATTCCATGATAAAACATCAGGATAAAAAATATTCTAAGAAAGTAATCTCTATAGAGAAGCATAAACACAGGTTATGCTGGCAAAACAGAATAGAACTTTTAAAAGTATAAAATAATGTATTATATAATATTGAAATACCAAAGTCTCTTCTACAAGGCCGCCGTCGGGGGGGACACAGGGGGGACTGCCGTCCCGTGCCCGGAGCTGGCATGGGCCTGATGGCGCTAAGTTAATATATTTTTTAAAAAAATTCATTTTTAAATTTTTTTATTTTATTTTAACTTTTTTTATGCACGGCGCGCGGCTCCACTGTGCATGCCCCCCCTGCCACCAGAGGGCTCCTCCTCCTCCCAGAGCGGCATGGGTGTGGCTAGGGGGAACTTGCCAGGGTGCGCGCTTTAGGTTCCGTCTATGTTTGTACTTTCCTTTCTGCGACTGCGCGCGTCCTTCGGCAATGCTTCCACGTGCCTCGCTTGCCCAGGGCCGAAGCCTAAAGGTTCCTGGAGGAAGCAGCCCCGGTGCGTGTGTGTGTGTGTGTGTGTGTGTGTGTGTGTGTGTGTGTGTGTGTGTGTGTGTGTGTGTGTGTGTGTAATGATGAGCTCCCGTCATTCCTCCCAGCTCTTGCCAACCTAGCAGTTGGAAAGCAAGAAATTGCTAGTAGATATCCTTATTTATCTATTTGCAATTTCTTGCTTTTGAACTGCTAGGTTGGCAAGAGCTGGGAGGGATGATGGGAGCTCATCATTAGGAACGTAAATAGCATTCCATGCACTCCGGTGTCTAGTCATGCCTGCCACATGTCCATGGAAACATCTACGAATGCAGACATCATTGGCTCTTTGGCTGTAATCAGAGATGAGCACTGAACTCTAAAGTTGGATACAACTGGCTTTCAAGCAAGGCTTAAAGACTAACTGCTGTATTTCAATGTGAGCTTTTGTGGATCAAGGCCACTGACTCTTTGGCTGTAATCAGAGATGAGCACTGAACTCTAAAGTTGGATACAACTGGCTTTCAAGCAAGGCTTAAAGACTAACTGCTGTATTTCAATGTGAGCTTTCACGGATCAAGGCCACTGACTCTTTGGCTGTAATCAGAGATGAGCACTGAACTCTAAAGTTGGATACAACTGCCCATCGATTTCTTTTGGGAAATTGTGTATTCCAGCCGCCGCCGCCACCCCAATGCGAGGAGAGAGAAAAGAGTGTGTGTGTGGGGTGGTGGTGGTGGTGGTGGTAGTGGTGCAATAGGATTGCTCAGTACGGGGTCCAGAAATTTCTGATGGAGGCCCTGCTCTTATACCTTGTTAACTTGTGTAATTTTCATTAGTTCCTACCAGATGAAAGTGAGGAATTCAGTTTCAGTGATTAGGATGAAAAAAGAGCAACAGGCAAGTGTGAAGAAAGCCATAGATATGTCAACCTGTACAAGTAACAGAGGTATAACTTGTACAAGAAGCAGAAGGTATGGAAGGAGGTGATAACCAGTGTGGGAGTCCAAAGGATGAATTTCTAAGGTGTTTAGAATTCAAAGGATTTACACCTCATTATCTCTTCTCTCTCCTGGGAAAGAGGGTATTAAAGGGAAGAGATAATGAGCCAATTGGCTTCAAGTATATTTGCATACAACATAAAGAGGCTATTTCCTTGGTTTTGTCTTAAACACAGAGTTTTTAAAAATGAAATTGAGGTACACAAGGCTAAGACAGTAGACAATTAACTGATATAAGTGTAAAAAACAGTTCCATGAAAAATCACCATAATATGAAATGCTGTCGCGGCAGAGAATAGGGAAAGAGATTTAAAATAGAATTATTACAGTAAGGCTGGCCTGCTGCCTTGTTCCCCATGTAGGGCATCAGCAGTGCTAAGGGGAGTGCCTAGGGGCGGTTCTTCCTCCACCCGGGGGGAGCCCAACACTCCTCCCTGGTTCTTGTGGCTCCTCCTCTTCTAAGCTCTTGGTTGTGCATGGATTTTGGGGAGGAGGGAGTTTGGCCTGGTGGAGAGGGGGTGGGGGCGTGGCCTGGTGAGGAGAGGGGTGTGGCCCAAAATTTCCCTTATTTTCATGTCCAAAACTTGACAGGTATGAAGTATCAGATCAGCGACTTAAGCAGGTTTGTCATTATATTGCTTTATATTTTCTACTGAATACCCCAAAATTATGGCTGTAAAACTCAATACAACGCTTTAGGAATATAACTACAAAAACTTAATGAACTAAATAGGAAATGAATGTAAGTACTCTAACAAAAATGTTCTAACAAAATTAGATTCTAACCAAAGTGTAACATATACAGTGGTACCTCATACGACGATTTTAATCCGTTCCATGGGGTTCATTGTTGTCCGAAACAATTGCTATACGATACATGCATCATACAGCAATTTTCCCCATGGGATGCATCGTACAAGTGGTTTTTCCATTGAAAAATTGTTGTACAATTTTTTCCATAGGGAAAATTGTTGTGCGAGATGCCATTTCCCCCCAAAACCTAATTGTTATGCGATTTCATTGCTATACGGGGCGATTGTTGTATGAGGTTCCACTGTACTTAATAATAAAAAGGGACAGTGGAACCTCGTATAACGAATGTCCCCTAAACAGTAAAACCTCGCATAAAGAGCACCTCGCTTAGAGACTAACTCGCTTAAAGAGCAGAATTTTCTCTGAATGGTTGCCTCGCTTAACAACTAAAACCAGCCAAAAACAAGCTTAACAACTAAATCGGGGTTTGCAATCCCCCCTGCCAGAAGTCACAATTGGTCACTTACAATGGTGTTTTGCTTAAAGAGCAAACTCGCTTAAACAGCAATCCCATAGAACACATTATGCTCTTTAAGTGAGGTACCACTGTAGTGAAAAAAATGCATAATGAAAAGAATTGGAAAAAATATTGCCTCATATAACAAAAAAATTCACTATGCAAAAATAGCGCTCACTATGGGGAAAACTCATACAATGAAAATTGTCACTATGCGATACAGCATCCCTATGGGGGAAAATCATATAACAAAAATTTCTATGGGAAAAACCACTCAGCAAAAATTTTTCTGTTATATGAATTTTTTCATAAGAGATTTTCGTTATATGGGGGGAAATCGTATAATGAAAACAAATTGCATAGCGAAAAGCCTCATAGAATGAATTATTTTCGTTACATGAGGTTTCACTGTACTACAAAAGCATACTCTCTAATTAAGTCACATCTGTGTAAGTATCCAGATAACATCATATCACCAGATAACAAAAAGTCTCATCCCATCCCACATGGTTTTCTCCCCTCCAACAGTGTTCTTCTGGTAACCTTTACTCCTATTTCTCATTATTTTTCTGGCCATTATTTATAACTTTATACCCGAATGAGGCACCTTTAATGTTCCCAAGTGCAGCTCTTGGGTATCGAAACCCGACCTTCCAGTCTTCTATGGAAAAAAATTGTGTAACAGTATTTTTCCCGCTAAGCAGTTCTTCCCATAGAAATTACCCAAAGTAATATCTGACACGAAATTATTATGTCTCTCACAAAGAAGTAGCTACCTGTTTCCTGCCCCCTCCTTCCTCTCAATCCATGCTGCTAAAGGTAGCTACATTGAAGGAGATCAAAAAGATGACAAGTAGGAATGTGGCCTTTTTGGTGGTGGCCTCCAGTCTCTAGAACAAGTTACCTATGGAAATACAAAGGCCTCCTCCCTTCTAATGTCTAAGAAACATTTTAAGAAGGAAAAGCAGCCTTTAACAACCTAGATTCTGTTAACACTAATGTTAGTATCTGATTTTTTTTTCTTTTCCTTTTTTTGTTCTTCTCTTTGGTACAAACTGCCATATTGTGGAATGCATATTATGTAAGATATTATTGGTCTGGCTGGCTGGACGTCCCGCTACGGTAATGGAGTAGACCGTACAGCCAGCGACTCAACGCTGAGTGTTGGGTGGAGGTAAATAACCTTACTCCCTTAAGGGGCCAATGACTACAGGTGGATGAGCCCCTTTAGGTGGGGTGATGGTCCTCTCATTGGAGGAAATGCCACTGGAAACCATCAAATTGGGCCCAATGGCAAAATGAGCGGAGGAGGAACTCTGATTCCCAATGGTCATGGAGGCAGAAGAGGCCATGCCACATGGACTGGCTGTAAAGGCACACCTTGATAATATCCTCAAGACTGCGGCAGTCCATTGCAGTCCCAGTTTCAAATCCTGTGTGTCTCATTTCATGTGCGCCACAAGAGATGGCTCCGTGATCATAGTGTGTGGGTCATTTCATGGCAAGCTGGGATCCACCTTAAGCAAATTCATGCCAATGGCATTTTTCCTGCTTCAGGGTAAAAAATGCATTCTCAGATACAAGTTGCAGTCGGCGATTATTGGTTTTATGTTTTTTAACTTGTAACCTTCCCCAAGTAGTACTTGCATTAACAGAACAGTATATAAATTAAATAGCTAGGTAAATATTTTTGTGCTAGCTAGGGATGATGGGCTTAAAAGATTCTGCCTGTGCTTTTCTTGACCAGATATGCTTTCCATATCAGTAAAAACAAAATTATCATTGTGTGTAAGTATAGCTCATGTCTTCTCACAAGGAAAATAATTAGGAAATCAGTGCATGAGAGCTCTATGGGTTTCCTTTATGTATTAAGTTTTAAAGCCAAATATTCAGTATAAAATTTCATAAAGAATGAACACTAAAACAAGATACAATATAGCTTTATGAATGTAGTACTGTGACTCCCAGAAGCCCCAGCCAGCATAGCCAATGGTGAAGCATGCTGGGAGCAAGTCCAGTAGTATTTGGAATGCTGCACCCTGCCACATGTTCATGGAAACGTCTGCAAATACAGACAGCACTGGCTCTTTGGCTATAAACAGAGATGAACACTGAACCCTAGAGTCAGACACGACTGGCTTGCGAGCAAGGGTGACCTTTATCTTTACCCTGGATTACACGAAATAACATGCATAACCTAAGACTATGCCACTTTGCATTAGACCTCCATGTCCTCAGTAATATATAGTAAATTTAATACCGTATTTATTCGTGTATAACGCGCAAAATTTTATACCCAAAAAAAGGCTCAAAGTTTGGGTCCCGCTGCCGCCGCCGCTCACCTGCACGCACCCGCCGAGAAGGGAACCCTCCGGGAGAGGGCCGCGGCGTGCTCCACGCCTACCCGGGCCGCGCGACTCAAGGAGCCGGCGCCGGGTAGGCGCGGAGCACGCCGCGGCCCTCCTCCCAGGCGCCCAGGTCCCGCTGCCGCCGCCGCTCACCTGCACGCACCCGCTGAACGCGGGAGACGAGGCGTGTGGAAAAAAATTTTATACCAAGATTTCATGGAAAATTAGGGGTGCGCGTTATACACGAGTGCGCGTTATACTCGAATAAATACGGTAATATTTCACAGCCTTCTGTAATGTAGTTAAATTTTAGGGCTATTACACAACCCTATTTCCAGTGCACACTTGTTGCAATCCTATATAGGCAGGCTTATATTTTTATTATAGCTTTATTTCACAGTGTGATGGGTTTTGACATGTACACCTTGAATGGATTTAAATGTCTCCCGATTTACACTGAAAACATCACTTATAAAACTACCACAATGAAGTCACTGATGAAAATACAGTATTAGCCAATGAATCTAAATAAATATGTTTGTGATACCTTCCCTCTGAAATGAACCTCTGATTAAAGAGTCACTTGTGCTAGGCAACAAAGTGATCTCAGTGACATAAATAATTCAATTTCCAGCAATTTCAAAGAGAGAGAAAAGACTGTCTGTAACTTATAATCTATAGAAATAATTACATACATACATGAAAAAGACTTGTTTATTAAATAAATATGCTACCTTTATGCTGAAAGAACATAATCATTAACTTTATGGTTAGGGTTATATTTTTCTGTAAAATTATTGATTGTTCTTATTTGACAGTTTTGAAAAGTTACAGTATCAAACAGTGAAGTAAAATAGCAGATCCAACAAAATGCAAAGTGTGTTACAGTATATTATATGACTTTTCTTCCCTGGACATATTTATATACTGTATACACAAAATATTTCCCATGTATTTAAAAAAAAACCATAACTTTCCCTTTTTATCAGATAAAATTTTCTATACTGATTGAATTATTCTAAACTACATTCTTATCCAGATTAACCCAGACATCTGTTAAGGTACTTTCTAATTTCCAGATCTACAACAACACTTCAGTTATGCATTAAACATTATCTTTCAAAGTTCTTCAATCTGATTTTGGTTAACCCAGTTGAAGCCTGCAACTCCCCTAAAAAAATAACCCCTACTAGCAACAACCCACCAACAACAATCAATCAAATAAAGTCCAGTACATTCAAGTTTAAATAGTTTACTCTTACCTCCAACCTTAGGCCCACCAGCAGAACCCGGTTTTCTTGAAGTATTCGAGGGATTTCCAGGTTTTTTAGATGCAGGAACCTTGAAGGCTGAGGAAGCCGAAGATGGCCTATTTCCATCCACTGATTCTTCATCATCAAAGCTTTTATCTGTAAGGGATGTTTTACAGATAAACTTGTTATATACAGTACTCCAATTCTTTTCTCCTGCTTAAGAAAAGCACTGTTTGCAACAGCATTGATGAGAAGTCACAAATAATTCAAATAAATCAATAATAATTATGTCTTTGTCTTCAGAGAGTATAAATAGGAAGTTGAGAGTATATGATTAAATATGTTGATTACATTGGATATAACAGCTTTGTGAATGAAGCTAGACTGGAACATATTTTAAAGGTTCAGCTGAGAAAAAATAGTTACAAGGTAAATATTTCCTGTTTGCTTCTATTCCCCCCCCCCCCCTCAAATCAAATCTTTACAATCCTAATTCATCCCAGCACTTCAAGGGTATAAAAACCCCACTATTTCTCTACTACTCCTGCTTGCCAGCTCTGCTACACATCCTCCCACAATGTGTCTACCAACACTCCCTGCTTCATTCGTTCCACCCTGATTTTTACACTTACAATCACAGATCCGTTTGCAGATCAGCCGCCTCATTCCTCTGACAGCTCTTTGCTCCTTGCTCTAAGGTATTCTCAGCCGCTTACATGGCCACACCGATGGACAATATCAACACTAATCAAAATATTCCATGTAAAACTGACAGAAAACACCACAGATCCACTACAGAGATTTGTGCCGGCATCCTTCTCTCCCTTCCCTGCACTAGGTATTGAAACAGCCAATCAGCTGCAAGGTGACATCATCTTCTGGTAGTCATTGCTAGATAAAAAGGTGAAAATTCTTCACACATACAAATTCCATTCCCATGCACAAACATTTGGAGCCACTATTCTATAATCTTTCAAAAGGTTTTTTTTTTTAAAAAAAAAACCCACAATATTTTAAAAGATCTTGTGTCTCAAAAACTGCAAGGGTGTGTCTTTTTTAACTAGGAAAGTTTCTCTTTCCTTCCTTGCTAGAATTTTTTACTTTCACTGAAGCATCTTCTATTTATACTTTAACTGTGAAAAAACAGTAAGGCACAATCATGTGTGACCAGTTTACTATTAAAAGTAAGCTGAGTTTTTCTAGGACCCTGAAAAATCATGGGAAAACTACCATGTAGTTTGCTTCACAAACAAGATGGGCGAGGCTGGCACACAGCTATGTAACAGAAATGCACACCCATTTGACAGATTTCCCTTTTTAAATTATAGTTTCCATACCATCACAGGTACTCCTTGATTTCTATATTCTTTTGTCTAAGCTGAACATATTTTTAGAAAATTTCAAACATTCTCTAGGGAGACTACATTTCCATTACACTGAACAAAATATGTTTTTACTCTGAAATTAGCCACAGCCGCAGGTTTCAAAAAGACACTTTAAAGATAAATGTTAAGCAAGTGTGATATTAGAAATATTAACTCAAATACTGCAAAAAATATGTACATTAAGCTCTGTGGCCGACATAATCATGTTTGTTAATTATATCAGTTTGAAAAAATAAGTAACTGAAAACAGGAGTGTATGCTTCCAGGCAATCATATCATCCTTTTACAGTGATATCTGGCTCTAAGCATTTTATATGCAGCAATATATTACTATTAGAATGCAAGAGGAAGACAAGAAACACATTATTCTGTGAGTTTCCATGGAAACTGTACTCTGTTCCTGCACATGAACTGGAAGACAACATTTCAGCTCTCACCACAAGAGAATACTTTAACCCTTACAGCACAAGAATTTAATAGGACACACTAATTACTGTTTTAAGCATAGTGAAATCTTTACATTTGTAGTAAACACAGGAATACATTCAAGATTAAATTAAAGAATTACAATTATACTTCCTGGCTAGAATCTTCTTGGTGGTTCACACATTATAACCTGAATCACATAATTAATGAGTTAATAAGATGCCAGTTATTTTCCATTTTTGCACTGGTTGTGCAACCAAGAATATAACCAGCATATCATTAATTAACAGTAACTCACTATTGCAAGTTATGCTATTTCACTTATGACTGCACAAATCATCAGCAGGATTCAGGCTCCTATTCTGTAGCTAGGTTACTATTTCTCAAGGGAGACGGAATTGAGAAGTGGTGCTAAAATTAGTCCTTCTTTATGGTAGTATCTCCTCCATCTTGCAATAGCAGAAGATAGCAATATGATTATAACCTGGACTGTGATGTGCTAGTGAGCTTATAACCTAACAGTGTGAAGTCAATTTGTACTCAAATGTGTCAGGCTTCTTTGGTATCCTTTTTACAACCTCATTTTTGAGAAATATTATTTCTTTATTGGTATCAGAAACACCACAATCTCCCTAGTCAGTCACCACTGTGGCTGTTAAAGTCTCAAATTATATTTTTTTAAAAAAATTTTTTTGCTTATTAGAGGCCTTATGTGGGGCATTAAATGTTTCCTGAAAAGGTTCTGAGACTATAACAGGCATTTATCGTAAAAGTCAGTTAAAAAAAGAATTATTATTCCATTTTTTTTTGTATTTAAACCCTCTGTCAAACACCTCCATGTTTTCAGATTTGGTAATTGTCACTTATAAGGCATGAGAGGGCAGTCTGTAGCCGACAAATGCTCTCTTTAGGCCTGCAGAGGTTTCTAAGGAAGCTATACTGCCTTCTGAAAGTCCCACCCTTAAAAGGAATTTCTGATATTGATAACTGAGAAGGTCTCATCTGAACCTAGAATTTCCCTTTATATTTAGTGCACAGGCTTGGATTCAACCTTCCTCCAACTGAACAAATTACCGTATTTATTCGTGTATAACGCGCACTCGTGTATAACGCGCACCCCTAATTTTCCATAAAACCTCGGTATAAAATTTTGTTTCACACCACGCATTGTAATTGAATGCGTGGTGAAAAAGCTTGTTCATAAGAGCTACCTCCGGGCCACGCCTCGTCTCCCGCGCCACCCAATCAGATCCCGTCAATTTCTTCAAAGCCACACCCCCGCCTCCCCTTCACCCGCCGCAGCAATAGACAGCCGACCCAATTCTAAAAAGGAAGTAAAAGAGGCTCGCGACGGGGGTGGGACTCCGGGAGTGAGGAGGCGTCTGGCGGGAAATGGCTGGAGGCGAAGGCCACGCCCCGTTCTGCTGGAGAAAACCATGCCGGCGCCGTCCTCTTTTCTTGTAGGGTGGGTAACGTCATGCGCTCACTGAGTCTCCCGTGTGGGCGAGGAAATGAAGTGGCACAACCCTATTTGTGATGCACACTGTACACGACAAGGTGACGTGAACTCGCGGGAACTCACCATTCGCGCCCTCAAGGGACCGGCCGCCACTGCCACACCAGTCCTCGTTTATAACGCGCACCCCAACTTTGATTTCTTTTTTTGGTATAAAATTTTGTGCGTTATACACGAATAAATACGGTACATTCAAAGAAAACTGCTGCTTGTAAAACAGAGGAGCATTTTGATAATTGGAGTATACAGAAAGAGCCGCCTCAAAGATTGTGGTAATTCTGAACCAAAATCAGGCGTACCCTGGTAATGGCAACCTTGTGTTGCTGGCTAATCTTTCTCACGCTGGGTCAGGTGAAAGTAACTGCAGAATGAACTCACCAAAAGTTTCCCATCTGGCCTAGACATGGAAGAAGAATTTTGCTAACTCAAAATGTAATCCTTGCACTCTTAGAAAATATAGATAAAACAACAGTGAAATCCTTGAACTCTTAGCAAATATTCCCGGAATGATTGGCTAGCTAGTCCTTTGGAACAGCAGAGAGGGGCTGTAGGAGGAAGGGTATAAGGAAAATTTACTCTTGTCACTACTTCACTCAGTGGGAACCTGGAGAAAAATATTTTATGGGCAGAAATCATCCCAACTTGAGAAAAGCTAAGTTGGGATCAAACTCAAACACATGGTTATACTCAAGAAATTTGTTACTACCTAAGACAAAATATTATTTCATGAAATAGTTTATTCAAATGATTCACACAATGCTTTTTCCAAATGAGATTGGGAAAAGGAAAAAGAGAAATATAGATAACCACAGAAAAATTATTGTCAGACTGAAATGTCATTTGCTGTTATACTACTTGACAGGTATGACATAAGTTTCCTTTCTTGAAGATAAATCTACCACTATTATCCTACAAGTTAAAGTTAGGTTGATTCTTACAGAAAGATACCCAATGATTTACATTTACAGTATTTATTTATTTATTTATCGTATCATGAACTTCAGTTGTCTACGAATGATTCACATGAGGAATATGTTTACTATGAACAGATATAGCAATCACTCAATTTATTATTACAGTCAAAGACCAGCATATATAGACAAAACATTCAGAACATAATTGAACATACTGTGGTGGGACTACAAAAGAGATTATCGAATAATAATAGGGAGCCTGGAAAACAGACGTAAAAACACACGCACGCACACACACCAAAAAAAATAACAAAGAAAGGGAAGAGCAAGCTGTTTTCAACTTGAACCTGAGCAGAGTCAGCAATCTCTGATCCTATCTCTTAACCATGACTAAGAGATCTGAACAGGCTGAAGCTTCAAAGGCTCTCCCGTCTCCTTGCCCTAATTCTTACAGTCAATAATAAATACTTAACTGGTAATATGAAAAACACATTGATTCCATCTGAAAATAGGGTCTTTATTTCTGCACTTTCCAACCACCTTGCCTTTCTGAAAAAAATATGTCTTATACTGTACAATCAGTGGTGGGCATCAACAGGTTCGTACCAGTTCACCAAAACTGGTAGCAGAAATTGCGGCTGGTCCCGCCCATCCAAAAGTTTTGAAATAAAGTATCCTAATTCGGGTGCAACGCAGGGCTTTCCCCTGGCCACACCAACCATACCATGCCCACAGTGTGGTAGTATTTTTTTTTGAAGTGCACCACTGTGTACAATACATGTTTGTTAAAGGTTGCAGTCTGGTTTGCCTAGTGTGGTTTTAATTGTAAAGCCAGAAGAATCCCTCTATTACAGGGATTCTCAACCTGCGGCCTGTGGGCTGGATGCGGCCCATGGCACCATTTCATGTGGGGCCCCCACTGCCTCCACCACACCAGGAAGTGCCATGTGGTGGAGGAAGGGCAAAATGGTCATCCGCTCCCCCAAAGATGTCTGAGGGAGCGTGACCCGGATCCTGGCTCAAAAAGGTTGAGAACTCCTGCTCTATTACAATCAGTAAGACACCAAAATATCACTCTCAATAATTAAGATCTGCTTCTCTAAAGGTCTTCCTTGTTTGAAAGCCAGTTGTATCCAACACTAGGGTTCAGTGCTCATCTCTGTTTATAGCCAAAGAGACAGTGCTGTCTGCATCTTCAGACGTTTCCGTGGGCATGTTGGCAGGCATGACTAGACACCGGAGCGCATGGAATGTTGTTTACTTTCCCACCAAAGTGGTACCTATTTGTCTACTTACAATTTCTTGCTTTCTGACTGCTAGGTTGGCAGGAGCTGGGACAGATGGGAGCTCACTCCATCATACAGTACCCAGGTCTCAAACTGCTGACCTACCAACCTTCCAGTCATCAAGCTCTGTGTCTTAACCACCAAGCCATTGCAGTCCCTTCTGTTTCTCTATGTCTCCACTAATAAACATGAAAATTTTAAAAATCAAATTGTTCTGCAGGCTAAAATTTATACAAATATCTTCATTCCAAAATTTCATTCAGAAACAATGTATCTCCCTGCTAAAACTCTTTATCCAATTGAAGAGACAAATATACCAAGAGAAATCTAGAACGTTATTTATTACAAACTATGGTATATGTATCCTTAGAATAATTCATCGTAAAATGAATGGTCCATCAATTAAAAGACCACACTATTAAAAACAGAATTAAAATCACTATACTGTATTAATGATTAACAACTGACCCAGAAGTTTTACTCATATGATTGTCCTGACTGTCAGAAACCAACTGAATCCAAGTGTCAGTGTCAACTACAGCAGATCCACTGAATACAAAATCCAATTGATGTAACAAGTCTGCCTTATTGTGCATGTATGAGGAGAGTTGGAAGAACCCTGACTTTGGTGGCTACATCTCTCCCATACCCCAGGTTTGCACCAGTACGCACATACCGGTAGTAAAAATGGCTGGCCCCGCTAAAGAGGTTAAACTGTGGAGTCTTCTGGATAACAGGGGGAAGGCAAGAGAAAAGAGCAGGAAGAACGAAGTCCCATAGGAAACCCCCAGTGAGGGAAGTTGGATAGAAGTGACTAAAGGAAAGCTTGGTGCACTTTGTCTCAAGTACTGTACTTCCAAGCCCTCATACTGAAAATGAACCAGGGGTGGATCCCTGAGCAAGAATAAGAACAGTAGCAAAGGAGTTTGAAATGCCAAATGAAGGAATTGGAGAGGCCTCTAAAGACTTTGCAACTGAACCTGAAATCCAAGAAAGGTTCCAAAGCACATGACTAAAAGCGACAACATACTAACATTCTTTGTTACACAACAAGGAGAGAAGGACTGCTTGAATTGTTGAAGGCGGTGAGGTAAGTGCCTCTTGAGGACTATCCACACAATTCCTCATTAATAAAATTGTTTGGTTTTTGTCAGCAAGTATAAGTTTGGTTCTGCCTTACAGAACGGACAGGGTTGACCAGTTCCACTGGCAGCAGACTCACTCACAGACTGAAAATTGGAATTAACCCTCACAAACACAAGCTCAACATATGGACTGGCTCATGCCCTGCATTCTAAGACAGCACACCATTGACTTATGACTCCATGCTCAATGACATGAAACATTTATGACCACAACAGTATTAAGCAATGCTGCTCAACAGTATCCAAAACTCAGTTTCGTAACATCCAAACCTCCCATAAAGCATGGGAAATGGAGCAAGCAACAATGCTGAGTATACTCCATGTTAAAGATGGAGATAATCAAAGTTCTGTGATAAGCTGTGTGCATGTCACGATGAGTAGTAGCCTGAGGGTAAAGGTGTATGAGAGGGCCAGAAGGAGGGTGGAATTAAGGCCCGAGAACTATTTAGAAACGAGACTCATATTTTAACACTAACCTAAATGGCAAAGTACTGCAGGGCTCAATCTACGGCAGCTTGTTTTACAACCCCTGGTGAGGAAGGAATTAGTAAGTGCAGGAGGTCTCTGGAGATACTCATTTTCCTGCATAGAGTAGAAATGATGCTGCTTTCTAACATTCACTCTGTGTCAGCAGTTTTCAGTTTCCCCCCCATGTCCAAACAGGACATGTTTTGGGGTGTGTGTGTATAAGGAATGTGGCTGACTCCAGGGAAGACAGATTAATAGATAATTTTGAGCTAAACTATGCTCTTGGGTGAATCAATACATAAGGCAGGAATGGGATCAAACTCATTGTTAGAACTATTTTAGTTCCTGTTCTCCATACCTGCATTGTAAGGCAGCTACCAACATTTGGCAGTACTTATTCTGCAGCAGTGATTTCTAATTTGTGATAAGAGGAGAGAAAAGAATAAATTGAAGAAGCAACAAACAGTTAACGGCTGTTCAATTACAAACCAAAGTAATAATGAAGTGGAAAAACTCCTTTCAAAGGATACTATTCTAGATTGACACCTAATTCTCACAAGTAACTTGTTAGGCACTTGCCATGCAACCAGTTATGGACGCAAGACAATAAGTGTTATTAACTATTGTTGTAAAAATGTTACAGTGGTTCGTTATCCTGGCGGGTTCCTTTCCAACATGCCTGGGGGAGAAAGGAATGTCTGTGCACACATATTTTGCAGAATGGAGACACAAGGAATCCATTGAGGCCACAAATCAGTGTTACACTTTATTCTAGAACTCACATAGCTTATACAGTGCTTCTGATTTCAGTTCCAGAAAATACATTAAGCTCATGGCTTGTTTCTCTGTAGTTCTTATCAGCTTTTGACAGAGAAAAAAGTAGACGGCAGAGAGAAATGCTTAGTTGCAGTTGCTTAGTTATAGAACTCAAGAATTTAGGTACAAGATGAGTTGCCTGACTATTCTTATGCAAATTTATATTTCTAATACAATATTATGTTTTCTAATTTCCAATACAATGTTTACTATGCTATGGTTGATTAAAAGATTATAAAGCAATCAAAAATAAGATGGTTTGATGTCTGACTTCTTTTTGTGGCATTCCTTATAAATATAAACTAACCTGCTATTCACATGCAATTCATATTGTTATCGGTTCAAGCCATTACTAGAAGAAAGTGCTATACTGTATAAGATACCCAGGCAATTGTGTTGGATACAGATTTAGTTACACTTGGATTGGACCTACTGAAATCAATGAGACTTCAATTAGTTGTGAAGAAATTAACACTCACTGATTTACAAAGACATTGTTCTGGGTAATTATCCTAAGAAGATTCGGGACCCCGACAGTGAACTGCTCACGTGCACAAGGTACGTGTGCACTGAATTTCATAGGGGGTCAAGGGGTGCGGCAGCCCATTCCGGATACCGCACCGGATACTCTGCTTTGTATAATAAAAAATAAAAATATAGATGACATGGGGAAAAAATCTCAAAACGCAGGCACTTTCATTCATGCTTGTCTTCCTTAATTCTAGCTGCTAAGCACCTCATTGTTCAATAAAATCAGTCACTTCTATATGAAAAAAGTAATGTAAAGATATTCTTTACAGTTAGATTCACATGATGGTGTGACTGTGCTAATGTAAACAGAGACACAACCCACTGTAAGAATGCTATTATAAATTGTTTCCAATCACCTAAATTGTTATATCTTAAGTAGAATGACATGTGGAAAAAGATTTTGAAGTAAATTGTAGATATAAGAGTTTTCTTCTTCTTCTTCCATGTCTAGGGCAGATGTGAAAATGCCAAAATGAAGGCACTTTTGGGTGAGTTCATTCTGCAGTTCCTTTTGCCTGACCTAGTGTGAGAAAGATTAGAAGGCAACAGAAAACAGAGCTTAACTAGACTATTCAGGCTTTATCCAAGTAAATATGAACCAGTTAGTCTTTTCCTTATGCTTGTAGGTAACTGAATACAGTAGAGTACTTGACTGCTGATCAATACAAGAGCCAGTGGGACTCTCTGTCCCACACACCTTAAGGAATAGTTACTAGTGCCATCTCCCAATGAGTTCCCACAGATGAACAGAGATTTTGATCCATGTATCCTGATTCTCTAACATACTCACTTTACCACACTGACTTTCAGTGGCATCTAATAAGTATAAGAAGTCCCTTTCTCAAAGTGTTTCATTATAAAGAAGTGACACAGATACCATGTTAAAAAACCTCTGCCTTTCCTTTGCTTGCCTTACATGGAGTAGTTAACGTCTGAACTAGGACACCATAGAATAAACTTAAAATCTCAAGGTTCACTCACAAGCTCATCATGCACAGACATTTGAAACAGAGGGAGATGTTAAACCAGGGATTCTCAACCTGCAAGCTACGGTGCCATTTCATGTGGCCCACCACCACCTCCATCACACCAGGAAGTGCAATGTGGCGGAGGAAGGGCAAAATGGGCATCTAAGTCGATAGATAGATAGATAGATAGATAGATAAATAAATAAATAATAAAAATGGCCGTCCAGCCCCCAAAGCTGTCTGAGTGAGCGTGACCCGGCCCCCAGCTTTAAAAAGGTTGAGAACTCCTGTGTTAAAGTCCCCGAGCTACACACATTTGAACATATTAAATCTGGGTTGACATTAGGTCATTTAGCAAAGTTCCAGGGTAAATGAGGAACCAGAGAAAACAATGGTTGAAATCCTATTTCATATCTATGAATAATGTTTGGAAACAAATTAGTGTAATTTCAGAAATCTCCATAAAGACTGTCTGTTGCATACTAAGGTATACTACTTGGTGTGCAACAGACAATCCCTACAGACTGAATAACATACAGCAATTAGGTATAAAAGTTAAACTGTGTAATTAGCAACATTTCAGCCAAAGTTACATTTATTAAGCAGCTTAAAGACCCTATGAATTTATAGGCATCATAGATCAAATGCAATAGTTACCTAAATTCATCTGAGTATCATAATGATGCTTGATAAGTGTCTAGGTAAAGACATTTTGAGCATTACAGTTCTATTTTGGAGATTTATTCTTTTGGCTCACATCATTTTGCTAAGTCCTTCCTTGAAATGTAGATGCTCAGGGAGCAGCTGGTTCTGGCAAATTTTCTCTCTTTCTCTTCTCTGGTAAACTCTGTCAACTAACAAAACCAACAGCAAACTCTATTTTCTTTTACTCATCAACATCAATCAAATGAAGAAAATCTACTTTTCAACCTAAATCTAAATCCCACTTCAAAACCAACTTATTTATCACAAAGTGCCAACACAGCAACAGGGGAGGAAGGAAACGCTTCCATTGGACTGCTGGGCAGAGGGGCGGGGTGAACTCTGTGCTGGGGTGACTGCACGGGTGCCCACAGAGAGAACTCCAAGTGCCACCTCTGGCACACATGCCATAGGTTCGCCACCACTGATGTATGCAATAGCAACCAAAAGGTGGAAAAGTATTATATTGCAGTTTAAGATATTCTGAAAAACACAAACCCAAATGCAAATGCAGAGGTTTTTTTCTTGACCAGAAATTTGTTCCTAATAATTCAAATAATTTCAAAAGGTAAGAGTCAAACACTAGAACTTTGAAAGCTGAGTGAAAGTTGCAGATGAACATCTTAAGAACAGGGGTTCCCAACCTACGGCCCAAGGCACCAATTAATCCGGCTCACGGTGAGGACCTAGCCACCACTGGAAGCTCCTCACTGCCACCAGAAATGCCAAAACATCGCATTGTCTCTGCGAAAGCACAGCAAAAAATTACAAAAACGTGGCAAAAATGTTCCGCCCTCCCTCCTACCACCACGAGAAATGGTGGAGGCTGCAAAAGCAGCTAAAAAAAGACCACAATTGCGCCTGCTGCCTCAGAAACTGGAAGTGCTGGAAGCAGTGGGAGGAACCATGCTCTGGCCCGCTCACCTGTGTGAGGGGTGTGTGACCAGCCCACAGTGGGAAAAGGTTGACCACCCCTGTTAAGAAGCTTACTATTGTTTTGAGAAGTCAATATCTAATCATTTGTCCCTTCCGTTTGAAATTAATATGGGGATAAATGCAATTGTTAGTCTTAGTTGGAGTAAAACTACTTAACTGATAGAACGTTAGTAATTCCACACTTGTATAATTCTCAGTGATTCAGTAGATATAACATAGATGGTTATCAAGTGGTTTTAGTTGTGCATATTTAAAAACTAGCTATTTTGCCCAGCCTTGCCGGGCAGGTATGGATTGTGTGTTGGTGGCAGGGATCCGTCAGGGAAGGCGCTCTCCCCCACACAATATACACAATACACACAATACACACAAACACAGCATCACACACACACGACTCACAACCCACACCCATCACACATGACACAACACATATGACACCCTCACTCAATACACACACTCCCACACATAACACATGCTGGACACACAACCCACACCCACCACACCGACACATTGCACATGACACAGCAAACCCACACAACACACACCGTCACAACACACACCCACACAGGACACCCACCCACCCACAACACACACACACAAAACACACATACACACAACCACACACACAACACCCGACAAAACACACTCATGCAACACACACATGCCCCGGCTTGGGGGTTTCTCTGGCGGCCCTAAATAGCCACCTCACCGCCGCTGGCCCAGCAGAGTTCACCCGATAGGTCAGCCAGGGGAGAAGGAAGTGGGGAGGCTGTTTTTTAGGGCCTTTATGTTCTGGGGGTTTTCCGGGCAAAGAAGTGGGATATTATTCAATGGCCAAGTCAGTAACTAGATCTCAACTGAAAAGAGCAGGGGGTCAGCAAACATGGCTCTTCAGGTGTTCTTGGACTTCAATTACCAGAAGCCCAAGCCAACACACCTGCTGATCAGGGCTTCTGGGAATTGAAGCCCAAGTACATCTGGAGAGTCAAGTTTGCTGACCCCTGCAATAGAGCATGCTTTTCACTTACTAAAGACAAGACTAAAGGCAGAAATATGTATGAATAAGCAGCACCTGAAGGCAGCTGCAGTAAAGGCTTGGCAAAGCATCTCGAAGGAGGAAACTCAACATTTGGTCATTTTCATGGGATCCAGACTTCAGGCAGTCATTGACTGCAAAGGATTTTCAACCAAGCAATAAACAGTTTTTGCTGATGTTAGTTTGTTCCATAACTTTTAAGCCATCAAAAGTGGAGATATGTGCTTGCTTGTCAATGGCTGTACTTCCTGAATGGTTGATGAGCCACTTTCATCAATTCCCATTTGCATTAACGCTGATAGTCCTGACTTCACACACATCTTGAATATTTCCTTTTATCTTCACTGTGGTGGGGTGCAGAGGCCACATGCCAAAAAAGTTATCCTTGTTCCAATATTTCTGGACGTGACTGTACTGTAAATACTTGTGGCACAGAATATAAATCAGACACTTAAAAATGTTTCTCTTTCTTTATGAATCATGACATAAAATGAAAACCTGACTACTTCTGGAATTACTGTATTCTTAAAATCCTACCTCTAATTGAAATAAATGTTTGATCTCTGTCTAGCTTCATGAAAAATGGATCTCTGTAACAACTGTGTATTTAATTTATTGTCTTTACCAGCAAGTCTAAAATAAAACCAACTTGAATAATTGATCTCATCTGGCTTCACTCAAAGGCTAGGTTTCAAAGAGTAGAATTTGCCAAAAAAGATAAAATAATTACCACCATGTAAATGAAAAATTAATTTTGCTATTTAGTGATTAATATACTACCTTAAACTAAATTTAGTGCAAGTGACAATTTGAGCATTCCCAAAGCTGCTGCACTTTTTTGTCCATTATCTTAACACTGTGGCGAGAATCTTATTGTGTAAAACCATGCATGGAAGGGTAACTGCAACCAGTTGTCCCAGACTCATTTGGCAGGGTATCCATCATATGATTTTATTTATTTATTTATTTATTTATTCAATTTATATCCCGCCCACTCAACACAAGGCCGACTCTGGGCGGCTAACAACATAAAAAGTAACCCCAGGGCAACCCAAGGAGTTTACAGACAATATTCACAAATACAATAATAATCCTAAAAACAGTTAAAACAGTTAAAAAAAAAAGTTAAGACTACCCACCCCCTAAAAAGCAAGGGCTGCAGGATCGAAAAGGCACCATGTAGTTCCTCTACACCAACCACCCCATGGTGGTTACCCTTCCACCCGCACCCCACACTTGACCTGCCAGCCAGGTTTTAAGATCCCTTCTGAAAGGCAGCAACTCCGTCCGAAGACGTAATTCTGTTGGCAGGAGGTTCCAGAGGGCCGGTGCAGACACGGAGAAGGCTCTCCTCCTTGTGCCAGAGAGGCGAGCCCCTCTGGCTGATGGAACAATTAGAGAGCCCCTCCGGTCCGCTCTGGTTGGACGGACAGACGTCCTCAGGGCGATGCGGTCTCTTAGGTAACCTGGCCCACTACCATATAGGACCATATATATGATCAGTAACATAACTTATTATACAACCAGTTTCACAACTGGCCACACAGTAGACACCTTAATTAGGTTTCCAAGTGCAGTTTTTCCCAACACAATTCTGGTCTACTAAAGGATGGGACATTTTATTACTAATGCATTTTAGACTGTCTGATCCTTTTTAATTCTTATATGACCTTCAACTGTTTAAAACATGGACTTTGTTTCCAAAGGGCACAAACTAATCAAATTCATTTAGGCCACAGGCCATAGATTGAGAGAGATGTATCTTGACTGGTAACAGAAAATCACACTGCTAAAAGTATTTCACCATCAGTAACTCAGGTTGTCCTACAAGCAACTAGAGCAGGGGTTCCCAACCTAAGGCCCATGGGCCAGATCCAGCCCATGGTGCCATTTCAGGCAGCCTCTCACCCCTCCAAGGGCATTTGAGAAACAAAATGGCTACCCCCATCGTGCAAGGCCCCATCCGGCCCTTTAAGGTGACTGAGAGAGTGTCAGTCACACACACACACACACACACACACACACACACACACACACACACACACACACACACACACGGCTTGAAAAGGTTGGGAATTGCTAAACTAAAATCTTTGAATATTGCATTATATTTCCTTTGTAATGCTACTTTCGTTGATATGCAAAATATTATTTTTCCCCACTCTAAATCAGAATACTGTGGCCATACCAAGCAACTGCATTTTAAATTGTCTTTGTTCCGAAAACCACTGAAATAATACAGTACAGTTATATAGATTAGGAAAAATTGACTCTAAGGACTTCAGATCAGAAAATTAAGAGGGTGTACCCAGTTTCATACAACACACACTTAGAGAAGTGTATAAGCCACATTTAAGTAGTACAATACAGTAATTATTTTTACTTTTCTATAGTATAAGTTAAATTTAAGTACAAAATTTAATAAGTTTTCTACAAAGTGAACTTTTGTAGCTTTTAGATTATAACATCAAACCAATCTATTTTCTAATTAATACTTAATTTTTGTTCATCACTAGGTATTAACTTCTCTCAGCCCTGTCAACAAATCTAGACAGATCCAACATCTTGAAATGAAACCAGATGTGAAGGTAAGAATACTAAAGCAGAAGGTCCAGGCTCAAGAATCTGATCTGCCATGAGCAAGTCACCAACTCTCAGCCTAACTTCTCTCACAGGATTATTATGAGGATAAAAATGGAAGAGCTAGTCAATGTTATACAGTAGGTCCTTAATCTCCCTGGTGTAAAAGCAGTAATTTTTTTAAAAAATTGAAAATATATAGGGATTATCTTAATTCGTTTAACAATCAGTAGCACTAATAAACCAATGAACTAAACAAAACAGTAAGATCTTGTGGCCTAACTGACAGCAGTATATAGCAATTGTGTTAAGATACAGCCTAAAGCCTTAATCTGGTTAACTAGGGATATAACATTACCCTCTTCAATATGCAATTCACATTAAAAAAAATCAAGTATCAAGAACTGTTCACTGGTAGTTATATTCAGTGTGTCAGAATCTGATGTGAATGTATAATTAAGATATTCCTAATACAGGTGAAACTCAGAAAATTAGAATATCGTGCAAATGTTCATTCATTTCACTTAAAATGTAAAACAAATATACAGTATGAGATAGACTCACTACATGCAAAGCGAGAGATGCCATGCCTTAATTTGTTATAATTGTGATGATCATGGTGTACAGCGTACATGAGACTATGTGATGATTATGGGGTACATGAGATTGGGGGGGGGGTTGGTGTTTTTACAAGATGTAAACTATAAGCATCAATATTATAACAAAGTAAGGCTTGAACTATCTCACTTTGCATGTAATGAGTCTATCTCATATATTTGTTTCACCTTTTAAGTTGCATTACTGAACTGAATGAACATTTCCACGATATTCTAATTTTCTGAGTTTCACCTGGACACATTTGTACCTTTCAAAATATGAACAGAAAGGAGAATGTTATTCTTGTCTTGTGACTTGAATAGTTACAGCAGCCTAATGAAAAAACTCTAACAAATTAACTCTTGCTCAGTGATACATAAATTTGTAGAGTATTGTGCTTATGGAAAAATTGACATACCAAACTTAAGCACTGGAGTCAATTAGAAGCCACTCCACATTCTTGGACATGCAGTGTCTAATTATAAGTTATGTTAAATATGAAAAGTGATGCCAGGAGACTCCAGCATCTCATGTTGATTTCCACAGGATCTATACTAGAGAAGTAAATTAACTTTGAACCACTCTACTCTGTTATAGATTAGTTTTATTATTGTTGTTGGTTTATTATTTTGACATACACAAGATGTAAATATTTTTTACATTACACATAATTCAAATAAAAATAATGGTTTAAGAAAGGAGTATGTTACTCTGAAACATACCAAAGCATTTTCAATTTAGTTGGGTAGTTATTTAAATAAAAGCTATGTGTTAGAAAATGTCCCCAACAGAATATCCTGTGGTTCTCCAAACCATAATAGAAAATTAAGATTAAAATTCAGTATGGTCATATGGAAGGCATGGAAATTAAATGTGACTAAAATATATATCTTCCTTACTATTTTCAGAATACCTAAGGTGGGATTCAGTCAGATTCCATCTACTCGTTAAGGATGCATTTCTTTGCATCAGGTTATAAAGAATATTTAAACAAGAATTTTTGACTACATAGCAAGTTCAAAAGTCACAAACTAAATTCTAGCAAAAATAGATAAAAAAGCTTAAAATGCACAATTTCAAAAGGGGAAGAACCACTGTCTTCAATGGCACTACGATGTGATCATGAGAATACTTCAATTTCCTTCTAAAGGTGCATCCTCTTCACATGGAAAAATGCCTTAGGAAAGGACATAACTGCTTGCAGTAGGGAGAGGAAAAAGTTTCAGTGTAATTTAGACCGAAGAGAAACTAGAGTGACACAGATAATTAATCATTCACAAAAGTTATTTAAAAGAAAATATTGTTTTTAATTGCCATGCCTTTTTTATCATCACACTGAATAATCTAGTTATCAAGAGACTGAATTCCTCCTAGATGCCATGAACAGTATATTTAAGCAAGAAAAAAACAGCTACATAATCTTCCTACACAATCCTAATTGTATCTGACATTTTACTCAAAGCTCTTTCACACAAGTGTCAGCTGACTTTGAGAACAGTATTGTTTCAGTACTTCTCTCAGTGATCAAATAATTGACATAATCAAACTGCAAAAATCATGTCTATGAATATTATTCAAGCCTACTTCAGTTCCTACTCCTGAAGTATAAACAAAATCTCTTTAATTTAGTTAGCTAGTAAGTTATATAAATGGTGCATATAAATGATGTCAATTTTGGGAAAAGCTAGTTATTTAAAAGAAACATCTATTCTTTAAAAAGTGTTCAGACTTAATTTCCAATCTTTAATGTAAAATTTACAAGAAATAAGACCTAAATATAAAGAAATACATTAAATGCCTAAAAGCATTTTGCCATAGGCAATAATTGAACAATATTGTGACAATAATACAGTAAGGTAAAGGTTTCCCTTGCTCGAAAGCCAGTCGTATCCGACTCTAGGGTGCAGTGCTCATCTCTGTTTCTAAGCCGAAGAGCCAGCGCTGTCTGCTTCTGCAGACGTTTCTGTGGTTATGTGGCAGGCATGACTAGACACCTGAGCGCACGGAACGCTGTTACCTTCCCACCGAAGTGGTCCCTATTTATCTACTTGCAATTTCTTGCTTTCGAACTGCTAGGTTGGCAGGAGCTGGGACGAAGACGGGAGCTCATTTCCGTCCTGCAGTACTCGGGAATTGAACTGCTGACCTTCCGCTTCCCAGTCAGCGTCTTAGCCACTTGAGCCACTGCAGTCCCTATAATACAGTATATTATATAATACAGTATATACCAACAAATACTAGAAATTCTTAAGGATGTTTGAGGGGTACCAAAAAAAGGAAAACAAATCTAAACAATTGTTTTTATAGGTAGTTTGAGAAATCTTATCAGTATAATTTTAATTATATGAAAAAACATTAATTTATGAATATCAACAATATCTTTTTCATCAACAGTGCATATAGTTGCAGAAATATATTAGTGTTATAAGATTATGCAACCATCTGAATAACTACTTAACCTGAGTGTTGTCTAATTTCCTAAGGATTTAAGCACAAACCTCCTGGCCACTTATGTTGGTGATATGTCTAATTCTCTACAAAAATTTCAGATTTTTAAAAAAATTACCAGTATGTTCTCAACAAACATATATAGACTAAAAGCAAACATAAGATCCACATGTCCTTGCTTAGTGTATGAAGGAAGTATATTGCAAAGGTCATACATTACAGATAATTCAAATAAAATGGCCAGAAACATTTGTACACATCATAAAGTGTCCAGAGGGGCATGTGTAAGAACCCTAATCTGAGTACAGTATTGACACTATCACATTCAAAGTAAAGAATAGTCAAATTGTTCTAAAAAGAAGTCTTCATTTTCACTGCTCCAACATCCTATACAAATATACTGTAGTGCAAGGACAGCAATAATGGCAATCTAAGACTAAAACATGGTTATTTCATTGATCTGACTTTCTTGAAGACTCTCACATATCCTTTTAAAAATTTCTTTCTCTAAGACACTTCTTCATAGTAACATGTAGACACTACCCCACTGCTTGAGTACAACTGAGATGACATGTACTCCTTACCATAACACAAAACCATGATTAAAAGGCACTGTGCAATTCTATTTGTGCACTGGTTTTTGTAACCTAAATTTGAACTACAAAAGCTTTAAAGAAATCAGCAATAAATTATGGGAATAGATATGTACTAGACATGTTTAAGATGGTATGACTGTTTCAATGATTCAAGAGCATAAAAGCCAAGTCTGTACTGCAACAATAATAAGACATATACTTACCATCTCCAACAGCCATTACACAGTGGAAAGGCTAATACGGGGTTTTCCCAATGATCCAACTTCAATCTGACTATATATGCCTGCGCCACTCTCAATCCAGTGCAGCGTGAAGACAGAGCACTGTGACCCAGTCAAAGCTGCAGTTCTATACAGTACTGCAATAGACAACAGCTGCTATGCCATTTCAAAATAGAAGTCCTGCTTCTTACAGGAAACTCCTTGTATGCACTATAGCCAGTGTGATTCCTGCTTAAACCAAATGATGCATATTCCCTTAAAGCAAGATTTATCTCCTCCCCTGCCTCTCCATTGGCTTTGTTCCTTTTTCTTTGAAATACCGCTTGCAGCCAATGAACATTATTCCGTAGGGATTTCTAATGCAGTCATCAAAACACAAAGCATGTGTTTAGTAATCACTTTTTTGGCTTACATTTCCTAAGAATTTCTATATAATCAAGAGTGGTCACATGACCCAATGGTTATCTGATTTACACATCTACAAACAGAAGACATGTAGTAATTTTCCTCAGCCTTTTGTTAGCAAGAAGCTGTCTTTTCAATCTCCCATTGTACACAATCATCCGCGGCTGTAAACAAATCACGTCAAAGGCAGACTGTCAAAGGCTCTTCTGTTTGGAGAATGCTGTGCTGCTTAACAAAGGTTGCTTCTGGTAAAGGCAATGACACAAAACTGAACCCACCACATATCTGAGACAAGTCTGCCAATGTTCCCCTTGTCAAAACCAGCTTGATTTCTTAGCCAAACAAAAGTTAAAGCAAGCTTTTCTATTAGGAATGTAATAGAATGTAAGAATTTAAAACATAATGTATCTTCTGCCTTTTCCCTTCAATTTTGGGAATGTTTATATAGTCTTTATTTAGCTAACCATGACGATGTTATTCTGAAATGGTTAAAAGAAAATCCAGTCACAGCCTAGGCCAGGGGTGCCCAAACTTTTTGGGCTGTGGGCCGATCACATGGTTCAGGGAGCTGGTCACTAAGGCCTGGGGGCCGGATGTGGCCCCCAATGCCAATTCATCCGGCCCACGAAGCCCTTGTCGCTCCTGGAAGTGTAAGTAAAATGCGCCCATACAGGTGCGTTTTACTTCCACTTCCAGGAGTGACGAGGGCATCACAGGCCGAATGAATTGGCATTGGGGGCCGCATCTAGCCCCCAGGCCATAGTTTGGGCACCCCTGGCCTAGGCCCTATTCATCCACATTTAAAAACATACCCTGTCTGTCACTCGTTTCTTAAAATTAAAAGAACTAAAATATCTTCACTTAGAAGAGGATGTTGGGATTTCTAGAAAGGAATGTAGGAGTAGGGGGAGATTTGAATAGTAAGAGAGGGCACTTAGTATGTCAGACTAATATCAGGCGACTTAGGTTCAAATCCTGAAGAGAAGTATTGAACAAGTCATTCTCTCAATGCCTAAGCAACCCCCTTCAAACAACTTGTAAGAAGGTGAGGACCGAAATATAAGCACCGTGTTTAACTAACACACAGGATTGAGTAAGAACAACTGCACTGTTCCAGCCTCCCCCTACTTCACATCACAACCTCACTTGAAATACGAGTTATTCCATTCCCTGCATTTCCTAGTTTCAGTGGCCCAGCCCTTTTCTTCCTTTCATTTTGAGAAATAAGAAGTGGTTAATTAGCAAGAGATATGTCTTTATGTTCCCAAAGGT
Source organism: Bradypodion ventrale (assembly GCA_035047345.1). NCBI lineage: Eukaryota > Metazoa > Chordata > Lepidosauria > Squamata > Chamaeleonidae > Bradypodion > Bradypodion ventrale. The sequence continues at coordinate 78,262,498 of JAWDJE010000006.1, read as the reverse complement.
ACTGCTAAAGGAGAAGGCATACATATTGCTATATTTTGAAATAAACAAGAGCAACCCCCACCTCTGCTACTATCACTCCCCTTCATGTTTCCTTGGTCTCCAACTTTCTAGCCCAGTTGAGCTTATGGTTCCCATGGTGACTGCCGTTTATTCCTGCCATTCATTAGTGTCTTAAATAGAAGACTAATATTGTGTTGACAAGTTTTAGTTTCCAGAGATTCTTTCCTTCAAAAGATGTTTCTGTTTCCAAACTTATTTTTCAGGAAGCATTTTAGCCTAAAACCTTGCATCAAGCCTACAATCAGATGCCTTTGAAAAAGAAATACTTTGTCTATTAATTAGAGTTATCAGAATATGGTAGGTTCCTGATGTCCGTATTTTATGCTTATTAAATAAGGGGTATATGGTCTAATATGCTCCTTATAAATGTATACAAAATAAAAGTGTTAAGCACTTCTTTATTCATATAGCATTCACAAGCTACCAGTCCATTGACATTTCCAAAGCAACTGTACCTCAAATGGTAAAAAAAAAGTGAAGTAGACCCAAATAAGCAACAAATAGTTATGGTTGAAAACCAATTTCAGAGTTGTATTTTTGGAGTTATATAATCCTAAATTCTGCTTTTTAAATTAAGTTTCAGGTCACACATGTCCTCCTATATAAAATGCATTACAAGAGGGAACACTTCCCTGCAATTGACCAGAAACCCCATTTAAATTGCCTTGATGGTATATATCTTGTAGGAGCCTTCCTAAATCCTGCAGAAGGAACAGCATTTCCAGAAATCTGCTCTCTGAATAGGGTAATTCTTCAAGCTCTGCTGCTGTCTACAATTTCTGTTTCCATGGAAATAGTTGTTCATTTGCTAATAAATAATAGAAGCTTAACACACCTCTTGTTTGCCAGAATGCCACTTCAATTTTTATTAGGTTAAAAAATGAGACAGCTGATAGCCTTAAAACTTGCAAATATTTGAAAGCCACAGAATGTCATGCAGCACAAATGTCATGCAACATATACATCTTGAAATTGAAGGCACTTCCTATGAGGTAGATACCTGTATAGACTTGTAACAGAAATGCCATTTGCACTTACTGTTTGTTTACATAATTTCATTTCAAAAAAATTCACAACAATAACTAAGCCTCCGCAATCTTTAAGTATTCAGCCTCAGCAGCAACACTACTTATATGATACGTGAATATAGTTTAACGCAAAAATATATAGCTGATATGCAGCTCTTTATCTTCATTTATAGACACAATTTGTTCATGAGAAAGGTTAGAATACATCATGTAATGGCTATAAAGCATGCACTCAGAAGACAACAAAAGGGAGGGGCTTTTGAATGTGGTATGCTAAGAATTATCACAGACACAACAACTGAATCTCATGCAACTAGATATTCTCAGTTTGGACCTGCTCTGATACAATTCAGAATCAGATTTTAGAGAAGAAATAAGTCTTCAGTTGATGACAATGAAAAAATAAATGGCGAAAACCCATATTAGGAATCTTCAGAATAGTTAAACATAAACAGCCTTCTGGCAAGCCATCATCTAGTATTGTGTCTTGAATTTGGCATTTACACTTTTTTCTTTATTTTGAGGTCATTTAGGAGAGACATTTATGCCGTTTACCACTTCAGTTATCTTTCAGCCCTTTTGGGTTCTCTATGGGGAGAAGGACAGTGTGTACATAATATAAATAAATATTATCTATACCTATAAAATGTTGCGTTAACTGTTGGAATGTGACAAAGGATGTTGCACCAGGCCCCACTAGCCTCGTCCGAGCCTCCGTTCACTCGCCCGAACGGGGTTCGCAGGTAACTGTCGGGTTGAAATTTTCGACCCGGGGGCAGGAGCCCCCCAGTCGCAAACAAAAAAAGGGAACTTCAATTCCCAACGTTCCTTTCGCCGCGCCAGAGCCAATCAAGCTGAGCGGCGCAAGCAAATGGTACATTCGAAAATGCGGCGCAACCAATCAAAATGAAGCCGCAGGAAAAAACCGCCGCACAAACCGAAAACATAAACGCCAAACTACAATCCCCAGCGTCCTGCGCGCCATGAGCGTGCAGAACGCTAAAGGAGCCGGCGCGCGAAAAATAAAAACACAAACCCACACTGTGAGCGCAAGTCCGCCGCAGGCGGACGCAGCATCCCGAAAACACCCAAACCCTGACACCACGCAAACCCCGACATCACTAAACCACGCAAACCCGCCGGCCTTCTTGCACGGAGCAATGGGGAAGAGAGGGACACCCTCTCCCCCACGCTGCCCCGCTGAAGACACGGCGAGCCCAGCGAGACAAACTCGCTGGAAAAAATCCAAATACCCCCCCAACCACTGCAAAAATCGCCGTGGCGGCGGCAACCAAAAACAAAACAAAAAAAGGCCAGCAAGCAAACCCCCACCCCCCAAACACACAAACCCCAACCCAGCCCGGGCCACGGCAATACCCTCCCCCAAATGCCGCATGAAGTGGCAATGGTATTTCCGCGGGCCAGCCATCAAGACTGGCCCACGAAAATACCCAAAACACAAGTCAAAAACAGACACGTAAAAATGCAAAAACATTTTTAAAAAACCAAAAACATTCAAAAACACACACACAGAAACCCCCACCCAAAACCCTAAACACACACAGAATGCCCCCCCCAACCCAAAACAACCCCCCCTTTAAAAAAAACGGAGAGAGCTTACTATTAGACGTCTTGCCTCAACGACAACCGGAACTGAAATGAAGATAGGAAGAGACTCACCGGAAGAAGCAATACACAAAAATTGCTCAACACCACCACCCAGTGGCCAAAGGAGAAAAAACATCCAAAATATTTCCAAAAATTCAATTAATCCCAAAAATTAGGGTAATCAATTCCAAAAACATTCAAAAATAATTCACAAATAAATAAATAAATTTTCAATAAAAAACATATAAACACAGTAAAAAAAACTTGAATTTAATAAAACATATATTTACACATTTTTAAAATTATTATCCAAAGTACAACTATTTACAAAAATTCACAAAGTAACACATTCTTTTTTAAAAATACAATAATTAAAAAAATAACAACCTGTCCTCTTTTTAAAATCCAAAAAAACTAAAAACAACAACACAGTTTAAAACAGTCCGTGTGTGTAAATAAACATTTTCACAAACACAAATAACAGACTAACCTCATTTCCATAAACAAAAACCTTCCAAAACCACTTTAAACAGCCCAGCACCGCCGGGCAAAATCTGCTAGTAAATAATAAATAAACCCTATAATCTATTTCAAGGACAGAAAAAATCTTTCTTATTCAAACAGATCTTTTTTTTAGTTTGTCTGGCCTTTAAGATTAAGAAAAACCTCCCAACTGAGCGACTGATACAACAGAAGAACCAATTTCTTCAGGAACTGGTCAGCTATTCAATACTGGAAGTGTTCAAGAAAAAGTTAAGACAACCATTGCCAGGTATGCTTTACCTTGGACTCCAGACATGAGCAGGGGTTGGACCCAATGGCCCTTGCAACTCCATTATTCTATGATTCTATGTGGAAGCATTATTTTCAAATACAGTATTTCTGAAAGCTTCCCAACTCATGACTCTGTAATCAACAATTAGCCAACAGTACTGCCCTCATCTCAGATACCTCTAGACAAAGACGGGCATATACAAAAATGAAATACATAATTAGGCAAATATATACAAATATTACTTTAAAAATCTAAATCTACTTCGAAAACATATTGAGGAAGGAACAGCACTAGGGACACAGCATGCTTATTCAAGCCAAGACAATCTCATGAATTTAGATGTTCTTATTTATATTTATTACTCAAACTAGCTCAACAAATTATGATTTGTGAATTAAACTGTATCAAGACTTCAAGCATATCAGAGAATAAACAAAACAAAGCAAAAATGTATCAAGACTTGTTTATTTTGATATTTAGCAGTATTTAGACTAAGAAAAATATTTTGTGAAAAAATATACACAGCACCATATAAGTGAATATTTATATTGGCAGCTAACTCAAATTTAAGAGAGCCAAAATATGGATAAGACTCTAAATCTTGTATAATGTTGCATTTCTCAAAGTTCGTGTATAATTAACCAGTTTGGACAGAAACTCATTTATTACTGGATACTCACCACTGATGTTGCTTGAAATCATATTACCACTGTTTTTCACCTCTTCAAATTTCAAAAATATTGTCTGTAACCTGAAAAACACCACTACATATCAATACCAACAGAAAAAAATAACATTTCACACCCTCTCCCCACCTTAATTTGAAATTACTATTTTAAATTATGATTTATGCTAAAACCACAAATTTGGGAAATTTCTCAAAACCTGCTCTAAGAACCAAGAGATCCCAAGAATATTACACATATGAATAATTAAGCCAGTAATTCTAAGACTTACAAAGTTGTGTTGAACCACAGTCCAGTATGTTTTAAAGTACAAGATAGAAACATAAGGTAGTATTTACAAGCAGATGATATAATAAAATGTCTTTCTTCCTTAATTAATAAATAAATAAGAGTAACATGTCAGATACAGACTTGCCACAATATATATTCTCTTTACTAAACATGACTGCAAGCCCTTTTCTCAAGTATCTTGAATTCTCCATCTACTCCTGGGTTTCCTTTTGAAATGTGGTTGTTTGGGTTTTCTCTAATATTCTTTTTCCAGATAACTTGCCTTACTTTTTATATGTTCAACTGATATATATGTGCACCAATTTCAGCAACCAATGTTAGCTAGCTTCCTGATTCTTGCTGTTCCTAGAGCGTTCTAATGTTCAAGATGTTTGATTTGTTAATTCTTTTTACATAGCCATAACCTGCTCCTCTCTTACATTATTTAAGATTCAGAGCCCAAATTTCAAAGTGCTGTAATATCTCCTGCAACAATTATGACAGTAATATAAATATTTAAATTTCCAACTAGGCAAAAGACCTAGATACGATTTTTAAAAAGAATGTGGGGAAAACTGTATCCAATGGGCATCCTCTATTAAAGAGAATGGCATATTCTAGCACAGTATTGTGAGATGTTGTCTAAAATTGCAACATTGCTCACAAATATAGTTCACAGCAACTTTATTTGTGTCAGTTCCCACTGCAAAACACAATCCATAGGTAAACCTGTACACTACAAGAAAGAGTCAAAGACTTCTGTTGCTACAGTGCTGACTCTTCTTTGCAACCTTGAATTCAAGTTGAAGCTGTCAGAGTAATTGCTAACCTCAAACAGCAAGAGTAATATGTACAAGAATGGCTCAAGAGGAAACAAGTGTTATGGCCTTTAAAAAAAATCCTTATTCCATGCACAAATCTGCCCAGATTATCCCTGCTATGGTAATGGAATATACCATACAGTATTGCCAATGACTCAATGCTGAGCGTCCGGTTAACGAACATGACAACCCTGGAGACCAGCGGCCTTGGCGAAGACCACGGGGAAGGGTGATGCTCCCCAAGTGAATTACATCCCACTTGAATCCATCTTGATGGAAGGCAGCAGCTTGGGGCTGAGGAGGACTTTGCATGGCAAAAGGGCTCTGGACCAGAAAGTGACTTGCGGAGCTGGATCAGTGGTACACAGGTGTCACGCTGCTATGCAGAAGGCAGATGAAAGGCCACAGCATTATATTTGCAGGACAGTCTTCTTGGCTTATCAACATGATGATTGCCAATATTTGGAATTGGATATGACACAAAAAGAAGAATGCACACTTGGGGCAATGTGCACTTGCATTTTTATTTATTCTTATAAAAAAGATATGCACATTCTTGAGATAACAAAAGCATCTGCTCTCCTTTTTGCACATCTGGATATTATCTATCAGCAACCACTGCATCCCAGTACTGATTGGTGCATTTATACATACAGAAATTTTATATACACATAAAGCAACTATAGCAACATTTTAGACCTTTAGACTGAGGCTTGGGTCTCAAGTTACAGCTTGCACCACAAAGATCAGAGATCCAGAGACATCCTTTTTTTAAAAACAACACACAAATCAGAATCTTTGACATCAGGACTGGAATATACTGTCAAACAAGAGGGAAGCAATTTTTTCTGCATGGCAATGAATGAAGCATAAAACATCTGAGAAGATCTTTTTTTGAATTCTATGACATAGCCCCTTTCATCTGTAAAGGTTCAAGAACATAAAGAAAGTCTTGAAGGCACTTTGGAAGTGCTCTTAGCCAATGTACCACCTAAGGAACAGGGCTTAGGAAATGAACAACAGACATTTTACCTTCAAAACTTCCCAAAATATTGTTAGAGAAGGAGTAACTAGTATCCTTGCAATTTGACTTTGCCTTTCTACATCTATTCCATGTGATGATTACAACTAATCACACCAGCTTGTTAATGATGATCCTCATCGATTTTACTGCCTATACTTCGTGTTCATTTTTAGTAGCCCAAGTACTAAGTTCTCATACTAACCAAGACAAAGTCAAGAATAACTAGAGCAAAATTGGTTCAATGTCTTCTATTAGTATTATCCATGTTAGTGCATTACAGCTACACCATGTTAACTGAATTCAGTGGTTCTTTGAGCCCAAAAATATCAAATCAGCAGTCTTAGTTGCTATTTCCAACACAGCAAGAAGAAACAGCAGTAGCAGACTTAATATATGAATTTTATGTGTCCTCCTTAAACAAAATTGAGTGCACCAAAAGATGCTCAAAGTCCCAGTTTATGTGGCCTTTGGAAGATTATTTAAGGGTTTGAAGCTGGTGCAATAACATCATCAGAGGCTAAATGTTTCTAAAGTTCTGCTAAGCCCTGTCTCCTTTGTTCACTTTAAAATGTATGCCTGAAGACCCGTGGAACAGAACACCTCAATTTGATCAAAAGATTTGCTATCCTTCCACCTGGGAAAACACAAGTGTTGCTTCCTTAACTTGTGTTTCCAACAACAATTCAAGAATTATTTCTTACATTTATACTCCACTTTTCCACTAAAAATATAGCACTCAATGTGACTTACGTCCTAAAGCAGTGTTTCCCAACCTTTGGTTTTTGGATTTCAATTATCAGAAGCCTAAGTCAATTCCCTAAAGCACTGATCAACCAACGTACTGACTTAGGCTTCTGGGAATTGAAGTCCCCCTGTGGGACATGAGCCCCATGTTGGGAACCACTGTCCTAAAAGAATACAAAGAGGTAAATCTCTTTGAACTTCAAAATCATAAAATCAAGTCAACCAATTCCAGTATAAAAAAATATTAAAATCAAATAAATACATAACCATTAACATCAACATTTAATGGTAATAATGGCATGGATAACTGAGGCTATTTTTCTGTGCAAATACGTTTCAAACGGGAAACATCATCTGTTTCTATTAAGTGTTTAATTTTGTAAAGCAAAGTTAAGTATCTCTATCAAAGAAGAGTCCTTATAATAATGGTTACAATATTCAACTCCTGGGTAACCAATATGCAAGAAAATGCATCTGCATTTGAAAATGTTGCCTACTTCCAAGTGAGGTACATTCTAACAGCTTAGATTCTGAGTTAGCGATAAGTTGCTAGGCTATAGACTACTGAACAGAAAGTACTCAGGGCAGTAAAACCAAGAAAGAATTATGAAGAACTCTCTCCAAAGTGAGCAGGAAGGAAAATAGGTCTCAGTGAAAATAAAACCCCAAATAAAACTCAAAACACCCTGTAGAGATTATGAAGAGCTCTTGCCAACATGAAATTGTAATATTGTAACTATTATTATTTGTCTGACGACGTGGACATGATCCATGAAAGTTAACATCAAACTACTGGTATAGCAGTTAGTCCTTAAGGTGCCACATTGGGTTTTTTTTTCTTTTGTTTTGTTTACTCTCTATTATTTTAAGAACTCTTCATTTTGATAGAGTATACTGAACTTTATACTGTGCTGGCTTAGTGGTTAAGACACTGAGTTTTAAGACTGGAAGATCGGAGTTCGAGACCTGAGTTCTGCACAACGGTGGGAGCTCCCATCTCTGTCCCAGCTCCTGTAAACCTAGCAGTTCAAAAGCAAGGAATTGCAAGTGGATAAATAGGTACCACTTCGGTGGGAAGATAAACAACATTCCGTGCACTACGATGTCTAGGCATGCCTGCCACATGTCAATGGGAAACGTCTGCAATGGCTCTTTGGCTACAAACAGGGATAAGCACTGAACCCTAGAGTTGGATATGACGGGCTTTTGAGAAAGGGCGACCTTTAACTTTACTGAACTTTGCTTTACAAAATCAAGCATCTAGTAGTATGTAGTAACAGATGGTGTTTCCCGCTTGAAATGTATTTACAGGAAAGAAAATAGAAAATGTAAGTTCAAAGTACTGTAAAATATTCTCTCTCTCTCTCTCTCTCTCTCTCTCTGTACACTGAATAAGTATATATGGAAATTTACTGTAATAATTTAGGACTGAAGTAAAGGATTTCTAAGAATTTAAGTAGGAATAAAAAACGCATTAAGATCCAAGCACTGAGTAGGAGAAGAATCATGTTTTGTTTGATACTCAAACAAAGAATGTGGATACAGTATTTTCATAATGAGCTACAAAACCTGCATCTCTGTGAAAATAGTAATAGTTTTTCCTTTCTACATCCTATTTTGTTGTTGTTCAGTCGCACAGTCAATTCCGACCCTTTGTGACCCTATGGACCATTACCCGCCAGGCACCTCTGTCCTCCACCATCTTCCTCGCTGTCCAGGGTATTCTCAAAACTCTCCTCCAACACCACATTTCAAAGGTATCTATTCTTCTGCACTCAGCTTTCCTAATGGTCCAGGTCTCACAACCATACATTACCACAAGGAATACCATTGCTTTGACTATGCGAATTTTTGTTTGCAAGGTGATGTCTCTACTTTTAACTATTTTCCCCAGGTTTCTCATAGCTTGTCTCCCAAGCATCAGTTGCCTTTCTATTTCATGATTGCAATCTCCATCTGCAGTGATATTGGATCCTAAGAAAGTAAAATCTGTCACTGTTTCTACTTCTTCCCCATCTATTTTCCAGGGACTGATAGGGCCTGTTGCCATTATTTTGGTTTTCTTGATGTTGAGTCTCAAGTCAGCTTTTGCACTCTTTTTTCAACCTAAGCAGCAGCTTCTTTAGGTCTTCCTCACTTTCTGCCATTAGGGTAGTATCATCTGCAAATCTCAAGTTGTTGATGTTTCTCCCAGCAATTTTGATCCCAACCTGTGATTCGTCCAACCTTGCATTGTGCATTATGTGCTCTGTGTATAAGTTGAATAAGCAGGGTGACAAAATGCTATTCCAAACCACTCTGTCATTCCGTATTCCGTCCTAACTGTTGCTTCTTGACTCTTGTACAGATTTCTCATGAGGCATATAAAGGTGTTCTGGTATTCCCATCTCTTAAATTACTTGCCACATTTTGTTGTGGTCCACACAGTCAAAGGCCTTGGTGTAGTCAATGAAACAGAAGTAGTTTCTGATATTCCTTTGTTTTCTCCATGATCCAATGTATGTTGGCAATGTGGTCTCTAGTTCCCCTGCCTCTTTGGAACCCAGCCTGCACTTCTGGTAATTCTCTCTCCACCTGCTGCTGAAGTCTATCCTGTATTATTTTGAGCATTATCTTGCTAGCGTATGGGATGAGCGCAATTGTTCAATATTTGAACATCCTTTGGCATTACCCTTTTTTGGGATTGGAACATATACTGATCTTTTCCAATCTTGTGGCCATTGTTGTGTTTTCCAAATCTGCTGGCATATAGAATACAATAATTTGATTCCATCATCTTTTATGGCTTTGAAAAATTCAGCTGGGATACCATCATCTCCACTGGCTTTGTTGTTCTGACTTCACTCTCTAGGATGTCTGGCTAAAGTTCAATGTTCTCATCATTGTGATTATCAGAGGTGTTTACAATCCTACGGTTTACTGGATAAATAAAAACTAAAGCACAATTGTTCCACTATCTCTAACAGTTCGGCAAAAGTAAATTTAAAAAGCATTTTATTCATTATTCTGAATGAGAAATCATAATAAGTGTTACAACTTTTCATAATAATTTTGATACTATTTTTAGATTTTATTTATTTATTTATTTTGTTAAATTTCTATACCCCCCACTCGACCAAGGCCGACTCAGGGCGGTTCATAAATCTTTATTTTCATTGTCCTGCACAGAACAACCAAATTGGGGGGGAAAAACACTTATCAACTCAACAAAACCTAAGCAAAATACAACTATACAAAATTATCAACATATTCCCACCCCACATATACACATTTAACCCCTAAAAAGCTCTAAAACTCTAAGGCTCTAAAAACTCTAAAACTCTAAAAACTATATACAGAAGCTCCCTCATAGACTGCATTGCACTACATTCAAAGCCAGAACCGCTTTTGGGTAGAAACTATTTCTCAAGCGGCTGGTCCTGGTCTTTATGACCCTATACCTGAAACGCTGAAACTTAACTTGAGAAGGAAAAACACACCAGTGTGAAACACACCTTTTCCGGGGTGGGTGGGGGTGGGGGGTGGATGAAAGGTAAAGGATACCTTAGAGACCGCATCGTCCCAAGAGTGTCTGCCCGTCCAACCAGAGCGGACCGGAGGGGCTCTCTAATAGTGCCATCAACCAGGGGTGCACATCTGTCTAGCACCCGAAGGAGGGCCTTCTCCGTGTCCGCACCAACTCTCTGGAACCTCCTGCCAATAGATCTAAGACTTCAAAGTGAACTGCTGCCCTTCAGGAAAGGAGTGAAGACCTGGCTGGCAGGGCAGGTGTGGGGCCCAAATGGGACTACGGTTCCCGCCTGCTGGCTTTTGTAAGGACTGGGAACTCTCTCTTCTTCTTTTTTTGTATAGTAGGTGGGATGGGTGGGCGGGATATGGGTTTGTTTTTAAAGTGGGTGGGATGTGGGTTTTTATAGTGTTTTATGTGTTTTTAGAATTGTTGTAATGCCGCCCTGAGTCGGGTTCTGCCTGAGTGGGCGGCATATACAAATGCGACTATAAATAAATAAATAAATAAATAAAAGGAAATCACTGCAGAGGCTGGAAAGCTCACCAACTCATGTTTGTAAATGTGATTGCAACCTGAAAGGCTGTTTTGTAAGACAGTAGTTGAAGACCGGTGGTAGCAAGTGGTTTGAATCTTTGCTGGGTGGGTGAGATATTGTAGCACCAGTGAGAGGGACCTCTGGGAGCCGGGTGGTTTAACATCTGGGTAAAAGTTTTGAAGGCCCTTGAGAAACCTCATGAGAGTTGGGTTTCTGAAGAAATGTTTGGCTTTAGAATGTTTGCCTTGATAGGCTATGATGGCAGAAAGGTATGCCTGGAAGGATGAGTGATTGAGACATGAGTCTTTGAGGTGAAGAAGGAAGTGAAGAATGGTGTCCACTGATGGTGAGTGAGCTGATTTTCTGATGGATAGCATAAATTGTTAGAATTTCTTCCATTTATGGGAGTAGTTAGCCCTAGTAGATGGCTTTCTCAATTGGAGCAGGACCTTGGCTACTGTTGGAGAATTCTCCATGCTGCCAGGGTCAGAGTTTCTATGTCTGGATCAGATGTTCTGGGAAGGGGAAGCTACTCCGAGGACACTTCAAGGAGGGTTGCGAAGCATGCCTGTGTGGGCCATCAGGGAGCAGTTAGGATGTATTCACCCTCCTGCAAAAGAGCCATGCAACCAACCACCCAATTTGTAGCAATACTATGAAAGACCTGGTTTATTCACGTTACTTTTTTCTCTGAAAAAGTTCAGCCTTTATTTTTATACCCTGTACATATTCTTCACAATCCTCTTGCTTGTACTGACTCTATCTCTAGAAATCCTATATTTATTAGCATTTCCAGGGTAGGTGTATACTTTGAGAGAGACTTGACATCAGTGGTTGCCAATCTTTTTTTGGCCATGCCCCACCTAAGCATCTCTAAAATCCTGATGCCCCCAACACACATATAATTCTTATTATTCAAAAAGTGAACTCCTATTCACGTGGAGAAAGCCTAAATGTCCATTCACTGTTAATAACTCATTCTTGAATTGCCCACCTTAAAAATCAAATTACCCTGTGGAGCATATGCCCCAGGTTGGGAACCAGACAGACTACAACCTGGATGCAGCTCTGAAGAAATTAGTATAATCCAAAACAAAACAATCCAAAGCAATGCTGGAGATTTTAATAATTGAATCGTAAAAGAGATTCCAAGAATTTCCAGTCCTATACAGTACTATACTTTAAAAAAAAAAACTCAACCCTCTTCTTAGACAAAGACAGACAATTAACACTGAATTGAATTCTTTTTTTCATTAAGGTAATGGGATTTACTTTCCAAGTGGAGTACAAAGAGACAATAAAATGGATTGTTTAAATTATTGTTTAGCTCTTCTTCTTCCCAAACATCTATGGATTTATTTATTTCTAACTCAAATTTCTATGCCGCCCAATCAGGCAAACCCGACTCAGGGCGGCTCACAACAGGATTAAAACATACATATTAAAAACAATTAAAACCCCAACATACCTACCCACCTATTAAAAACTAACCACATTAAAACTGCCCGCATTAAAAAGTTGGGGAGGCTTCATTTTATAAGCCAACAGGCGGGGGCCACTCTTCCATCCGGGCCCCACATCTGCCCCGTCAACCAGGTTTTTAATTATTTTCTGAAAGGCAGCAGCTCCGTCTGCTCCTGCAACTCTACTGGCAGGAGGTTCCACAAGGTCAGTGCGGACACGGAAAAGGCCCTCCTTCGTGTGCCAGAGAGGTGAGTCCCTCTGGCAGATGGAACAATTAGAGAGCCCCTCTGGTCCGCTCTGGTTGAACGGACAGACACTCTTGGGACGATGCGGTCTCTTAAGTATCCTGGCCCACTACCATGTAGGGCTTTAAAGGTCAAAACCAGCACCTTCAATTGCACCCGGAGACAAACTGGTAACCAGTGCAGCTCCCGAAGCAATGGTGAGGCGCGAGCATAACGCCCGCACCCCATCACCACCCGGGCTAACGCATTCTGCACCAGCTGTAGCCTCTGAATGGTCGTCAAGGGCAGCCCCATGTAGAGCGCATTGCAATAATCTAGCCTGGAGGTCACCAGAGCATGTGTGACCATGAGCAGGGAGTCCTGATCCAGGAGCGGACGCAACTGACGGATGATGCGAAGCTGTGCGAAAGCCCTCCTGGCCACGGCCGTCACCTGATCTACAAGTAGCAGGCCTGAATCCAGGAGGACCCCTAAGTTGTGTACTGGGTCTGTCTGGGGCAAAGCAGCCCCATCCAAGACCAAAGTTGGCAGCTCCCTGGATAACTCAGGGGGCCCTATCCATAGCCACTCAGTCTTGGAGGAATTCAATTGTAGCCCGTTGTCCCCCATCCAGACCCCAACAGCTTCCAGACATCTGGATAGGACATTGACCACATACTGATGATACCTCACCCCATGAGAACGGGTAATCTCGCCCAGCGGCTTCATGTAGATGTTGAATAGGAGAGGAGAGAGCACCGAGCCCTGGGGCCTAGGGCTGGACCTCTCACTCTCCAACCACACCGACTGGGTCCGGCCCCCCAGAAATGAGTAAAACCAGAATAACACAGTACCCTGGATCCCCAATCCTTTGAGCCGTTCCAGAAGGATACCAAGGCTTCATTATAAAGAATTCTATAACATTAGAGTAAACAGCATAGGATATTTGGCTCATTTGAGTTCTTAAAGAGGAATTAACAAAATTAGCTTACATTTTAAATTATTCTGGAGTAAAGGTAACTGGAACAAAAACAGCACTTCACACAACACTAAATACAGCATTATCATAATATTTTGTATTTTCAAGGCACAGAGACATATACAATTTATTAAAATGTTTTAAAACAACTATGCCTCTTGCCTGTACTGGCTGACTTTGCAGAAAAGCATTTGCTGCTAGAGTTGCCAACCATTTAACTGTCAGTAAGAGATAACAAAATTGCTTCTGGAAGAGACATATTCCTGTTCTTAAAGAAGTCTTATAGGCCTAAAACAGCATCTTTTCAGGAATTTAACTTTTGTATGAATGTACTGTCTTAGTATCTACTGTGAAGAAGATTCCAATATAAACAAATCTCAAAAACATATGTACAGTATTCTGTTCTTTGTCAAATATGCACTTTCTTAGCTGAACATTCTTAACAAAAATCTTAATTTGATTCTGTAATTTCATTCAAAATTAGCAACTGTTGCTATCAAAGAGACCAACACAAATGTAAGAACAAGATTATTTACAAATATATATATTTCTGAGTTTTGAGATTTCTCAACTTATGGCCTGGGGCCCAGATGCGGCCTGTTACAGAAGTGCCATATGTGGCAGGCAGGGCAAAATGGCCGTCCGGCCCCTGAAGCTGTCTGAGGGAGCGTGACCTGGGCCTCGGCTTGAAAAGGTTAAGAACCCCTGTACTAAAGAGACTAAATTGAAACAAACTTGTTTTAAGAATAAATGATCATCATTAAAAGTAACACATTGTCATTATACTCAGAGCACCGGGGAAAACACAATTAAAATAATGACTCTGATCCCATGTGATTCTCTCAACTATCAATCTACTCAAAACAGATTTGAACACTGACACAGCAATCCTATACTCGACTGGAGTTAACTCTTGGGTAAATGGATATCAAGTTGTAGCTGAAATTGCTCTCAGGATATAAACAGAGACAATACTCTAAACACTTCAGCAGACACTCATTTATTGTAGCATTTCATATGAATTGCCAACTCTTTGCAAATGAATTATGCAATCTATATAACTTCACAACAATTTTTGCAAATTTCATCCGGTGAGTTCACAACAGATTTTGAACTGTTATTTTTTTCCTTCTATGCAGAAAAGGAGAGAATGCGCTCATCTAATATTTCACAATCAATTTTGGAGAAAAAACAGGAATACAACATACACTCTTTATGCCCACAATGACTGCAGTGGCTGAAGTGGCTAAGATGCTGACTGGGAGGCAGAAGGTCAGCAATTTGATTCCCGAGTACTGCAGGATGGAATGAGCTCCCGTCTTTGTCCCAGCTCCTGCCAACCTAGCAGTTCAAAAGCAAGACATTGCAAGTAGATAAATAGGGACCACTTCGGTGGGAAGGTAACAGCGCTCCGGTGTCTAGTCATGCCTGCCACACATGACCACGGAAACGTCTGCAGCAGCAGATAGCGCTGGCTCTTCGGCTTTGGAACAGAGATGAGCACTGCATCCTAGAGTCGGATACGACTGGCTTTCAAGCAAAGGAAACCTTTACCTTTACCTAAGTGACAAAGTGGTCAAAATATAAGGATCTTGCCACAATCAACATTAGCCACGTCAGTTAAACAGAACCATTTTTAGAGGTAGGTTAATTTTAAATACTGTATTGGAAAACTGAGAGATGTGGTAAAATGTATTTCATCTATTCTAGAGCCATGGTTCCAATGTGGGGGCACACAGCCCACAGGGAGGCAATTTGAATTTTAAGGGGGGCAATTCAAGAATGAGTTATTAACAGCTTTTTAGGCTTCCTCCACATGAATAGGAGCACTTTTTGAATAATAAGAATTATGTGTCACAGTGTGTGTGCGTGCATGCATGTGTGTGTGCAACACACACATAAACATGCCAATAATACCATCTTCTGGCAATATAAATCTTTAATAGAATTCAATACTTCCTATTCTCCAACCCCTTCAGGTTCTGAGGCTCTCTAAGGTTACCTTTTGTCATTGGGAAGCCTTTCAGAGCTTCAGGATGGGGGCAGGGGAACCTTTCATTCTGGAAAATCAGCACCAGTGGTCCCACTGCTAATAGTAGTGACCTGGCTAGGGTTCTGATATTAAAGCCTACACATCATGAGGCTCTCGAAGGCTTCCCAAGAGCAAAAGGGATTTCTAGGGAGCCTGGGAACCTGCAGGGAGGATATGAAGTTTTTAATTACATTAAATTAAAGATGATGATGATGATGTCATCTGACTGGCACAGTGTAAATGTACGCCAAGAGAATTTCAGCCATTATGTTATGTCAACCTTGATATTAATAAAATCTATTTTTCTCAATTAAATTGTAATCACTTTGAAATTATTATACTGTACCTTTTTTCCATTTTTAGCTGAGACAGTACATTGGCTGATCAGTGCTTTTGAGAACTGACTTAGGCTTCTGGGAATTGAAGTTCAAAAACCAAAGGTTGGGAAAAACTGAGCTAAGATATATAGTGTCTACTGACACTCGAAAGATTGATAGTGTAAACAAATGGTAAAAAAAGGACCAGACCAGAATGTTCAACTGCTTTCTTGCCCCATTTCTGATCACTATTTAAAGATAATATTAAAGGAACAGCACTTCTTTAAATAAAGGAAATCAGTCTCCTAACTTCCTTGAAGTTTCAGAGCAACTAACATTCTAGCTGGGCAATGTGTATTCAGAAGGCTGTTTTTAAATTTGTCACTTATGCTACTATATGTTCAACTATAAAAGCAACAACTAGCATGGTTCTAGTTTGTATAAAAATGACTTCCAGACACAGTGCTGGATTATTCAGTTACCTTTCCCCTCAATACGCTTATGGGAAATGTCTTGTACATTCAAGCTGTAGTAGATATTTATGCATATATGAAGCAGAATCTAACAAAGTGGTTAGATAAATATACACATATAGAATCACAGCAAAATAAAGAAAACATTAATAACCACATTATAAATATGGCACTCACCTTGCAGCAGGAAGTCCTCTTTTGTTAAGGTCAGCTCTTACTTTCTCTCCCACATGTCTATAAATCTCCACAATTGCCAATATTGCAGCATCTCTCACCTGTCAGATTACAGTGCATATATTAAATCCTAAAACATATTGAACAGTACAACACATTTTAGGTCTAATCTTCCACGGTTTTTAACCACCACTATACATGCCAACCTCTCAAAGCTGTATATATCAAGAAAGGGAAATAAATGAAACAATGTTGCAATAGTTTAAGGACTCAGTTGTATCACTGCTGGCTCTTTCCAAATGTACTGACCAAAAAGTTTGAGGAAGAGTACACTATCATACCTCTTAAAGTCCAATAAGACAAATCTCAAAAGGCTAATGTGCCTGATATTATTACACTAGAAATTATTGAAGCTAATCTTGGCACTCCAGCTGTTCTTGGACTTCAATTACCAGAAGCCCAAGTCAAAGTTTGTCATCACTGACTTAAGTGTTGGTGGGGTTATTTTTTCTACAAAGGATCAAAGATGATTAAAGAAAATAATTCTCTCTCTTGCAGGAGTTGATACCATTCTAAGGCTGAAATTCTGTTGTGCAACTTACACCTGCAAAAAGGTGATGACATAACTTTTGTGCAATAATTAAAACCCTCTGTTCATTGTGCAGCTTTTCCAACTTCCATGCAATCCTTCTCCTTCCATAAAAGCTATGGAAGCTGAAGAACAAAAGGAGGAAGCTTTTAATTTAATCTTTTCACAGGTGTAAGCTACACAACAGGATTCAGCCTATATCTTTTAAAAACTTCAGAGGAGCCAGTCAGACACTACAAAATCAAAATAATTAAAAATAAGATTATAGCCTTACCTGGCTATTGGAGTCCCCAGATAAGGTACATAAATGTGGCACCAGTTTGTTGAGAATTAATGATTGGGCACCATAACTAAAAGAAAGGATCAGACAGTCAGCAACAAAATACACCAGCTCTAATATTATCTATTTACTAAATCCTTAAAACTTGTAAATACTACATTCAAAAACTTAGAAACCAAAGTTCAAAGTAAATTGACTATTATTTTCAGTTTAATAATCTCTTTTTGAGGACTAAGTTCAAGTAAAAGAACACTCACTACTGAAAGGGAAACACATTCATATTGATTTATTTTCATAAAAATAAAATACATACACATTTAGTGTTGCAACAAGACACAGGCACACTCCTTCTCGTGAACGATAGTTCTTGTGTTTGAAACCAGCAGCAAGTCGTTCCCAAATGAACTATAAAAAAAGGGGGAGGTTAGGTTATTGAATGAAAATGCATACTCTTTTGATACTAAGGTAAATGCCTAAGAGCAAATATAAATTAATATTATAGTTAAATATTATAGGTTTCCTTTGAAACAATAAGTGTCAATCAAACTAATTTACACTTATTTTACACTGATACTGGCCCAAAACCCTTGTGCCAAGAAAAGCACAGATCATCAAGTATTTTAGTTTTTAGCAAGCAGACAATAAGAACTGCATCTGAGGATTCAGTTCAGTGCTTCCCAATCTTCCATTGTTTTTTTTAAAAAACCCAGACTTCAAAACGTTGCTTACTTGCCTGAATTTCTTCTAGAAATTATTGTTTTTAAAGTACCAATGTACTTCCGAAGTATTTATTTTGTGCACTCACATGTCTCTTCCTATTTGCCCTCCATTTCCAATGTTCATTCTGTTCTTCAGTGAGCTCCTCAGATGATCTCTAGATCTTTCCTCGGGTGTGAGTTACTTGAAATACACTCACTTAAAGCTTCCATGTACTGTATATTCATCGTCACATGTTTATTTTCCCCTTTCGTCCCTTACTTGCTTATCTTTATAATCTATGAGCCCCCGGGAACTCTGCTATATCTGGCGATGCTGAAAACTTGATGGTAACAGGACTAGGTTTGCAATGATATTTCAAAGCAATCCGACTCAAACTCCGCCTCCCTTCAGCTTCAATGATGCCATTACAATCTCCGTAGTTCAGCAGGCATTAAGGAGAAGAAAGGTTGCCTAGCAACTACTGCACAGTGAGCACATTTCCCAGACTGCAGCATTTTATGATTTAGCCCCTCCCAGTATTCAAGCCATGTTGTAGCACTATCAAAACAGACAATGTCGCATGCATACGTATGGGGTTATTAAAATGTCATTGTTCTTAACTTTGAGACAACTGAAAAAATATCAGGCATGCAACTAGAAACTATCAGGCATATATTCTGCAATTTTAGGTACAGTATGTTGTTTTAAACAATGTTCAAACGTTTGACTAGATTTTTAATTCAAAATGGAACCATGCCTTTTCTGTGTGGTAACACAAAATTACTATCTTAATTTTAGAAAGATGTTCAACTGTCAAATCCACTGTTAGAAAAAGCACAAGCCTATATTTATTAGACATTGATATAGTTTGGTTATTTTTGAAGCATTCTTTAAAGGTACTGGACTGACACATGTGGAGCTGGAATCTTTGCAAACATTTGGCAACAATATTCTTTCAGTGATGGCGAACCTCGGCACTCCAGTTGTTCTTGAACTTCAATTCCTAGAAGCCCTGATCAGCAGGAGTGCTGAATTGGATTTCTAGGAATTGAAGTCCAAGAACACCTGGAGTGCCAAGGTTCACCATCACTGTACTAGGCTTTTGTTATATTTGTGGAGTGGACACAAAATCGCAGCAACAAAAATAATGACTTGACATGACATTTCTAAAAAATGGGTCAAAAAGCCATCAAAATTAGCAGAAATCCTGAGCTTATCAGCAAATAGGATTTTCTTACAATATTCCAATAAGTGCATAAAATAATTGATTTCTGAGAGTGAATGTGGATTTGTGGAGAGATAGAAGAACGTGAAAAATAGATATGCTTAGAAAGCTGAAAAGTTTAGGATCAGCTATTTTTAAACTTTAACATCATGTGTCTTT
This sequence comes from Bradypodion ventrale, assembly GCA_035047345.1. Taxonomy (NCBI): domain Eukaryota; kingdom Metazoa; phylum Chordata; class Lepidosauria; order Squamata; family Chamaeleonidae; genus Bradypodion; species Bradypodion ventrale. Next base: position 78,242,821 of record JAWDJE010000006.1, on the reverse strand, counting down.
TTGATTTCTGAAAAACCCTCATTCTTCCAACTCCTCTCCTTCCCCATCATATTTGAAATTTAAAAAAATACAAATCACAATTTTAAATTCACAAAAATGTAATCAAAATATTTTAAATAATAATAATAATGTTGTGTCAGAAAATATCCTGGGTTAAAAGGATTTTTGCAGAAGAAACTCCACTCAGAGAATGCCCAAATGAGGCTCCTCCTTTCATGTCCCCAAGAGCTGGAACAGAGACAGGCGCTTAATCTGTCATGCAGTACCCAGGTCTCGAACTGCCGACTTGCCAGCTTTCTAGCTAACAAGGTGAGCTTTTTAACCACTGAGCCATCACAGTGGTTAAGTACAAATAATTTGACAATTAGTTTGAAGAAACAACAGAAATCCATCTAGAAATAAGAGTTGTTTAAGCTGTTAATGAAAAAATATTTCAGAGGCTCAAGCTCCTTTCCAGTCTGATAACCAATAGGTTATGAAAGTGGCAGCAATCATTTTGTTCAATACAGAACATCCTAAGGTAACATGGTAAGAATATCAACCAATGATGGCTATAATTTTCAACCCAACTCAAGAAATTTCAACATGGTTTCATTCAAACAGAAAAGATCTAGCACTGCTGAAAAGCTAAAATTAGGCACAGATTAATGCAAGAATGAGGAGCAAGCTCTGGCCAAAATCCAGTCTATGGACAATCTGACTCTTTACCAGAATGTCGTTTTCTAAAACTAATGGAACTCTTGCTATTTTCTTTTGTCTCTGATTGCAAAAAACAACATGAGTTCACCTTTCCCATCAACATGTCAAAACAGTACCACAACAAGAGATGTTTGTAAAATGTAAACATGTGTGGCTCATTTGTGATAATGAAAGGCTTAAAAAAACACAAGCTATGAATGAATGAAGTTATTATTATAAGATAAATGCAAATGTATTACCTTTACAAGAAAAAAAAGAAATTGAAGACACACAAACTAATATATTAGTTAAAAATCTGTCACTATACAATGAAGCCTAAATCAACTGTTAAGCAACTTAGACCCACGGAATCACTGGAAATTGCATAAATGTTCAACTATCAAGTTTCAACTGATTCAGTAGGTTAATTCTAATTGGGACTAGCAAACAAATTTAAGCCTAATTTTATTAAATGAACCAATTTTATTAAAAGAACTCTGCAAAGACTGCTATAGGTTGGATCCAACTTAGTAGTAAATAATCATTATTAATTTTGTTAACGAGAGCTACATGAATCAATTGACAATTCTTTGATATGCCACAAAGATTCTTCTAGCAGGACAAAACTTCCTCTCAATATTCCTTTTACTACTATAATTCCATGAACACTTTCTTTCTGTCAGCGTGTTGCACTATTTAAAATTATGGAGGTACTGTATATGAAATACAGATAAAATAAAAACCAAATTAAAATGTTAAAATAATTAGACTATTTCTGACCAGAACTGGGCTACTTAAATAATGTTATCTCAGCCATTTACAAGATCTTCTTTCGTACATGTGACAGAGCATAAATTGCATATGCATAAATGCTGCATTGATTTAATTAAACCATATTCACAGGAAAAAATCCTGTACCTGAGTAGCTTCATTTTACTTGATTATCCTTTGATTTTTCTACTTCCCTTCAAAGTCTATTACAGGGGTGGTCAACCTATGGCCTGTGGGCTGGACCAGGCCCACAGCACCATTTCATGTGGTCCTCCGTCGCCCTCACTGCCACTGGAAGCAGACACATTTACAACCGCTATAAAACACGCCCTCTGTAAACGCTGCCATAAATGCACCCATGGCTGTTGTAAACGCATTTATGACAGCTGTGGATGTGTTTTACGGCGTTTACGACGGGAGGAACCACTTGGCTGGCTCACTCAGCTGTCTGGGGGGCGTGGTCTGGCCCACGACGCAAAAAGTTTAGGAACCTCAAAGTCCACCACCACCCAACATAGACCATATTATGACAAATCTGCACTTCACTGTATTTTTCTTAGTATCAGTTTATTAATATATAAATAAATTAAACAATTAGTCCATCTACCTCAAGAGAGTTACAAAGTTATCAGAAATAGGGATTTTTTTTCCAAACAGGGGAGGAATGAACATTATTTTAAATTCAGTTTTTGCAGTGTTACTCTGAACACAAATGCTGACATATCTTCCACAATTTTAAGAATATGCAACACTTCATTAGACATCTATCTTCAGGAAAGAAGATAACCTAATATCATTAGTACAATTAAGCTGTAATTCTTAAAGAAATCTTGCTTACAAGAAATGACATGCAAGATCAATTTTCAACTTAAAAATCAAAAACCTTTATCTACACAGTAATTCTCAGTGTTCAATGGCCATGTACAAAAGTGAAGATTCCTTATATCTTTAATATTTATGCAAAAGAGAGAATTTTGCTAGAAGCAGTATGTAACATTGGAAGAAAAAACATTTGCTGAAATTTTCTTTTTAACAGATTTTTTTAAGGTTACAGGAGATTATGTCTCCTTTGTTTCTAGTTTCAATTCCTTGCTGCACTACAATTTGGCTGAACATAAATAGATTGGGAAACTTCCTAAATTCCAAAAACATCATACCATTGGTGAAGCTACTTCATCCATTAACTTCAAAACAAGATTTTGTGCTTGTTCTCGAACTTGATCTTTGGCATCTCCCATTCGATCCATCAAAACTACCAGAACTAGGAGACAGAAACAAGAATTAAAGTGCTATATAACAGAAATTTATCATGAAGAATGTATTATGAACATCAATGTCAAGGTCCCGGGGATTTGACCAAGCTTGGCTCTCGCCAGTGGCGCAATGGTGGCTGGGATTATTAGGGCAAAGGCTATTTTGTAGATAACCCACCCATTTTTATTTATTTATTTATTTTATTCCACTTGCACCCTACCCATCTGGGAAGTCTTCCCCACTCTGAGCAGCTAAGAAACAACTTTTTTTTTTTAAAGTATACTTCTGTCCCGGATTTGTGGGAGAGAATTATGGCAACTCTAAGTAAAAAGGTTCTGCATGCACCTGATTTCACATTTAATTTGGGCCTTGCATGTTATATATGCTCATATGATCCATGAAGGCCATAAATATGATACGTGGCAATGCTCTATGTACAGGCCTCACAACCCGGATTCCCAATGTATTTCTTACATGATTTCATCAATTTTTAATTAGGCTGCACTGGGAGAAATATCCATATCAAATAGATATTTGTAGCAGATCCTTGGAGAAATAATTCTGAAAATTATAAAACTGTAGCTGCAATAAATTAAATACTTCCTTTAAGACTTGAAATTATGAATCTTAGATTTTTTTAAAAGCAAAAATGTAGTAAACTGAACTGGTGTATCTAAAACAGTGTAAAGCACTGTTTCTCAAAAATGGGGCACACGCCCCGCAGCAGGACTTCATTCCCAGAAGCCTAAGTCAGTACAGTGGCTGATCACTGCTTGGGGAATTGACTTAGGCTTCTGGGAATTGAAGTCCAAAAACGAAAGGTTGAGAAACACTGGTGTAAAGTCATTTTCAAAGCTCTAAAAGATGATGGTGTCAAATTACTACATTCAATATGCCAGCAAATTTGGAAAACAAAACAGTGGCCACAGGATTGGAAAAGATCAGTATACGTCCCAATCCCAAAAAAGGGCAATGCCAAAGAATGCTCAAATTATCGAACAATTGCACTCATCCCACACGCCAGCAAGGTGATGCTCAAGATAATACAGGATAGACTTCAGCAACATGTGGAGAGAGAACTACCAGAGGTGCAGGCCGGTTTCAGAAGAGGTAGGGGGACTAGAGACCATATTGCCAACATACGCTGGATCATGGAGAAAACAAAGGAATACCAGAAACAAGTTTACTTTTGTTTTATCGACTACACTAAGGCATTTGACTGTGTGGACCACAACAAGATGTGGCAAGTAATTAAAGAGATGGGAATACCAGAGCACCTCACATGTCTCCTGAGAAATCTGTACATGAACCAAGAAGCAACAGTTAGGACAGAACACGGAATGACAGAGTGGTTTGGAATAGGAAAAGGAGTAAGACAAGGCTGCATTTTATCACCCTGTTTATTCAATCTATACACAGAGCACATAATGCGCAATGCAGGGATGGAGGAATCACAATATGGGATTAAAATTGCTGGGAGAAACATCAACAATCTGAGATATGCAGACGATACCACCCTAATGGCAGAAAGTGAGGAAGATCTAAGGAGCCTCTTGATTGGATTGAAGGAGGAGAGTGAAAAAGCTGGCCTGAGACTCAATATCAAGAAAACCAAGATAATGGCAACAGGCCCCATCAGTTCCTGGAAAATAGATGGGGAAGAAGTAGAAGCAGTGACAGATTTTACATTCCTTGGATCAAAGATCACTGCAGATGGGGATTGCAGCCATGAAATAAAAAGGCGACTGATTCTTGGGAGACAAGCCATGAGAAACCTGGGGAACATAGTGAAAAGCAGAGATATCACATTGCAAACAAAAATTAGAATAGTCAAAGCAATGGTATTCCCAGTGGTAATGTATGGGTGTGAGAGCTGGACCATTAGGAAGGCTGAGCGCAGAAGAATAGATGCCTTTGAAATGTGGTGTTGGAGGAGAGTTTTGAGGGTACCCTGGACAGCGAGGAGAACAAATAGGTCAATCTTAGAAGAAATCAACCCTGACTGCTCATTGGAAGGTCTAATAGTAAAGACGAAGCTGAAGTACTTTGGACATCAAATGAGAAGGGAGGATTCGCTTGAGAAGGCCTTGATGTTGGGAAAGGTGGAGGGCAAAAGAAGAAGGGGGAGGCCAAAGATGAGATGGCTAGATGGGATTGTAGACACAATGGGTACAGAACTGGGAGTGCTGAGGGGGATGGTGGAGGACAGAGGCGCCTGGAGAAAAATGGTCTATAGGGTCGCAAAGGGTCGGAATCGACTGTGCGACTGAACAACAACAAGAGGAATTTACTCTCCAAGTCCCCACTCTAGTTTCAATCAACTACTGAGTTTTAGCTATTTTTATTTGAATAGTATTAAAACCAATATGGGACTCTGATTCTTTAACCAACACAACATAGCTGAAATTAGATGTAAGCCAGCATTCTGTTTCTTTGTACAGCGACTGTTAATATCACAAAAGGTTGTCTCTACTGAATGTTAGTTTTCTGTACTTCATTCAATTCCATATGCAGAACTGCTTAAATACTACTCAGTGTGCGTACACATGTTCACAAATGTATGTATGTGCCCACATACCATTTAGTTGTTTTTTCAAATTGTTGTTAACAATACAAGACTTTTCTCTTGTCTTGTCTATCAAACTAATTAATATGAAACATTGTTTCTTCAGTACTGGATCAGTACAGAAGGAATGATCTATATATGATGCTACATTTTAAAACACCCTTCTAAATTTACTGCTTTGTCATTATATATATATATATTGTTATAGCAGAAAAATACCAGCAGACTTAAAAATATTTCATAACACACACATTTTCATGTTTTTAAAATGTATTTTGTGTATCATATGCTAAACATGTCTTCTAGATACATATAAAGTGTCATAGAAACTAAATGAACTTTCAATGAAAGCTTTCACTGATTACACTGCACAATAATCATTTTGCTACTGGGAATAACACATGTGGATTTATATGATATCAAGTGTGCTGATTCCAAATCTGAACTCAGAATTTGCCTATCACGTACAGATTTTAAGTTAGAGACGTGCTATAGCGGTTCAAATGGTATTGGGTAATGTATTTTTACATGGGGACATTATAACAGTTGCAGCTACCACTATGCCTGCTGCTGCCTCAGCTGAATCATGTCTCCTGGTGGCATGCATGTTCTAGCAGTGGCTGAGCATGTCTGGGCAAGTCAGTGAGCTGATGTCAGAAATAGGAATATAAGGCGAGATGGACCAATGGCTTGTCTCTAGTGTGAAACCATCTTATTGGATAGTACAGCTAGGCCATAGTGAGTCTGTTTTGAGCTAAAGATGAGTAGGTGCAGCTGTGTTAATAAACCGGACAATTTTTGCTACATTTGTGGCAAATATACCCCACGTGATCAACGCAAGAACCTAAACAAAAGGGTGAGATTTGCTAACTTAATATCCTGATGTCCTAGGCAGAATCGGACTTCAGATTTGGATTCAGTGCACTTGGTTTAGTATAGAACACATGAATTAGACCAAGACGCAATTTTTTTTTGTGATGCAGTGTTACCAATATTTCATGTTGTGAAAAAGACACTTCCTGCTGAGTGCTGGGCTAGGGGAAGAAGTACCATTATAGTACACAATTGACTCACATTTTCCTTTGCTGTTGTCAAATACAGGTGAAATTCAGAAAATTAGAATATCGTGCAAATGTTCATTCAGTTCAGTAATGCAATTTAAAACGTGAAACAAATATATGAGATAGACTCATTGCATGCAAAGTGAGATAGTTCAAGCCTTAGTTTGTTATAATATTGATGCTTATGGATTACAGTTTATGAAAACCCCAACCCCCCAATCTCATATACCCCATAATCATCACATAATCTCATGTACGCTGTACGCCATGATCATCACAAATATAACGAATTAAGGCATGACATCTCTCCCTTTGCATGTAGTGAGTCTATCTCATATATTTGTTTCACCTTTTAAGTGAAATGAATGAACATTTGCACGATATTCTAATTTTCCGAGTTTCACCTGTATATCTGAAACAGTAGGCGATGTTTTAAGTTGTGAAAATCATTTGAACAACATATCTCAAATTTTTAATTTCTTAGCTCAATAACTGGCTTTACTTTCCATTGAAAACTCTGTTTTTATAATACTTGCTCATTATTAGGAAGGCCTTATAAGGGGGGGACCCTGCTTACTGAAACTGCAGTAATAATTAAATGGTGAAAAAGTGCATGTAGATTTTTGCTATCATTTTCAGGAACACTTAAGCTCTTAACAAAGCATCAAACAAAAGACTTGAAGAATTTCTATTTGCCCTCAGACAACCCAAACATACCTAGATCTTTTCAAAGAGTTTAATCCTAGAATAATGAACCTGAATGGTAGTTAACGTCAGAAATGATCTTACGTGACCAAAGCTATTCTGTGATTTGATCTGAATAAGTCTGACATTTGAAAGCACTAATGAGACACTTTCCCTAACATTTTTGGAGTCAAAACTAGATGAACACAAACAGGCATACATTATTGAAACTGGGAAATCTTGTGTCTCTGTATTCTTGAAACTGCTATAGTGGTAGAAATTTTTCCCCCCTAGTAGTCAGATCTTCCTCTCTCCTTCCAATCTCTTTCACTTACATAATATATTCAATAATACTCTAAGTCCACACACAATTCTCTTCCTCAGTTCCAATCAAAGAACACAGAAGGCACTTTCAACATACAAAGCATCCCAACCCACTCCCTTGTGATTTATGTTCTGCTCTTGTCCTCCTCTCTGAGACTCTCTTTGTTTGTACTTGTTCATATGGGTGGGACCAGAATTAATTAGTTAATTACTGGCACCAAATATATCTGAAGGTTGTATAGGCAATGTTTTAAGTAGGAAAATCATATTACTCAAAGAATATACCACCTATCTGGGATATTATCGCACTCTGGGTGATTTACAGTACTAAAAACAACATAATACACTCTTACAAAAAAAATTCCCATCGAGGCGGATATAAAGTGATGTAACCATGAAAATAAAGAAAAATACTAACTGAAAAAAACATGTTCAGAAAATTAAAAATGAAAAAACATTCTATCCTACTAGATTGTACTGATTTAAACCAATTAGCTGCCTGGAGAAAGTTCTTAAAAGCCTCCATGAACAATTCTTGTTTTAAGAAGTTTCTTAAATACATCCAGGATCGGGGCCTGATACAGCTCCGCTGGAAAGGTATTCCAAAGTTTAGGTACCTGAGAAGGCCCAGTTTCTCATATGAGTCTTCCTAGCCACTCTCAGTGTCAGCACCTGGAGCTGTGCTGTTTGGGAGGATCGGGTGATGTGAGTAGCCATTATTTGGGAGAAACATTTGGAGAGATAGCAAGGTTTCTAAACTGTATAGGGCTTTCTATGTCAATATTAATACCTTGCGCTGATACAGAATGGATTCGGTAACTAGTGCAGCTTCACCAGGGCTTGGTCAATATGTTGGAATTTCTTCAATCTGATTATCAATTTGGCTGCTGCATTCTGGACCTAGGGTTGCCATAATTCTCTCCCGCCAAACCGGGACAGCCACGTGACATCATTGCATTCTTCTAATTCTAAGGCCCCGTGGAATTCCTGTCCAGGGGGTGCAGCCTCTGTCAGTTTAAAATAAACTGTAGTCAAGAGGCTGTTCCTTTATTTTTGAATGAAAATTTCTTGGGCCACTCTTGAAATTGCCCTTCCTCTCCCTGAGGTCACCGCACCCTCCCCTTCAGCCCCCCAATTGAGTTGGACTCACCCTCAAACCCCACGTGAGGATCCCTTGGAAGAAAGCTCTAAAAAAAGGTCTGGAACGGAAATGCAACTTTTGGAGTCCCCGTTTCCCTACAACCATTGCAGAAGATGTAAATGAATTCTATTACCTTCCCAGCAAAGTAGTACTGTATATACTCGACTATAAGTCATGCTGAATATAAGTCAAGTACCTAATTTGGACCTTTAAAACTAGGAAAATAGATTAACCCAAATAGAAGTTAGGGGTGGAAAATGCAGCAGCTGCTAGTGAGTTTCAATAATTAAAATACATAAAAATATGGTAAAATTAATTAATTTAGACATTTATGTGGGTATGTTTTTGAGTATTTACGTTGACCCAAGTATAAGTCGAGTCACATTTTTGGGGGCTAAAAACCCCAATTTATACTCAAGTATATATGGTACCTATTTATCTACTGGCAATTTCTTGCTTTTGAACTGCTAGGTTGGCAGGAACTAGGTCAGAGACAGAAGCTCACTCCATTCTGCAGCACTTGGGTCTTGAACTGCTGACCTTCCGGTCATGAAGTTCAGCATCTTAACCACTAAGTCACCACAGTCCCTTTTTACCTATAATAGACACAAAACTCAAGCAAAACTTTCTCCTCAGTAAAAACATATCTCAGGTTTCATGCCACTAAGAAGCAACAAGACTTTAAAAAATTTCCTTTGAGGGGATGTACAGGTGAAACTCGGAAAATTAGAATATCGTGCAAATGTCTATTCATTTCACTTAAAAGGTGAAACAAATATATGAGATAGACTCACTACATGCAGAGCGAGAGATGTCATGTCTTAATTCATTATAATTGTGATGATCATGGCGTACAGCGTACATGAGATTATGTGATAATTACTGGGTACATGAGATTGGGGGGTTGGGGTTTTCATAAACTGTAAGCCATAGGCATCAATATTATAACAAAATAAGGCTTGAACTATCTCGCTTTGCATGTAATGAGTCTATCTCATATGTTTGTTTCACGTTTTAAGTTGCATTACTGAACTGAATGAACATTTGCACGATATTCTAATTTTCCGAGTTTCACCTGTACGTTTAGAAGAGTTTGCAATTATTTACAACATAATGATTTAGCAGAAAAACTGTTATCTAGGGAAGGGTGGTTGGGGATTTGATCCATGATGACAAATATAAGGAGAGCACAAAACTCCTCAACTGCACATTTATGTTGGTGTGTGTCATTTCACATTTATAAACCTTGTACCTCGGCTAATTTTCACAGAACCAATTTGCTGGGTATCCTCAGCCTATCTCCTGGAGTCTCCAGAATTGTGTCTCTCACATACTTCTCTTGCTTACTTCATTCTGCCAGGCCTGGCTGCTGTGGAGATGCCCTGAACATCATGGTTGTCAGCAGGAAGCAATAGCAGAAAAATTGCATTGCACTGCAGTATTGTTAGGGATGCAGCAAGGAGTCAAGGAGAACAAAGATGCTTGCTTATTCCCTTGTCCACCCACGCTGCCTCTTTTTCAACCAGGCCTTGCAATGGGTGCAGCAGCACATTATGAAATCTGGCATTTTTATGTGCATGTTGGGTGTATTTTGTGCAGTTACAGTTCAGCTTAACAAATGTGTCACAGAAGAAGTGGATTATTTGAAAAATCACTTTCTCTATTGCCCTTTGGAAACTGCTGAAAAGCAAATCCCACAATCCCTGATCACTGGGTGGGGTTGATGGAATCAAACACTACTGTATCTGGAATATAACATGTTCCATGTCTTAAAAAACCCAATGGTATAACCCCCCCCCCAGCAGCTGTTCCTTTGTATTTTAAAAGGAAACCAAGAATTTAAATATGTATACTCCACTCAATAAATATAAATGTGTTTGCATGTAAAGAAATATGTGTGTATTTTTGTCTGTAGATATGCAATACAGGATACTAAAACATTACAGATATAGCCATTACATGTATGGCTTTGATAACAGGAATCCTAAAGACATATAGTACAGTATATGCAATGTATCATTGCAAAACATAGGGACTCCCTTCATACCTAACAGACACTATGTTGTATGTTTTTGCATTGAAACATCATCTGAATCTAGGTCATCTGTTATGTGCTGTCAAAATTGCTTCCAACTTTTGGTGATCTTGCAAATTAATGACCTTCAAAAGTTCATACTATTACCAGCCCTGCTCAAGCTCAAGGCAATGGATTTCTTACAACATACAGATGCAGCAGCAACATTTGGATAATTCAAGACAAATATGAAATAATTTTTATACTATTAAATATATTAGTTGATCAATTAACAATTTTATTAAGGCTTTCATTAGAAACTAATAACCGTGCCTACATCACTCATCTTCAGTTTTTTCAAAGAAAATACAAAAACTACTCACCAGTTCCTACATAAGATTTAAAGTGTCCCTGAAGTCGGTCAACAAAGGCCCCTAGTAGATCTAGTCCAAGTAATGACACCTACAGAAATAATTAAAGCATTAAGAAACATGAATGCAATGCTTTACCCAAATATCTAAGTCAGTCTCACAGATCTATGGCCTTTGACAAAATAGGTTTTTAAAATCAAATGTTTGATCATGTAAACTATAATAAATTATACTATGTATTTAAACCACTTGTACAGTATGACCTTCAGCCCATATTAAGCTTCTACTTTAGCCTGGATTAATTTGATTTAAATAAAATCAATTTAAATCACTAGTCAGTAAGACTAGACTTAAATGATGATTTTCTATATAAAGACTCATAAAGGCTCAGTTTCATTTTCATTTTTATTGGTTGCCCCCTCCTCACACTATTGTACAGATCTACTCCAGTCCCAACAATCTGCTTCTTTTCACGGATTCTTTTTAAAACTTAGCACATAGTCTCTGCCACAACCATGGACTAAGTCTCATACAATTCTCATACTAAAGCCAGATAAAAATTTAGAAGTTGACCCCTTTACTTTAATAAATCAGAACTGCACATTTTAACCAACAGAATGGGCCAAACAATTGATTCCTATGTAACATTGGGTCAATTTGGGTTTACAAGTAAATGACAATGTTCAGACCTCATATGGAGACTCTTTCAATGTGATACACCATAGCTCCAAAGACAAAGTAATAATGCTATTGCAACATTAGACATCAGAAAAAGCATATGACAACGCAGAGAGTGGTTTATTGTCAAAAGATAGGGATATAATGGATTTAAGTTAATCTTTTCTGTCTTGCTTGAAGACAATCTATTCTAATCCAAGAGCATTATTTAGGACTAACAGAATGGATTCTTCCCACATTTTAAATAGATGTGAAACAAAATAGTTGCCCTTTATCACCTTTATTATTTGTCCGTCCCCTAGAAGCAGTAGTTAATTTATTAAGGTATGATCCCATTTTATCCGGAGCACAAATTAACAGTTATATATGTCTCTTGTTATCTGATCAGTACAATTCTAGTTGGACTACCTGAGTATCTCCTGAAAAAATGGCAATGAGAAATTGAAAAATGTTTTCATGCAAGAAAGAGATCAAGAGTAGCAAACACAATACAGAATAAGGGAAACCAAGAAGGAGGGCTAGAGATGTGAAGGAGCAGGGAAAAACCAGAAAAATTCAGAAAAAACACATCCCCACCCCTGTATTTTTTCCTTGAAGACTTTTTTGTTTGTTTTTTCTGAAAAATTGAAAAAAGGAAGAAAATAATTTATAAAAATTTTTATTTTATTTTAGAATGATAAATAAAATATTTAAGACAAGGTGTTCATATAGTCTCCAAATCATTAATAAAAACTAGAGTATTTACAATGTAGCTCAGAAAATGAGTCTGATTAAATTTCATGCCTATGCATTGAATCTTAGTCCCTTCCACATACTGTACTCTCTCTCTCTCCCCCCTTCAATTCCTTGTACGAGAATGGGTGCTTTATGTCTATTTCAGGGGTTCTCAACCTACAGCCTGTGGGCCGGATCCAGCCTGTGGCACCATTCCATCCGGACCACACCCTCACTCCTGCTGCCGTTGCAGCTACCACTGTCCTTGTCTCCTCCCCTTGGCTTACAACATCCACCCTGCTATGGAGCAACATTAGGGACACGCCAACCCAAGCAGAGGAAACAAGAATGGCGACGATGGCGGTGAAAGCGAAAGATGTCCATGGCCATCCATGTCTTTCCCGGGAGGGGGGGCCGCTCTGGCCGAGCATGGGAAAGGTCAGGACCCCTCCTCTACCCAAGGCAGGCTGGTAAACAGGGAAGTGGCAGCAGTGTGCAGGGAAATGTTGGGGGACCAGACTGGTGTCATGCAGGGGAGTGTTGGTGGCAGTGGCATGGGGGGTGTTGGCAAGCCGGACTGCTGGCATGGGGGGTGTTGGCGACGTTGGTGTGGGGGTGAGTGTTGGTGGGTGGCAACAGCATGCGGTGAGTGTTGCCAGGCCAAACTGGTGGTCCACCCAAAGGTAGCAGGGGTGGTGGTGTAATAGTCCAACCCTCCAACAGTCTGAGGGTTTGAGATCAGGCTTTAAAAGGTTGAGAACTCCTGGTCTATTTGATACTGTGGAGAGGAAATATAAACAATTTTCTGTGTTAGTAATGTTGATGCTTTCTTCCACTGGTTTTTTAAAAAAGATTTCTCCCTGCTTCACATAAACTAGCAAAACCAAATGAGGTTCCATCTATAAAGTTCAGGAGATTGTTGCTCCATTTGTTACAATTACAAATTGAAGAATACATTCATTTTGTAACAACTGTTTGAATATACAGTACAGTACATAAGAACAACATAAGAACAGCCTTGCTGGAATAGGCCACAGCCCATCCAGTCCAGCATTCTGTCTCACACAGTGGCTCACCATTTGCTTCAGGGTATTATTCCCAAGCAGATGCCTTCACCTGCTTAGGATTCCCTGGAAATGGCATTGAGAGATATCCTGCTTATCTCTCCAACCTGGAGGTTGTTCTTAGGTATCCATAATTATAGCCATTGATACCCTTGTCCTCCATGAACTTGTCTAATCCTTTCTTGAAGCTGTCAAGACTGACAGCTGTCACCACTTCATCTGGCAGGAAGTTCCATAGACCAGTAATCCTCTGGGTGAAAAAGTACTTTCTCTTATTTGTTTGAGAACCCAAAAGTTTCATGGAGTGTCCCCTAGTTCTAGTGTTATGCGATAGGCAAAACAGTTTTTCCTTATCTACTTTTTCCACACCGTGCATGATTTTATAAACTTCAATCAGGTCACCTCTTAGATGCCGTCATTCAAGAATGAAGAGACCCAACCGTTGCAGCCTCAGATGGTAAGGAAGGTGTTCCAGTCCCCTAATTATTCTGGTTGCCCCCCTCTGCACTTTTTCCAGTTCCAGAATATCCTTCTGGAGGTATGGCGACCAGAACTGTACACAGTATTCCAGATGGGGCCTCACCATAGATTTATAAAGAGGCAAAATGACACTTGCTGACTTATTTTCTATACCCTTCCTAATGATCCCTAGCATTGAGTTTGCTTTTTTTAGAGACTGGAAGGAAAATGGCTTATTCCACATTGGTGATCTTTTCTCAGATAGCACACCAAAAACTAGAATCCAATTTTTGCTGCTACCTGGTGACATAAAAGCTTCATGGTACCTCAGATAAGAGAAATACAGTAGCTGGTAAATCTCTAATAACAATGGGAAACATAATTTTATTGGCTAATGGAAACTATAAGGTCCTGAATGACAAGGTTTATCCTGTATTAATTAATACATTATATGGTAAGATTATGGGGCTCAAAAAGGTTTAGGGGAAAGATTATGAATTTACTATTAGAGATGAAGAGTGGGAAGGTTCTAGGGTAAAAAAATCAATTTAATTCAATTTCAGCACCCATAAGAGAGTATTTCCTCAAAATGACACACCGTTATTACGCTCCACTCAAATTGCACTGAATAAATAAAGTCTGGATCCAAACTGTTGGAGATACTGTGAACAAACTGGAAAATATTTGCATTCTTCGTAGCACTTTCTGACAATATTTATTTTGGGGGATTAATAGAATTCTTTTACTCAAAAAAATTAAACATTGCATAAATATATAGCCTCATAATTAAAAACTACTCTTTATTTCATGATGAATAATTTTTGGACTATAATATAACTTCAACAGAAAACTACGGTATTTTAGATTTAAAAATTCATTTACAAACATTTTATAAAAATACGATTTAAAATTTAAAAATCTGATTAAAATAGAAAAACAAGAGTTTTTTAAAAAAATATTTTTTCTTATCCACCCTGACTTCAACATGTATAGCAGAACTCAATCTTGTGTCAAGACTATGGGCAAACAGTAGTTGCTTTGGAACACAAGGAGGCAAAGTGTGACGCCTGAGCTATATATACTCCTCTAGAAATCCACACCACTTTTTTGGTAGGGGCTGCAGTGGTTCACTGGTTAAGAAGTTTGCCTTGTTAGCTGGAAGGCTGCCAAGTCAGAAGTTTGAGACCCAGGTACTGCATGACGGAATGAGTGTCTGTCTCTGTCCCAGGACCTGCCAACTTAGCAGATCAAAATCAAGAAATTGCAAGTAGATAAATAGGGACCAGTTTTGTGGGACAAGATCTTGGGGACATGAAAGGGGCCTCATTCGGGCATCCCCTGAGTGGAGTTTCTCCAGCAAAAATCCTTTCAACCCAGAATAATTTCTGACATGAAATTATTATTACCATTTTTTTTGGTAACTTTCAAGGGGGTAATGTTTTCCAGCTTCTTCTCGACCCTATCCCCATCCCCAATAATTTTTTGAAAATTAAAAAAATAGCCTAAAAGACATTAAGGGACTTTATGATAAAAGAACTTCTCTTCAAACAAAAATATTTTTGGGGTGTGCATATTATCACTCTCCAAGACAAGCGTGGCATGTGCAGGATTGGACTTTTGTTATACATCCTGGTGCAGGCAGGACACAGTCATTAAAACTCAAGTCTCAAACATTATGCTGTTTAGCTTCAATAGTTTTAATGCTTTTCTCTGAAACTATCAGTGGGTTTGGATACTGGCAGTGATGGCGAATCTTGGCACTCCAGGTGTTCTGAAACTTCAATTTCCAGAAGCCCTGATCAGCAGGAGTGCTGGCTTGGCTAAAAAAGTAAACAGCCCAGCAAGGCGTATTTATATTCTTGTCTTTAAAAACATGTTTTTGCTGATCTAGCCAGTACTAATAAACAATACTCTTATGTAAGACCACAGTAGCCTTTCCCTCTGAAATTTATGCCCAGCATCACACTATTACTTTTACTAATCTACCCCAAGCCTGGTCTGTCACACTTCACTATAAAGGTACTATGTATAACTTTTCTGTCTTATGCTGGTAGTGTTATATAATTTTTTCTCAAACCACTCACTCAGGCTGAGTTTCAAATGTAACCAAATGAATGCTTTTATTAAAAAAAAGCACAGGAGCATATTATAGCCACATTAATTTCCTCAAAATTTAAAACTTTTAGTCATATTTATAACATAAATTATATCCCATAACACATTACCTTCTCGCTTGAAAATGTTCTTAAGTAATAACTTAATAAATTTATTTATTTAAAACTTATACTCTCTACAAGATACTTCTCTCAATCCTCAAATAGAGCTCTTTACTCTTTAGTACGTGTCTGACAAAAATCTCCCCCAGTAACCAACCTGCCAAGCTATTTAAACTCCAGCATATAACACATCCTCCTCCTGGGAATGTTTTGATTGGTCCATCAGGACTGGACCACTATGATCTCATTACCACTTTATACGTAATAAACAGGCAGACTTTGTCACAGGGGACACACTGGTTGAAATCCAATAGTAAGTTACAAATAGAGTAGGTTCACTGAGTTATCAGAACTCTGGAAAGATTTGACTGCTCACTGATGCAATGGACCTATTCTAGTTGCAATTTACTACTGGATTTTAACCATTATCACTTCCTTCAATGTCTGTTCCTAAGGCTATTTCCTCCAGCTGGTCATTGTCCCCATTCACAACTTTAAACGGCAATCCCAAACATCATGCAGGGATCTACAGGTGGTACCAGTATATGCTGGTAACAAAGGTGTCAAGTTGTTAATGGTCTAACAGAGGTATCACCCATCCATGCTTCTAAACTTTGTACCAGGATCACATTACCTTTCTATTATTTTAATTTACTTCTTCCATCTAAAAAAGGCACTTTAAAAGTTTGGAGGCAAAAATTGAGCAATGATGAAAAGGGAGGGCTAAGGAATATATTTTGATAACAGAAGAAATAGCAGAGCATATGAATGCCAAATAGTAACATGAAGACAAAGAAAGAATAGTATGGTAAAGAGAATAACAAGGAGGTGGGCAACATAAAACTGGAGAGGATGATGTGATAGGGCAGTAGTTCCCAACCCTGGGGCCTCAGATGACTAAAACCCGAAGACACCTTCAACATTAACTGTGGTGGCCAAGATTTCTGGGAGCTGGCTATAGTCCAAGAACATGTGAGGTCACAAGGTTGGGTGGGAAACACTACCATCAGCCGTTCCATCGCTCAGGGGATGGGAGCCACCTGCGAGCCGAGCCGATTGTCGCTTTGCTAAAGGACTCCGTCTCTCAGACTCTGTTTCTGTTATGTAAGCGCTTACTTAATTATGGATTTGGGGCTCTTCACTATATGTATTTTGAACATTGTACTTTGTATTTGATTATGCTTTTTTATTGTATTGTGTTTTGATGTGATTTCTCTATCTTTATAATTGTACCTTTTTCACTTTTTTGCTGCTGTCTGCAGAGCACCTATGTAAACCGCTCTGAGTCGCCTTCGGGCAGAGTAGAGCAGTATACAAAAATAAAGTGGAATGGAATGGAATGGAAACACCTTACAGAGGCACATGGAGGAAATACATAGCAATAATAGCAAAGTCAACTCAGCCGTGACAGCAGAGATGGAATAACAAATAAAAAGGGTGATGACATAGTAAGAGAAACAAGAAAAAACTGATAAAGAGTGCATTAGCTAAATTTTAGCATAAAAATAGGAAAATTCTTAAGAAGACATTGAAGAAATAGAGTTAGATCATCACAAGAAGTCAAAGGTAGAGAACATTTGTAGAGTTGGGGCGGATTCAATATAGTAATACCCCGCATAACGTTAAAACCTGGTTCCACAATCCTTAACGTTGTGCGATTTTTAACGTTGTGCAATACATGTATCGTACAATGTTAAAAGCTATGGGATGTATCACACAACGTCAAACTCCATAGAGATACATTGTAACCAGCACAGACTTCAGGGAAAAGCCAAGGAAACATGCTGGAGCCTTTAAGAAATGATTGTTTAAAGGGTAAATATATTACAAAAACATGCCAAACCACCCTGACTTTAGGGGGGGGGGGAACCATACAGCATTTTAAAACTTTTTAAAACTTTATAAAGTGCTTTTTTCAAAAGGTAAAAAACACTACTGTACCAACTGAACAATGGAATCTCTTTTTTAAAAAAAACATTTTACCAGCAGCCAAAAGATTGATCCCTACACACACACACCTCCGTCCACCTCCCCCCGCCCCCAGCCATTTGAAACCAAAATCTCATCTGCCTACCTTTCCATTATGCCAAAGAATGCTGCAATAATCCGAAGAATGCAGCAAAAATGCAAGGAATGCTTCAAAAATGCAGAGGAAATAATCCAAAAAAATCAAAATCTCACTCAAAATGGCTCTGAAAAACCACCTACACACTCCTCGCCTCATGCAAACCCACTGAGTATGGCACGCACAGGCTGCACTTTTTAAACCGCCCAGATGCAAAGCAATCTGGGAGAAAACGTGATTACTACACAACGTTAACTTAACGTTAATTCCATGTGCCTCTATAAACTGTGCAAATTTTTCTTCAGATTTCTTAACGTGCGGTTTTAATGTGCGGTGCACACGTTAGGCAGATTATTATTGTAGGTATGTTTAGCCATGTTGATGTCAGAGGATCAGTTTTTAGTAGAACCAGCCAGCCAACCAGCTTCATTTCAATATTCATGGAACAATCAAATGGAATGAGCTAGAGATGACAGGGCCAGATAATTCATCAGGAGAGTGGTACAATTGTGTCAGGATATTTCTATAGTTGAGTGCTTAATTATCATTTATGATAAAACTGCTTAAAATATGTTAAACTTCCAACTTATCTTTCCTCTCCATGGTGTATGGCAGGAATTCTCAACCTTTTTAAGCCGATGGCCAGGTCACACTCCCTCGGACAGCTTTGGGGGCCGGACGGCCATTTTGCCCTTCCTCCACCACATGGCACTTCCTGGTGTGGCAGAGGCGGTGGGGGCCACATGAAATGGTGCCACAAGCAGCATCCGGCCCGCAGACTGCAGGTTGAGAATCCCTGGTGTATGGTAACAAATATGTATCTATCACTCAGTTCTGCTTGTGCAGACTTTCTTCCACAGTTCTTTAAGGTCTTGTGCAGTGGTGGACTCCAATTTTTTTTACTACCACACTGTGGGCGTGTTATAGTGAGCGTGGCCAGGGGGAAGCCCTGCGTTGCACCCGAATTAAGACTACTTTATTTCAAAACTTGGATGGACAGGGCCAGCCAGAATTTCTGCTGCCGGTTCTGGCGAACTGGTGTGAACCTGCTGATGCCCAACACTAGTCTTCTGTCTAGAGCAGTGGTTCCCAACGTGGGCCCCATGCCATACAGGGGGGCTTCAATTTACAGAAGCCTAAGTCAGTACATTGGCTGATCAGTGCTTTGGGTAATTGACTTAGGCTTCTGGGAATTGAAGTCCAAAAACCAAAGGTTGGGAAACACTGGTCTAGATATAAAATTTACATAAATTTTCAAGTCATGGGGGGAAAACAGTTTTTCCAAGAAAAAAGATATTTTCAGAAAAATTGAAGAAATGCAACATTAGCATTTTTTTACAGTTTGAAAGTCACTTTCTTAACATAAAATATGACTATGCACAAAATAATCACAATTGGGATATTAAAATACAGTGTATTCAAACAATTATTACAACATAATTTACTTTAATTTTTTTAATTTTTATTGTAACTGTAACAAAGGGAACAACACTAAAATTCAATGAATAGGCATGAAATTTAATCAGACTCATTTTCTGAGCTCTAGTTATCAGTATCAGTCTGCTTCTGCAGCTGCTTATTGTGTTTGTCATCATCAGTCATCGTGCACTTGTAAAAACTGAAGGCTTACCCAGATTGAAACAAGCTTCTCTATCCTTTCCTGTGTGTTTATTTCTTGATTTAATGCATTTTCAAGCATAGACCAGATTATTTCACATGCTACAGAAGATGAAGATACAGTATCTGAAGAAGGCCAGATGCAAGAGGAGTCAGAGCCTGTGTTCTGCAAAGACTTTGCCACCTTGTTGCAGGAGGAATAAATTTGGCATAATCCGACTGCATTCCTGGCCCAAGTATCTTCACAATATCCAAACCTAAGTGTGATGCTTGTTCTATAATCCAGTTAAATGCTGCAGCCGTGTTATCATCACTTGTATTCCCACTTTTGGATCTTGAATCCAACAGATCTGCCAGTAGCATGAATTGAATGGCAACAAAATCCTTACCTTTTGAAATAAAATCTTTCACTATATTTTCTTTATACAGTAGTTGTAAGTGGAGATACACTGAGATTCTCAAAAACAGCTGCTTTTATCTTGGCTATTTGATAAGGAATTTCTGACAGAAGTGCATAGTCTGATTCAGATGCAGTGATTGCTGCAGAAATTGGCTTTAGAATCATTTGGGAATTCTGCTGCTGAACCCAGAAGATATCCTCATCAAGAGTGTTTCTAACACTCCTGGGTACCTTAAGATCTTCAAGTATTACTGTTTCTTTGAAGAGCCTCTTTGGGTTTTTTATAGTACTTTCAAAGAAGATCACTACTCCTCCCCCCCCCCCCCCCCCGAGTTTTACTACAGAGCTTCAGCGTCATTGTTCATTCTTTGTATTTTTTCTGGTTATTTCTTCTTGAAAACTGCAGCTATAATATGAGTACATTTTACATATTTTATAATTTCTTTTGTTCGTCTATAGATCATTTGATGGTTGTCCAGTTTTATAATAGCACGAGATGCACATTCTATTGCAGTAATGGGTGGATACTCATTCATTATGATCTCCCATGCTGCGTTCCTATTTCTGGCATTGTTAGTCAGCAAAGAATAGTTTACCACTCCCAATTTTCTGTAGGACATCACATATTTTACAACTGATATACTCTGCAGTATGTCTGTTCTCTCCTGTTTTGATGCCTCTGTAAAAAACTGCTTGAGGTGTTATCATAAAATTTATAATTCCTTTTTCCCCACACTTTTCCATCCGTCTGTAAGTAGTGCACAACACTTTGTTGATCCCCCCACCCCACCAGATTTCATTACACATTCGTGTTCTGACTCCAAACGAGGCTTGTTCAAAGTATGTCTGCTGGGCAAATGATACAGTATGATGGTCTTAGTAATTTCAAAGCTTTTTGCCAGCATGTATTTTCAGTTATTGAAAATGACATTCCAGAATATATTACTCTTGCAAGAGCTTGGTCATCCCCCCCACCACCGAACTTCAGGTGTCATCTTGTCTACAAATGAAGTTAGTGGTTTTTTTTATATAATTGTTTTCAATATTTGTTTACATGAAGTTTCTGCTGATGGGACAACACTATGTGATGCTGCTGATGTTGCAAATGGAGCAGAAAGAGGACTTCTTGAATGAGGAAAACTATGTGCACTTTCATCATTATGGTCCTCTTCACTTAGATCCATGAAGAATTTTTAAAATATCTATAAGACACTTGTTACATACAAGAATGTGTTTTGCCATCCTAGTAATGCATATTTCCTCTGACAATATTTGCAAATCACATTTTTTTCTCAGAAGAACTTGAAATGTGAAAATGCCTCCATATGCTAGATGTTGGTTTCACCATTTTCCTGAGGGAAGTAGGGAAAAAAATCAATTTAGTGGCTAGCTTGCAAGAAAAAAAAACTAAGCTATGGTTGGGGGAAAGTAAAGAACCAGATTAGTAGTAATTAAATTAATATTTACATAAAGGTTATAAAGATAAACCAACATAGCTTAAAAATGGCTCAGTTTTCTGAAAAGGTAAACTCTTACCTTTTTAAATTAAGCATATGCTTTCAGGTTCTTTTTGTTGCTCTGTACTTCCTTCCAGTGCTTGGAGGCTTAGTGAAGAGGACAGAATAGAAACAAACAGAACCACTCACAAGCAAAAACGAACATAAGAACAACATAAGAACAGCCTTGCTGGAATAGGCCACAGCCCATCCAGTCCACACAGTGGCTCACCAGGGTATTCCCAAGCAGATGCCTTCACCTGCTTAGGATTCCCTGGAAATGGCATTGAGAGATATCCTGCCTATCTCTCCAACCCGGAGGTTGTTCTTAGGTATCCATAATTATAGCCATTGATACCCTTGTCCTCCATTAACTTGTCTAATCCTTTCTTGAAGCTGTCAAAGACTGACAGCTGTCACCACTTCTTCTGGCAGGGAGTTCCATAGACCAGTGATCCTCTGGGTGAAAAAGTACTTTCTCTTATTTGTTTGAGAACTAGCACCCAAAAATTTCATGGAGTGCCCCCTAGTTCTAGTGTTATGCGATAGGGAAAACAGTTTTTCCACACAGTGCATGATTTTATAGACTTCAATCAGGTCACCTCTTAGACGCCGTCGTTCAAGAGTGAAGAGGCCCAACCGTTGCAGTCTCAGATGGTAAGGAAGGTGTTCCAGTCCCCTAATCATTCTGGTTGCCCTCCTCTGCACTTTTTCCAACTCCATAATATCCTTCTGGAGGTATGGCGACCAGAACTGTACACAGTATTCCAGATGGGGCCTCACCATAGATTTAGAAAGAGGCAAAATGAACTGAAACCTTTTTCTTCTCTTGTGACAATAACAATGCCCACCCTAAAGCAATGTCACCCAACCTTTGAGTTTGGGACTTCAATTCCCAGAAACCTAAGTTAATTCCCCAAAGCACTGATCAGCCAATGTACAGATTTAGACTTCTGGGAATTGAAGTCCAAAACCCAAAGGTTGGGGAACACTGCCCTAAAGGAAGAAATGCATTTTGTTCTTAGATTGGAGAGTTCAGTTTATAACCTAGGACTTGTTTGTCCTCAATGCACAGAAATTAGAACAATCTGATACTGTACAGTTTTTTAAATGGTTTGGAGAATATATGAACACCTTATC
The DNA here is from genome assembly GCA_035047345.1 of Bradypodion ventrale. NCBI lineage: Eukaryota > Metazoa > Chordata > Lepidosauria > Squamata > Chamaeleonidae > Bradypodion > Bradypodion ventrale. Next base: position 78,220,108 of record JAWDJE010000006.1, on the reverse strand, counting down.
TTAAATATTTTATTCATCATGTTAAAATAAAACATTCCATAATCGATTTTCCTCCTTTTTTCATTTTTTTCCCAATGAGGAGGAGGGAGGAAACCCAGTTTTTTTTCTGAATTTTTCTAGTTTTTCCTCTAGGCCTTCACATCTCGTTGTCACCATAACTGAACACATTTTCTCAACCTATCCCCTGTTTACACACTTATAAATATAGATTTGCATTTGCAGAAAAGAATCCTGTCCACCACTTCTCAAAAAAATTAATGCTCCTACTCAAAATCACATAGTGAATTTCAGTTTGCTTGCAGCTGCTGATCAGTTATTGGACAGGAAATTTAATTCTATTTTTTAAGATTAAAGAATGAGAAAGGTTCCTACAACTTATTCTCATTAGAAAAATCATCTAATTACAAATTACTGTTGTGAATGGTCACTATGCTTATCGTTGCACATGTAAACTGTGTACAGAACTTATGACTTTGTCTTGTAGTTAATGTTTTATTGCTTCCTCAAGTTCCCCAACTACTACTGTTTAGAATCTATTTTTTAAACCACTTCTTTTTAACCTTTTATTTTATAAACATAAAACAAAACATAAAAACCTAAAATTATAAACTACAGAGTTAAACATCAATATAATAAATGTAAAACAAACATGCTCCCCAGCACCAGGACCACCAGACTTACATAAAAATTTCTGCCATTTTTATGGTCCTTCATTTATTTTCCAAAATTGCCCTAATTCTTGTGAAGGTGTCAATCCTTTCACCTTTAATAATAAAATCTTAACCTATAAATCCAAGTGTTCACCGTTGGAACTGGCTATAGGTTGCTATGCGTCGCCCTACTGACCCGCACCCACCCTTCGTGCGCACGGCCGAATTGCCTACGCAGGTCAACGAAGGATTTAAAAATCCGGCACGGGGGCCTCAGCCCCACAAACTGCAAGAAAGGGAAAGAACTTCACTTCCCAACATTCCTTGCGCCGCGCCAGAGCCAATCAGGCTGAGAGGCTCTCGCACGGTGCAGCGTTCGGAATCGCGCCGCAGCCAATCAAAACAAAACCATTTTACTACAATCCCCAGCGTCCTGCGCGCCATGAGCACGCAGAATGCTGAGGAAAACGGCGCCCAAAAAATTAAAAAGAAAAACAACTCACCGCGTCACAGCCAAACACACACCAGCCGGCTTTCTTTCCCTCACCCACGGCGCCTGGAGTTTCCCCTTTAATATCAGTGGGTGGGGGCTGCGACCCCCCTCTCCGCTGGCTTTTCTAGGGTTGGGAGGTTTGTGGGGAGAAAAGGGGAATGTTTCCAAAACCCTTCTGGACTCTGGACACCAGGGAGAGAGGATCGATTCCCACCCCCCTCCTTTAAAAAACTCCGTCTTTTCTACTCTTTAAAAACGGAGTTGTTTTAAGGAGGGGGGGAGGGAATCGATCCACTGTGCTTGGTGTCCTGAGTCCAGAAGGGTTTTGGAAACATTCCCCTTTTCTCCCCACAAACCTCCCAACCCTAGAAAAGCCAGCGGAGAGGGGGGTCGCAAGCCCCACCCACTGATATTAAAGGGGAAACCCCAAACTACTTTCACAACTCCACACAAACAAAGCACCATAAAACAATAAAGCCTCCCTCACTACCACCTAGCCCACCCTTCCTAACCCCCAACGACCATGCCCCCCTCCCCACCACCTAACCCACCCTTCCTAACCCCCAATGACCATGCCCCTCTCCCCACCACCTAGCCCACCCTTCCTAACCCCCAACGACCATGCCCCCCTCCCCACCACCTAGCCCACCCTTCCTAACCCCCAAAGACAATGCCCCCTCCCCACCACCTAGCCCACCCATCCAAACCCCCAATGACCACGTACCTTCCCCACCACCAAATAAATATTTTTTTAAAAATTACTAACAACACTCAAACACAGCCAAAAATACACAAAAACAAAAACACCAAAAACAATAAGAAGTAAACAAAGACACAATCAAAAACAAAACAAACAGACAAAAAATACAAATTCCAACTCCCCCCCCCACCCACACACACACACAAAAGAAAGAAAACAAGCAAACGTACCAAAACAGGTGCTACCTCCACCAGGACTGGAAAAGAAATGAATACAGAAAGACCCTACTTACAAGAAGAAGCTCCACCCAGAGGCCAGGAGAGAAACAAAAATCAAAATACATAAACCCCTACCAGCACCACCTGCTGGCCACAATAGTACAAACAATTCAAAAACACACAACAGCCCCAAACAAAACACAAATTCACAATTATACACAAAAGGTCACACCAACAGAAACAAGTAAAAAAAATTACACTAAACACACTTTCACACAAATCACAAATATATGTCAATCAAATACAATAGAAACTTTAAAAAATCCTGTGCTGAGATATTATATCAAACTTTCTTCTTTTATTAATCCTCAAAAAAACCCAAAAAACCAGATCACAGTTAATAACAGCCAAGCCAAACAAATTTAACATAAATAAACATTTAAAAAATTAAAATTACAGACTAAGCAATTTCAAAAAAACAACAACACAATTTAACCTTCCAACACAATGTAAAACTATTGCAAAAATAAAATTGGCTCATTTTTAATTAAAAAACACGGGGGGGAAAGCCCGGCAACGCCGGGCAACCCTTGCTAGTATAATCTATAAATTCTCCCCCAATAGCTTTAAAATTGTTCTGTTTTAATAATCCCCTCTTAACTTTAATATTACATTTTTACTTGTTGAAAACAAACATCAAAGGAACCCAAACTATTTGGCATATGAAGAAAAGACATACAATTCAACTAAACTGGCTCTAATTCCCAAGATTGCCCGTTTATTAAAGCTGGCACAAGATGATTGTGTTTGCAATCATTTACTAAGCACTGTAGTGTTGGTTGTAATGCCAATAAAGGTTTTGAATTTGAATTTACTAAGGTAATGGTTTTTAAACTTGGGGCTATCTACCTGAAGAGCAGAAAAAGATTCCATGAGATGTTTTTATTCAAAAAAATGCTTTATCATGCAACAGCTACTCTTACTAGGACATCACAAGGAACATGTCCTCATTTTTAACTTAAAATAACCGTATCAGTTTTTGTTTACATTTAAATTTGAGTTACATTTTTAAGAGTGTGCATAATGGTGAGACCGGAGAATCATAAGAGTTGCAAAAACAAAACAAAAAATGGGTGTTATCCGGAAAAGTTTGACAGTCACCATATTAAGCAGTTACCTGAAGGAAGCTTCTCTGAAAGGAGAGGTACTTACTACCATGTAAACATGTACTAGTCCTGCACTTCATAGCAGCAATTCTATTTTTACTTGGCAAAAGGTAAACCACAGCTTCTTAGCACAGCTAAGAAACAAATCTCTGGAAAAAATACCAAACAAATATCTGTATGCATTATTGTGTGATCAAGCTAGATCCAATTGATAGTGACCCTAACAGGACTTCCACAGAGAGAAATTATGTAGTGATTTTACCAGTTCCACCTACAAGGACACACTTTTTCCATGACCAAGCAGGAATTCAAACTCCTTAGTCCTAGTCATCTCTCTATTTATAACATCACACTGGGCAACATCTACCCATTCTGGTATAAAATTAGAACTGTTTCTATGTGTACAAATAAAACTCAGCCTATTAATGCAGCATTACCTTCAAAATCCTATTCTAGTACAGTACTTTTTAAATACCTCTCTATTCTGTTCATTACAAAGTTATTATTGCTCCTACAGCTGGCCTTCGTATTCACATACTTTCAATTCTTGTTCTCTATGAAGCTACCATTATTAGATGGTTTACTGCATTATAGAGATCATATAGGTAGGAATACTGTACTAGGAATACAACAAGCAAGCCCTTACTTGTAACTTCAAGCAAACAAGTACCGTACTGTGCAGACACACAGTAAACCACGGAGATACAGTAAGTTCATAGCTATCAGAACAAACGTAAGGCCACTAAACCCAACTGATAGTCCCAGCTAGAGTAGATACATCCAATCCCTTAGTCTCTTTTTACATAAATTCCGCTGGTTCAACAGATTAACTCTAGTTAGTATTCCCAGCTGGATTTAGACCATAGTACTTGCAAGTTGAATAATGTAGTCAACATTTGGAGGATTAACTTTCACATCTGCAATATCATTATTTATTAACCAGAATTTTAAGAAAAATACAAATTCATTTATACAATTGCATTTAAGAATTTAAGTTGCATGTGTAGATGTAGTGCATATGAATTGTCACCACTCTATGCAGGCAGGTAAGTGTACACACTAAGATTCATCTCAGGGGGATTTGTGGAAACAACAGATCTGAAACTTGTGTCATAGAGCAATATCGCCACCAGATGACAGGACTGTAAACCAGCTTCTGCAGAAGAGCTACTGAAAAGGATATGACAATTATCAGCAATACAACATTTGCCTCAAGATTTCTACTGCAGTCCCAAAGTATTTTTTAAAATTTGTATTATGTTATATGTCATCAATTAATATTTTCCTTGGTTGTTTTTACAAACTTTCAAGTTGTACTCCAACATAGAGCAACCCCACAAATGAGCAACCAAAATATACTGTTCCCTACAGCACTACTCTTGTTAACTCAAGTCTGTGGTTTTCTTACAGTGCCCAACTATCTCACATTCAGTCTTCCTCTTTTCCTGCTGCCTTCAACCTTTCCCAGCATTGTCTTTTCACTGAATTTTGCTTTCTCATGATGCACCGGAAGTCAGACAGCCAGACTTTAATTATTTATCTCTCCAGAGATAGTTCAGGCTTGACTTGTCCTTGGACCCACTTGATCATCTTTTTGGAGGTCCAAGGTATTTGCAAAGCTCTCCACCAGTAAAATATTTCAAACAAATCCATTTCTTCCTGCCACCTTTCTTTGCTGTCCAGCTTTCACACCTGTACTTGGTGATTGGGAATAGATGAATGTGGATGATCTGGGCTTTGGTCTTCAGTGACATATCATTACACCTGATCTTTTCTAATTCCTTCATTGCTCCCTTTCTGAGTCTGTCTTCTAATTCCTTGGATGACTGAACCAAGATATACACAATTTTTAACTGGTTCAATTTCTTTCTGAATGGATCTGCAAAGCATGTCTTATTATAAAATTTCTATATGATACATATCTGATAACATCATAGTGTTGACTCATGCAATATTATAATGGCCATCTACAGAAGCAACTCACATAGACTACTTAAAAATAGAAGTTCTTTCAGAGTGGCACTGAATATCACCACAAACACCCCATGCGGCTACTTTGCATGGCAGAAAGAGATCCCAGAGTGATTTTTAATTACACAAGGATTAAAGCCTCCAGGTGAGGAAATGTATAATTATCCTGACGCTTCTTCAAACCTTTTGGACAATACATTATTTGGTTCATAGTATCAGTAGATAATATGTAAAGCAACACTGTGTATACACTCAAAATACTCTATCTCATTTTCAGGACAAAAATATCGTGGGTTTTTTTTGTGTGCAAAGTATGCATTCAGTGGACAACATGCAGAACACAGTCTATAGAGGAAACAGGCCCACATCTGGCGTGTTTCTTTCACAACATTACTTGGTAAAACTGACCTTACCTTATAATTACTTGAGTTCACCCATCCATTTAGTTCATCTATCACCTTATCAAGCCGCTGCTGATCTTGCTCCAGATCACTGGAAACACTGGGATCATTCAGATACTCCAAAAATTCCTGACCAACCTGCATCCTGCGGCCCACATCTTTCTGTTGTATCTGATCACAAAAATAATCCATTTTGTCATGCTCCATCTTTATATCAAAGGAACTTTACAGAAGTTTTAAAAAAAATAACACCCTTGTTCGCGTCTTTAACGTTTCAGTACCAGGTTGGAGAAACACTCCGAAGATTAGGTCCAAGGAAATCCAGGTATTGCAGAGACAACTCTTGTTTTTACCTCCAAAATCTGCCCAGCAGGGAGGGAGAAAGGAGATATCTTGCCTTCTTTCGGCGTGGAAAATATATAAATATACACACACGCACCCCGCAAACGGTGTCTGAGGAAACAAAACACTAAGTCATCTTGAGACGCAAAGAGAACGTAAAAGCTCTCAGGATGCTTAACGTAATGCAAGCTCTGAGGGAGAGGGGGAAAAAATCTTGAGGGTGTTTGTAGCGTTTGTGAGGAATTGGGGGGGGGGGGGGAGAGAGAGAACGACACGCGTCCGGCGGTTCCGACGGTCCGTGAGTGAGGCGGAAAGCTCAGGAAGCCGTTTCCCGAGGAGGAAGAGGAAGGCGGCCAAGGGCGCTCCCTCCCAGACCGGGCGGCGGCAGCGAAGGCGACGAAGCGCCGCAGAGAAGCCGCCCAAAGCGGCCCGAGTCCTGGCGCTCCCTTCACGGCAGCGAGGCCGAGTGGCGGCGGCGGTTCCGGTGCCCGGCCGGAGGAAAGAGGCCACCGCCAGAAGCCCCGTCTCGGTGCTGCAGCGGAGGCGGAACTTTCATGCTCCCCGCACCGGGGAAAGGCAAGCCAGGGACCCACAAGGAGCTTGCGCTGAACCGCTGGCTGGCTGGCTGGCTGGCCGGCCTCCGGCCTCAGTCCGTCCTGCTGGGGAAGTTGCGTCCACTTCGAGCCGCCGGCAGCGCCAGTCAGGGCAGCCACTTACGGTGGGGGGGGGGGGGGAGAGGTTGGGGTGTCAATCACGTCAAGAAGGCCCCGCCCTTTCCTTAGGAGCGCGCGTGCGCGCGTTCTCGCGAAGCTCAGCAAGGTTCCAACGAACCCTCCCCACTTCTTTCTTGTTGGTCCCTCTCCCAAAGGAATAAAAAAAACACCACTTCCTTCTACTTTCTGCGCATGTGTAAAAAAACTAAGACACACCCACTTCGCCCTTCTTCCCCATCTCTCACACTCTGCCGGCTCACTTCCTGTGTATTCTTGAGAAAGCCTGCTGCTACTATTGTGCGCGTAGACCTCTTAAGGGGCCCCGCCCACTAGCAGAAGGGGCCTTTTCCCCTCCAGCTGGATCATGGAGGTATAAAAAAACAGGGGAGATGACATGACGTCACAAACTTGAAGCCGACTAATCTGACAGTCCGCCATGTTAGTTAGCCCAAAACATTGCCTTATGGTGCTTTGGTTGTGTGGAGTCGTGAAAGTAGATCGGGGTTTCCCCTTTAATATCAGTGGGTGGGGGGTTGCGATCCCCCTCTCCGCTGGCTCCCCTGGGGTTGGGAGGTTTGGGGGGACAAAAGCTGTCTGTTCCCCCAACCTTTCTGGACCCAGGGGAGCCAGCGGAGAGGGGGATCGCAATCGCCCAAACACTCCCAAAATGGAGTGTTTGGGAAGGGGTGGTGGAATCGATCCCCTCTCCCTGGTCCCCTGGGTATGAGAGGTTTGGGGGGACAAAAGGGGTCTGTCTCCCCAACCCTGAATCCAGGGGACCCAGCGGAAAGGGAGAATCCCCCCAACACCCCCCATATTAAAGAGAAGAAAGCAAGCAGTTTCTTCTCTTTAACAACGGAGTGTTGGGGGGGGTGGATCAGTTCCCCTTTCCCTGGTCCCCTGGGTTTGGAAGGGTTGGGAAGACAAAAGGGGTCTGTCCCCGCAACCCTTCTGGACCCAGGAGACCCGGGAGAAGTGATCGATTCCACACACACACACTCCGTTGTTAAAGAGAAGAAACCGCTTGGTTTCTTCTCTTTAATAACGGGTGTCCTGCGGGGGGATCCCCTCTCTGCCGGGTCCCCTAGCTCTGGAAGTGTTAGGGGGACAGACCCCTCTTGTCCCCCCCATCCCCACCCAGGGGACCCAGGAGAGGGGATCAACCCACCCACCCTCCCAGCACAAGAAGCAATCGTAAACGGTAGTCTGCTAATGTTTTGGTCCACCTAATATGGCGGCAGGCCACGCCCACTGGCTTCAAAAAACTTACAGCATGAAGCCTGTAGTGCCATCTCCTGTTTTTTTATACCTCCATGAGCTGGATACCGTCCAATAGTCGCGGGGGCGGCGGCTCCTCTGTCTTCTGTGCGGCCACTTTTCTTTCCCGCCCTCCAACCAATCGTAGAGCGGGGCGGGGGGGTGGAGTTCTAAGGGTCTTAGTCGTCTAACATAGTGCCTGGATGCATTCATAGAATTAAGACAGGGGTGCCAAAACTTTTTGGGCCACGGGCTGGTCACATGGTTCAAGGGGCCGATCACTACAGCCCTTGGGCTGGCCCCTGACACCAATTCATCTGGCCGGCAATGCCCTCGTCACTCCTGGAAGCGCCCATCTGAGCGTGTTTTACTTCCACCAACTGGAGTGATGAGGGCATTGTGGGCAGGATGAATTGGTGTTGGGGGCCCGGATCTGGCCCCCAGGGCGTGGTTTGGGCACCCCTGAATTAAGATAACATCAGAGAACCTGAAGAAATGTTCAGAACAGCGAAAGATATCTAGGAAAGTGTCCACTCAAACAGATGCAGAAGAAGGTGATACCTAGCTATCCAGCCATTGATATCTACTGTATATACAGATTGAGCGATATGTTTTCTATCTCCCTGCCTTATTTCCAATCAGTTCAAGTTTTAGTTATTACATGGTTCTCTCCACTTCATCATCACAACAAACCCATGAAGTTGATAAGACTGAGATAGTTACTGGCCCAAGTGGAGATCATGACGAAGTGTGGAGTAGAATGTAAAACTAATTTTCAGCCCTGTGCCCTGTACTTTCTTTTTTAAAAAAAATAATATTGCCAGTTTGTCTGCTGTTAAAAATTTTTTTGTTGTTGTTTGGCCGCACAGTCGATTCCGACCCTTTACGACCCCATGGACCATTTTCCTCCAGGCACCTCTATCTTCCACCATCCCACTCAGCCCGCCCAGCTCAGTGCCCATTGCATCTACAATACCATCTAGCCATCTCATCTTTGGACGCCCCCTTTTTCTCTTGCCCTCCACCTTTCCCAGCATCACGGCCTTCTCAAGTGAGTCCTCCCTTCTCATTTGATGTCCAAAATACTTTAGCTTCATCTTCACTATTTGTCCCTCCAATGAACAGTCAGGGTTGATTTCTTCTAATATTGACCTATTTATTCTCTTTGCTGTCCAGGGGACTCTCAGGACTCTCCTGCAACACCACATTTCAAAGGCATCTATTTTTCTGCGCTCAGCTTTCCTAATGGTCCAGCTATCACACCCATACATTACCACCGGGAATACCATTGCTTTGACTGTTAAAATGTTTTAACAGACAATAATACCCATATTAATTAATATGTAGTACCATACCAGGGGTTCCCAACCTAAGGCATGTGGGCCAGATACAGCCTGTGGTGGCATTTCGTGTGGCCACCGCCCCTCCAAGGGCATTCAAGAAACAAAATGGCTGCCCCTTTGAAGATGTTGGGACAAAATGGCCACATACGTTCATCGTGCAGTCAGGGCAAAAGGGACATCCGGCCCTCAAACCTGACTGAGAGAACATGATTCAGCCCCTGGCTTTAAAAGGTTGGGAACCCCTGTACTATACCTTTTCCTAGCAAAGAAATATGGGGAAACAGATCATGAGAAATCCGTTTCAAACCATTTCAATCTACCTGGACACTCTATCCAAGACTTGGAAGTTGCGATTCTAAAGGTAAAGGTTTCCCTTGCTCGAAAGCCAGTCGTATCCGACTCTAGGGTGCCATGCTCATCTCTGTTTCTAAGCCGAAGAGCCAGCGCTGTCTGCTTCTGCAGACATTTCCGTGGTCGTGTGGCAGGCATGACTAGACACCGGGGTGCACGGAACGCTGTTACCTTCCCAACGAAGTGGTCCCTATTTATCTACTTGCAATTTCTTGCTTTCAAACTGCTAGGTTGGCAGGAGCTGGGATGAAGACGGGAGCTCATTTCCGTCCTGCAGTACTCGGGAATCGAACTGCTGACCTTCCGCTTCCCAGTCAGCGTCTTAGCGACTTGAGCAAGACTTAGCGACTTGAACAGAGAAATTACAAGAATAGGATCCAGAGAGAAACAGCAGAAATAAAATACATCCATCTGTCGGACACTCATCACAAAAGTTTTAATATTAGCCAAGGGTTTTTGGGACATTATCAAATTTGATACACAGATTGTTATATGTTGCTATATATGTTTTATATTATATTTTGTTATATTTTATCACCTTCACAAACTTTCCTGTAAAATTCTCATTCACTACATAGGCTGTCTCACAGAACAAAGAATGTACTCACACAGTAACGGAAAGGTTAAACTCATAAGCAAATGCTCAATGCCAGGTGTTTGTTTTGTACCTTCCCACTACAGTATTTGTAATTGAAAAGGGGACATTTACAGCTAATCTGAATAACAGCCAGAGATCATCTGCTACTGCCAGTTGTAAAAAGCCATATTGATTTGTATACTTCTCTGTTATGTTGACCAATTTCACGCTGTGCATCTGTACCTGATGTATATAAATTGATGTCTTGAAGTCCCACTCCCATATCTGACAAAGTGAACTTGATCCACGAAAGCTCACATTAAAATTTAACAGTTAGTCTTCAAGGTGCTACAATGTGTTTTGTTTATTCTCTGATATGCTTGAAGCACAGACTAACATGGCTACTATTTTATAAAATTGTATTACAAAGTAAGTCAATCTAAAATGCCCATCAACATGGAAACCTAACACAAATTGGAATTGAGAATGAACTGACCAAAAACAAAATCCCCAAAATGGGAAGACATCATACCCAGGTATAGTGGTGGTAAAGATTTTTTGTAAAGGATTATAGACGGAATGAGCTCCCGTCTTTGTCCCAGCTCCTGCCAACCTAGCAGTTTGAAAGCAAGAAATTGCAAGTAGATGAATAGGGACCACTTCAGGGGGAAGGTAACAGAGTTCCGTGCACTCCAGTGTCTAGTCATGCCTGCCACATGACCACGGAAATGTCTGCAGAAGCAGACACGCTGGCTCTTCGGCTTTGAAACAGAGATGAGCACTGAACCCTAGAGTCGGATATGACTGGCCTTCGAGCAAGGGAAACCTTTACCTTTACCTTTAGACCAGTGATGGGCAGTCTTGGCCCTCCAGCTGTTCTTAAACTTCAATTCCCAGAAGCCCAAATCAGCACTCCTGCTGATCAGGGCCTCTGGGAATTGAAGTTCAAGAACAGCTGGAGGGCCAAGACTGCCCATCACTGCTTTAGACAGATGTACTAAATTCATTTTCCAAAGATCCAGCATCTCCTTTGAAGGTAATAGATTTATTTTTCTCATTCTGTTGAACTATCAAAGACACACAGAAAACAAAACAAGTAAGTTAATGTCAATATCTTGGTAAAATTAATTATGGATAAAATTTGGGAATTGGCTACACTATAACTTCCATAATTGTGTTGACAATACTGGCTTTGAATTTGCAACTCTGAGATGCAGAAATATACTGCTTTCTACATTGCTTTAGGATGACTTTTAAATTTAAAGATAAAACTAATCTGATCCAGTAGGCATAGGACACTATCTCTGCCCACTCTCCCCCATATATGGAGGATGATATGAATGTAGTCTACAGTCTTTTCTTAATGAACTCAGCTTCCCAACCTTAGTTTTCTATTATTGAGTGAAAGTAATGAGTATGTAGTATGTATTTTGTTACTTTGAGAAAGATTTGTATATCTTCAAGCTAACTAAAGAAACCATTAAATCTTTATCTGGGGCGTAGGGGAATCAATAGAAATTTAGGAATACCAAATTTATACAGTTTAGGTATCAGTTTATGGTGCCAGAGGTTGGGAGTTCAATTCCCCACTGTGCCTTCAGGGAGAAGAGCCACCCTATGTATTCATGGGCAACCTGTACAGTCCCAAGATGCCCCCAGAAGAAAGGAATGGTAAACCACTTCTACCTAGTAAACCCTGAAAAGGGTCACCAGAAATTGGAATTTACTTGATGGCACAGAATTATTATTTTGTTTAAATACTACAGGTAAGCACAGTACAAAAACTTCCTTGACAGTAGCTTCTGGAAAGCCAGCCCTAGTAGTTTTTCAGTCCGGGTACCCATCGAGAAACAGATGTTGAAAGTGTGACAATGATCTCAGGAGCTTTGTTGGAAAATCCTTTTTTTTAAATCAAGGGAAAGTTTTTTCTTTTTGTTTCTTTTTAAAAATGTGAATAGCTGTCTGTATCTTATGTGGCTGAAGAGTTATGTCTGATATCTGATGTTTATTGTATCCTTCAGATTAGACATTAATGAGTCCAAGGCAGGGGCACGAATGGAAATAATTTCTCATTCTTGTCCATTTTAGACTCTCTGGGACTACTTAGGTAAAGGTAAAGGTTTCCCTTGCTCCGTCCGTCGACACCAAAAGAATATACTAGGGAGGTCTAGGACGCGATATACTGCTTTAAAACCTTATCACTGATACAACACTATTGATCCCTGAAGAAAACTTTTGAAAAATCCTGTATCGAAAGGGTTTCGGATCTTTTGTGTTACCTTGAGAAGACTGCTATAATAAATTTATTGACAAACGGTTCCAGTGGACTTTACATTTTCATTACACACACACACACACACACACACACACACACACACACACACACACACACACACACACACACACACACACACATTACCTTAGATACTTGTACTAAATAGGCAGAGATGATGGACTCACAAGGAACTCATACAAATATATAAGAATTTTTGAAGGGATAGTATGTTAGTCTTTTGTATCAAAAGCTTGTGACATCCTAAACATGATATATTATATGGCATGTGCTTTCCTGCACTATAGCCACAATTTGTTAAGTTATTATGGTGTGATGGCTGCAGTGGATAAAATCATATACTGAACTGTACTATGTTATTCTTGAAGGAGCCACAACACTTGGTTGATCTTCCATAATGCTGTGGACCCTTTCTGCCTTTCTATATTTAGAGGAATACACTTTTAAAAATCTGACAGTTTTTCTTGACAACATATTGTGCTGACTTTGTGTCCCACTCCCCTTAAGGTCTTCATGTTCGCCTACTGAACAGTTCTGCAAAACATACACGCTCACTTATTTACATTTTAGTGTTTCAGTAAAGGTACTTCTCACCCTTGCTTTTGAATTTCTCACATAAAAATACAGTAGTTGCTTTTCCTTCAGTTTCCCTGTTTGACAAACCATATTGTGTTTTTATTACATCTAGCTTACAGTAGCTGTTTTTCTCCTTTATCCTCACAGTCCTTTGAGACAAAACAGGCTGAGAGATCCAGCGCAACTCAGTGAATATTTTGACTAAGAGAGGATTGATTGGTTTAAAATATTTATACTCTGCCTTTCTCAAGAAGACCTGAGAAAGTTGATAGCATTAAACAGTACTAAAACCAAATTATTACAGTAGTAAGAAACAATTAAACAGATATAATATTAAAACAAATAAAAAGAGGTCTAATAAAAAGATATCTAAGAGGGAGCCACTGCAGCTGCCTTCGCTCTCCGGGCCCGCCCGCCCGGAGAGCAGAAAAGGACGCCGCCGACGCCGGCCCCTCGAGGAGCTCCCTGGCTTGCCCGGGAGCCCACGCCATCGGCCCTGGGAGTGGAGACAGGTGGGAGCCACTGCAGCTGCCTTCGCTCTCCGGGCCCGCCCGCCCGGAGAGCAGAAAAGGACGCTGCTGACGCCGGCCCCTCGAGGAGCTCCCTGTCTCGCCCGGGAGCCCACGCCATCGGCCCCGGGAGTGGAGACAGGTGGGAGCCGCTGCAGCTGCCTTCACTCTCCGGGCCCACCCGCCCGGAGAGCAGAAAAGGATGCCGCCGCCGCCGGCCCCTCGAGGAGCTCCCTGTCTCGCCCGGGAGCCCACGCCATCGGCCCCGGGAGTGGAGAGAGGTGGGAGCCACTGCAGCTGCCTTCGCTCTCCGGGCCCGCCCGACCGGAGAGCAGAAAAGGACGCCGCCGACGCCGGCCCCTCGAGGAGCTCCCTGTCTCGCCCGGGAGCCCACGCCATCGGCCCCGGGAGTGGAGACAGGTGGGAGCCGCTGCGGCTGCCTTCGCTCTCCGGGCCCGCCCGCCCGGAGAGCAGAAAAGGATGCCGCCGACGCCGGCCCCTCGAGGAGCTCCCTGTCTCGCCCGGGAGCCCACGACATCGGCCCTGGGAGTGGAGACAGGTGGGAGCCACTGCAGCTGCCTTCGCTCTCCGGGCCCGCCCGCCCGGAGAGCAGAAAAGGACGCCGCTGACGCCGGCCCCTCGAGGAGCTCCCTGTCTCGCCCGGGAGCCCACGCCATCGGCCCCGGGAGTGGAGACGGGTGGGAGCCGCTGCAGCTGTTTTTGGACCTTGCTGGGTCGGCGTGGGGAAGGAATGGGTGGCACCTGTGGACACTGTCCCCTCACCCCTGGTCCTGTCTGGCCAGGGGTCAGAAGAGGGACGCTCGCAATTATGGGGGAGGGTAGCTGCCATCACCCGAGCCTTTCCCCGGTCCGGCATTGGCCGCGGGGAAGTGGGAGCTTTTGGGTGCTCCCACTGGAGGGGGGGTAGTATGGGGCTTGTGTTTTTGAAATTAATTGTATGGGATTTTTTTTCTTGCAATGTGTTAATTTTCAATCTGTTTTTGTAATTGTGTAATTATATCTGTGATACTGTATTTATATGTGTTGTAAGCCGCTTTGAGTGGCACTTGTGCTATGAAAGCGGGGTAGAAATTAAAACTTATTATTATTATTATTATTATTATTATTATTATTATTATTATTATTATTATTATTATTATTATTATTATTATTATTATTATTATTATTATTATTATTATTATTATTATTATTATTATAACACATTGAAAACCAATGAAAACACAACAGCCCCATTAAAAAAAGCCCTCTTAGGCTGGAGACTGAGCTGTGTCCTTCCTGAAGAGAAATGTTTTTGCCTGTTTATGGAAGAATAGCAAAAAATACTCATCACATAAATAGTAAATACTTTTTAAATGCTAAGATGCTTGCTAAAACACAATTTCTAAACTTCTCTTAGATATTTTTCTAATGATACTTGTCCTAATCAACGAGTTTTTATAAGAGCCTGGATTTGGCTTCAAAATGTCATGTATCATTCAATATGATGTGTATAATACACCTGAGTATCTTGAACTGTCCCTTACAAACCTCCTCTACTTTTAATAGCAAGGCTCTTTTATTTTACATTCATATGTTTTTAATTATATTATACTATATAAAGCTATACTATATATCCAAGTAATTGTGTGAGTGTCCCTGCAAATAGTCCTAGAGATGTAAAGAATCCTTCATGTTGACACTATCAGTATTGTAGTCAAGTGTTTTTGTTTTTATTGATTTTCTGTCTTAGTTTATTTGGGTAGCCTAATGCAAAAAGATACTGCTTTTCAAGCCAGCTATCTACATGTGTGAAGAAGAAGTGGAATTGCACTTGGTGTAGTCCATGGACTTCCAACCTATGGCCCGTGGGCCTAATCTGGCTTGTGGAGCTCATTAATACAGCCCATGGTGGCTACCCTGGCACCTCCAGAAGCTACCACCACCACCAGAACTCCCATACGCCACTTACCATCGCGGTGGTGATTGTACCATTTTTATGGCTTCTTGCACAGCCTCCACCACTTCCCAGGGCAGTAAGAGGCTTTTCAGAGCATTTTCGCTCCATTTTGGGAAATTTTTGCTGCTTCTCCGCTGCATTTCGGCATCTAAACCGCAGTGGTTGGGGACTTCCGGTGCAGGGCAGAGCTTACGTCAGTCAGGGCCTGAGTTCCCAGCGCGGAACCAGGAAGTCTCCAACTGCTGCGTACTAGCTGCCGAAATGCAGCGGAGAAGTGGCGAAATAAATCCCAACATTGAGCGAAAATACTCCAAAAAGCCTCCTGCAGTCCTGGGAAACAATGGAGGCTGTGCAAGAAGCTGAAAAAACGGTGCAATTGACGACAATGAAGAAGAAGAAAATGTAAGCAGTGGGAGCAACCACACCTCTGGCACCCACAGCATATTGTCAGGGGCAGGTCTGGCCCGTGGCGGGAAAACATTGGGAACCCCTGGTATAGTGTATCCCCCTAATGATGACTAGACATGGATTGGCAATTAACAATGAAGTGGCCTTCTCGCCTGGATCCTCAGTAGCTGTCTTGCCACCTACTCTCTCCAAGTAGTGTATAGGTCTCTAAACATTATGCTTCTTCATCCGTGTCTAGGCCAGACGTGAAACTTGTGGATTCCCCGTGCCCCCATGGGCACGGAACGGCCCGGCAGAGGCCACTTCGGGAGAAAGGCTCCCTGGCCCGTGGGCTCTGCGAGCACCCAAATTAAGGGGGGTGGATAAATTATAGGGTTTGATTCACCCAATTCCTTGACCTGACCTAAGAATCTGCCAAGTAAGCAGATCACTAACTCTTGTAACATAATTAGGCAAACATTCATCTCCGAGCTTAGCGTAAATCCCTGGCGCAAATAGTGGCCACGTTTACCCAGCTCCTAAGCCCAAAACAATGATGTTGTCCCAGTCAATATTTGCCCGCACTAATTAACTTCCCCAAGAGAGATTCCCAATTAACCTGAGTAAATAGGTGATGTGATTTACTGTCGGGTGATGGTTTTTTCTACCTTGCCTTCTGATCTATAAAAGGTGATGTCTTTTCCTCAATAAAGTACTGATCTTATCCTCCTCCATACTGCCTCGTGTCGTTACTTGATCAGTCTCCTCCGGGACCTACAGCCCGTAGCGGCCCCGATTAGCTACACCTGGTGACCCCGACGTGATCTACTCGTGAGTAAGCGACCCCCGAGCGGTCTTCCTCAGAGTAGCAATCACACGGTCCGGTTCTGCGCTTGAACCGTGTCCGAATCATCCCAGAGGACAGCACGGCACTCCGTCCGGCAGGCAGCCGATCGGAGGGACGGCCTGCGGTGAGGCAGTCCAAAGAGGCTTCCTACAGCTTGCTCCCGACTTTCGCGGCGGCTTGCGCCAAAGGGAAAAACGCGTTCCGCTCAGGGCAGCTGTGAGCCCCTGACAGCGCAGTGGCCACCGAGGGCCCGTGGCCGCAGTCCACGCTCCGAGCTCTACCCAGAAGCGTCGTCGCCAGAACCTATTGCTTGCCAAAGACGCGTCGACTCGTCCCGAGGAGGAATCTTCCGAGGACCCAATCGCAGGTAATATGGGGACCTGTCCTCAGCGACAGCATCCATCCGCTAGCCAAAGAACTCGTGAGGGAGAGTTCAGAATCCTGGCCAGGGTTTTTAAGTTGCGTTTTCACAGCGGGGAGCTAGCGAGACTTTTGGTGTACCTAGGGGAACACTGCCTGCTTTACCCAGAAGTAGGTACGTTAACCCTTGAGCTCTGGGATCAGATAGGAGACTGCATTCAGCAACCCCCGAAAGCTCCAGGAGGCGTAATTCGCACATGGAGAAAATGTAGGAAGCTCTTGGTGGAGATAGAGCCAGTCCGGGTAGAGGCCAAAGAACCCCCAAATCTGCCAGATGCGCCAGCCGAACCAACGGCGCCTACGGCGCTCTATCCATCACTCCAGTTTAGGCAGAGTAGCGTAGGGAGCTTTCCCTCGGTGACAGCTGCAGACGTCACCGACGGAATGCAAGGAATGAGGAGCGCAGGCGCTTCTCAGACAGCAACCGGTTCCCTAGCTACCAAAAGTGCCCTTCAGCGCACAGTAGAGGAAGAACTCAGGAAGGGGGAATTGCCGGTAGAGGAGCTAGCAGAGCTCAGCCAGATATGTCCTATCCGCATGGAGATGGACGCGCTCACGGGCGCCCAACAGATAGTTCATTCCCCAGTCCCGTATAAGCTTCTCATGGCCATACGGAAAGCCATCTCAGAAGCAGGGCTCCAGAGTCGCTTTACTAGGGGCACGCTTCAGCAAGTGTGCGAGAACACCATGTGGATTCCCCATGACTGGAAAGCCATCATGCGGATGATGCTCACCCCTAGCCAGTATTTAATTTGGGACAGCGAGTTTCGCCTTGAGGCGCAGACAAGGGCTGCCAGGATGGGAGGCGCAGTACTTCCTGACCAGCTGTATAGTTCAGGTGCCTTCGAGCCCATCAATGCCCAGATCAACTTGCCTCTTGCCACTCTCCAGATGTCGGCCGAGGCCGCCTTTAGGGCGTTTTTCAAAGTCCCAGCAACTGGCAAAGTGGCTAAAAATTACACCGCTATCAAGCAAGGAGCCCAGGAACCCGATATGGACTTCATCAATCGCCTGGAGGAAGCAATTAGCAGGCAGATTGATAATGAGCAGGCCCAACAAGAGCTCATGATGAAGTTAGCCAAGGACAATGCCAACTTAGACTGCCGTAAAATCTTGCAGTCCCTGGGCAATCGTCCTGATTTGACCCTTACGGACATGATTAGAGCTTGCGCCGACGTTGGCACAGAATCCTATAAGATGGGTTTGCTAGCGGCCGCGGTGCAAGGGGGCAAGAGACCAAAAGGAAAGACCCAAGGAGCATGTCACAATTGTGGCAGGGTTGGTCACTTCGCTAGGGAGTGCCGATCCAAGGGAGGCGGACAAAAGTCCGGCTGTCCCAAGGCTCCGAACACCCCGTGTCCGAAGTGCAAAAGAGGCTACCACTGGGCCCGAGACTGTCCGAATTCGGGAAACCGGAACGCGGGCATGTCTCTGGCTCCGGTCCAAACAGGGACTCCCCTCACCCAAAGCTCACCAGAGCTAGACTAAATCCCGGTCACATTCCAGACATTGCGAGGGCACAGGCCAGCCCCAAGGGTAGTACAGGGTTAGACTTGACTTGTCAGGCAGACGTTACATGCGACCTGCCAGGCACGGTCTACCTGGTGGATTCCCAGTACATGGGTCCACTGCCCAAGGGCTTTATAGGTTTAGTTTTGCCCCGCAGTGTAGCTGGAGCACGCGGAATTCTTATAATTCCAGGAGTCGTTGACTCCAATTTTTCAGGCGTTCTCCAAGTTCAGCTTTGGACTCACCTGCCCCAAACAATTCACAAGGGAGACACCCTAGCGCAACTGATCATGGTTCCTTGTCACTCGCCAGCAGATAGCCAGGGGAGGCTCAGTGACAGCTCCGAGTCCCGGTCAGAGGACCGCTCGAGCCCAGTGAGGCAGTACAAGGATACCAGGTCTTAGCGACAGTGGAGACCAACATTGAGTGGAAGCAGCGCCCCGTTATCGAGGTATTTTTGAACAAAAGAGCGTTCTCAGGGTTATTCGATACCGGAGCGGATGTGTCAGTGATAAGCAGAAGCCAGTGGCCAAGGGAGTGGGCCATTGAGCCGGTCTCCGATGTGTGGGGGGTAGGCGGCGTCCAGGAAGCGTTTAGGAGCCGAGAGTGGGTTGAAGTCACAATCCCAAAGGCTGACGGCACGGCGGTAATTCGGCCGCACATTCTTGACGTGCACATCAACCTTTGGGGGCGAGACATCTTACAGCAGTACGGTGCTACCCTTACCTTCGGGTAATGGCGTTGCCACTTAAATGGCTCACCGATACGCCGGTCTGGGTAGAACAATGGCCGGTAGTGGGAGAGAAATTAGTTGCCCTCAAGCAGCTAGTCAAGGAGCAGCTAGACGCAGGACACATAGAACGGTCCACAAGTCCTTGGAATTCGCCAGTTTTTGTCATAAAGAAAAAGTCGGGGAAGTGGCGACTCCTCCACGATCTCAGAAAGATCAATAAATGCATTCAGCCAATGGGTCCGCTTCAATGCGGCATCCCAAATCCTAACATGATTCCCGAGGGGTGGGAGATTCTAGTCGTGGATCTCAAGGATTGCTTTTTTACAATTCCCTTAGACCCCCGGGACCGGGAAAGGTTTGCCTTTACGGTGCCGGTTGTGAACCACAGCGAGCCCACGCAGCGTTACGCGTGGAAATTTTTGCCACAGGGCATGCTCAATTCGCCCACCCTGTGCCAAATTTATGTTCACAACGCACTGGCAAAGTTCCGAAGCCTTTACCCTAAGGCCATAGTTTGCCATTTTATGGATGACATCTTGGTCGCGATGCCGCAACTCGGCAGCGAAATGTTTTCTGACCTCCAGGCCAGCCTGGGGGACAAAGGTTTACTCATTGCCCCAGAGAAAGTGCAGAGAACCGAGCCCTTCTCATACTTGGGTCATCGGCTTCTCCGCTCTTTCGCAGCACCAGTTTTGCCCCAGATCAATTTACAGGACTCAGTCACCCTTGTAGAGTTGCAGCAAGTTCTGGGTAATATCAATTGGGCCAGACCGTATTTCCGATTGGATACGGATCTTTTGAAACCGCTCTTCTCGCTGCTAACTTTAGGTAAGCAGCCGGCAGACTGGATAAAAATTTCTCGAGAAGCGCGCTTAGCTCTCGAGAAAGTTAACCAAGTTCTCAGCCAGCGATAGGTAGATAGGATCACCCCAGGGCCATATGCTCCAATCCTGAATTTGTACATCGTACGGTCAGGAACCATGTTCACTGGAGCGCTCGGCGTAGATGCCGAGAAAGGGGCGAGTATCGTGGAGTGGGTGTACCTTCCGAACACCTCTTCACGAAACATCGTTCCTCCCCAAGAGCTGGTCTCCGCGGTGGTTTACCGCGGAAGGCTGAGAGCTAGGGACATTTCAGGGCACGATTTAGCCAAAATTGTAGTCCCGTTCACCAAGGAACAAATTCAGCAATTGATGCAGCTCGGTGACTCGCTTCCAATTGCGTTGGAAGGATTCACCGGATGCTTGGCATACCACTTGCCAAAGGACCCCAGACTTGTCTCACTCCAAACGCAGACAGTCAGTTTATTTGAATTGCTTTCGCTGGTTCCACTTCAGGGGGCCAGGACAGTTTTTACTGATGGTGGTCGCACATATGGTGTCTTGACCTGGCAGGAGGGCCAAGCTTGGCGCACGCTGCTAACTCTTCCACAAAAGTCCGCGCAGCGGGCAGAGTTGGCAGCGGTGAACCTTGCTTTGCGCACCTTCGCCAAGGAACGTTTAAACATCATTACTGACAGTATGTATGTTAGGAATTTGCTTCACAGTCTGCCGGGAGCATACATCACTCCCGCGATAGACAAAAATTTGCTTAGTCTGTTTCTCGCTGCTCAATTTCATTTGCGAAACCACACGGAGCCGCTCTATATTGCCCACATCCGAAGTCATCAAGACCTACCGGGTCCGATTTCCACGGGCAATAGCAGAGCGGATGCGGCGGCAAAGGAAATTCAGCAACGTTCAGTTTTGGGTGTTTTTACTACCCCAATTCAGAGTCATGCCTTTTTTCACCAAAATGCCAAAGCGCTCGCCAGACAGTTCAATCTGCCACTCTCTCAAGCCCAAGGCATAGTTCGCTCTTGCCAGCATTGCGCAGGGGCACCGGGGGGGGCTCATGGGGGGTCAACCCACGAGGGACAGAGGCTAACCAGGTGTGGCAGATGGACGTCACGCATGTCCCGCAGTTTGGCAGATGGCAGTACATGCACATTTGCATAGACACTTTTTCTCAGTTCGTTTGGGCAACGGCGCAGAAAGGGGAGACTGCTTCCCACGTGGAGCAGCACCTCCTTTCCTGCATTGCAGCCGTGGGCAAACCTCGGCACGTTAAAACCGATAACGCCCCGTCCTACAGCTCCAGGCAGCTGGCGGCCTTCATGGCCACCTGGGACATTAAGCATACTTTTGGCGTTCCTTACAATCCGCAGGGGCAAGCGATTGTGGAACGGGTCAATCGGACGCTC
This sequence comes from Bradypodion ventrale, assembly GCA_035047345.1. Classification (NCBI taxonomy): domain Eukaryota; kingdom Metazoa; phylum Chordata; class Lepidosauria; order Squamata; family Chamaeleonidae; genus Bradypodion; species Bradypodion ventrale. The sequence goes on along the minus strand of JAWDJE010000006.1, from coordinate 78,198,453 downwards.
AAGTCCTATATTGACAAACAAACAGAAAGGGGGGAGCCACCAGCCCTCCCCAAATCACAGGGCCAGGCACAGCATTGCCTGAATAAGGTATTGTTCACTTACAATCACCTTAATGTTTTTTCGGATTGTACGCCGCAGGAGAAGCACTTCCGCCATTCGGAAGCTCTCCCGTGACCGATGGTCCGATACCGGGTGCCACCGGACCCTTCTTGGAGGGGCCCGGTGCCACTCGTAACCTGGGGAAGAGGGTATGCGGCAGTTATGTCTCCTACAGGTGTCGTTTGGATTCCAGCTCGGTGTGTCAAGCCCTACTTGGAACCACATGGCGTGGACCCAGACCGACCAGAGTCCGATCCCGGAGATGGAGGACCTCACTCTGACCGAGAGGACCCGTCGGAAGAGACGGCCACCGACGACAGCACCCAAGATCACCTGGGGGATGGTCAAGATCCTTTGCCGTGAGGCCGAGGACACCGTCCGGCGCGAGGAGAAGGAGCCAACGCCGGAGAACCTCACAGCTGCAGTTTTCGCCCAGATTCATGCCAACACCCTGGCGCTCACCATCATCCTGACCCTTTCCCTGCTTTTGGGGGGGAGGCGCTCAGGCCGCCTCGTTGGAGGCCAACGATCTACTGCCCGGCGGAGACCTCTCTGCCCGGATGCAGTACAATATTTGGGAGAGGTTGGCGGGTCTCGTCAACCAGTCCGATTTTTGCCTCAGGCAGGACCTCGGTTCTGCTTCGATCCTCAGCACCTGCCTCATCCCAGTGTGCCATTCTCCAGGCGCGCACCCCAGGGATGGGGACTGGCTTGTGAAAAGACTTTTCAGCCCATACATTCCAGCGGCTTCCTCAGAATATGCCCGTTGGGAGATGCGGCTGACCATGACTTTGCCGGCTGATGCAGCCACCCTCCACACTCCTCGGGTGGCGGTCAGCCCGAACTCTACCTGTGGAAGGATGTACGGCTGTGCTTCAGCTGGTCGTACTCGGCGCCGCTGCCTCAACGTTGGCAGTGGCAATTGGACTTGCAATAACCCGGTACCACTTGGCACCATGTATGCTCATGTCACCCTGCCATCTGGTTGGTTCTTTACATGCAACCAGTATACGTGGAACTACATTCCTGCAAATGTTTCAGACTCTATATGCTGTATCAGTCGCTTGACATTGTTACTCCCTACCAAGGATATGGTCACCCCAAGCACCAATGTTACAAATGTTTCAAATGTTCCCTCACTCATACGGCACACTCGCACCATCCAGTTAGACAGCTCATGTGAGAGCAGCTTTAGAGTAATGAGCCCTGCTGAATATCTCTCTTTGGCAGTCAGCATCTTTGGCGTGCCAGGCTTAGCCGTCGGCAACGCAAAGAGGATTGGTCGCTTGGCTTGCGGTCTAGCAAAAGCCATCAACCATACCTCCTCAGCGATAGCGCTCCTTAATCAAGAGCAGGCAGAGCTTCGCCATGCCATCCTTGACAATCGAGCGGCTATCGACTATCTCTTATTGTTGCACCACCTGGGTTGCGAATCCTTTCATGGTATGTGCTGTTTCAACCTTACTGACAACTCCCGCAAAGTACAGAGTCAGCTCACTGATCTCCACACCATAGTCCAGGGCATCACAGAGGGTTCTGCATGGGGAGCTTGGTGGAGCTCATTGTGGAACTGGATGTGGTCATGGATCCCCTGGGGGTGGCTCCAAACGGTACTCAAGGTGGTGGTGGGGGTGATTATACTAGGCATAGCAATCTGCTGCTTTGCGCAATGTATTCCCTCACTGATCTCAAGGTGCCGGCGCAGGAGGAAACCCCGAGACGTCATTCCCGCGCAACAGCTGATGCCGCTCTTGCGCAGAGTTGCCGGTCAGGCTCTTAAGAAAAATTAAAAGGGGAGATGTGGATTCCCCGTGCCCCCATGGGCACGGAACGGCCCGGCAGAGGCCACTTCGGGAGAAAGGCTCCCTGGCCCGTGGGCTCTGCGAGCACCCACATTAAGGGGGGTGGATAAATTATAGGGTTTGATTCACCCAATTCCTTGACCTGACCTAAGACTCTGCCAAGTAAGCAGATCGCTAACTCCTGTAACATAATTAGGCAAACATTCATCTCCGAGCTTAGCGTAAATCCCTGGCGCAAATAGTGGCCACGTTTACCCAGCTCCTAAGCCCAAAACAATGGTGTTGTCCCAGTCAATATTTGCCCGCACTAATTAACTTCCCCAAGAGAGATTCCCAATTAACCTGAGTAAATAGGTGATGTGATTTACTGTCGGGTGATGGTTTTTTCTACCTTGCCTTCTGATCTATAAAAGGTGATGTCTTTTCCTCAATAAAGTACTGATCTTATCCTCCTCCATACTGCCTCGTGTCGTTACTTGATCAGTCTCCTCCGGGACCTACGGCCGGTAGCGGCCCCGATTCGCTACAGAAACTGACATAATAAAGACACCTTTGGGGAGTTCATTCTGTAGTTCCTTTTGTGAAAAAGATTAACTGACAACACAAGGTGGCCATTGCCTGGGGTACGCCTGATTGTGGTTTAAAAAGTACCACAGTTTTTGATAAGGCACTTTCTGTGAACCCCAACATTATGCTGAAATCAAGTAGGCAGTTGAGAGCAAGGCTAGCAGATGCAAGTAGACATAATCCAACTTCTCCTATTTTCGTAGTACAGTATTATGGGCTCCATTCAAGCTTTCCTGCTCTTTTTGATTCAGACACAAAATTCCTTCCTCCTGGCTGTCATCAGTCTTAGTAACTTAGCTTTTAATTTTTGCTATAAAGTCAACAGCATGACAAAGAGTTAGAGGAAAACTATGGATATTTTAAAACAATTGATTTAGTGAAAGCACTTGTTTTGTGCTAAAAATAATAATAATAGCTCTATATTCATCTCCCATTCACCTTAGATAATGGCCAGAATCTTATTGGCCTTTGTGTGAGGTTTGGTTAATTTTCTGTTGCTATTAGCTTAGGTGATAGGTGCAGCTTTGTCACAGCTTGACCATGCAACAGAGATATGTACCCTATGTCAATTTCAACAATTTGCCATAGTAGATTACACAGCACTTAACACAAACACCTGTAGGAGTCTGGCGATTGTCCATTATATATACTAGAATCTGCCAGAGAGTAATATGACTGATTGAAAATGCACTATCAAAACATCAGATCCTGAATAGATAAAGAACAATGTTACACCACCACTGAAATACTAGGTTAAACTAAAAAGTCTTCAACAACATATATTTCCAGAAATTCATACTAAACCTGTTCATGCCGCACACACCCAAATTGCTAGAATATTAACTACTGCTGCATGTGGAATCATGTTTTGAAATATGCAAGAACCAAGGAAAACAAGTGAGACTGGAATCTCACTGTTCCTATACATTTTTGTCTCCTAGGAGGAATGTATCTGTTTAAGGGGATGTTTCAGAAGTGAGGAAGGAACCACTGGTAAGGGAACTTCCTCTTGCTTTAGATCAGGGATTCTCAACCTGCGGCCCATGGGCCAGATGTGGCCCACAATGCCATTTCATTTGGCCCCCTACCGCCTCCACCACACCAGGAAGTGCCATGTGGTGGAGGAAGGGCAAAATGGCTGTCCGGCCCCTGAAGCTGTCTGAGGCTTAAAAAGGTTCAAAACTCCTGTTTTAGATTGTAGGAGTTCTGAAGAAGCAAAAAAGTAAGAGGAGGTTTCTAGATGTTAAGTGCTAGACAAAAAGGAGTTAGGATATTGCCCACTATTCCCTTAATCTCTTCCGGGCCCCAAGGATAACAAAGCCCAAATGATAATTAAAGAGCTGTACCTGGGCCAAAGGCAAGGCAGAGTTGAGGGCTGTATCTGGGGAAGATTTCCCTTCAGCTGGGGTGCCCTTGGCCAGGTAAGATAGGGCAAGGGGAGGATGGGTATAAGAATAGTTGGCAGGATAAGGCATGGGAGTTAGTTTTGGGGCTATCCTAAGTGAAACACAGTGTGATCAGGCACAGTCAACTTGTCCTTTCGAAGGGATTTATACAGGTTCAGTGCATTCAGAGCTTAGGGTAGGTTAGATTGTTCAGCAGATCAAGCCTGGTGCTTTGGTCTACCAAGCAATCAGCTGTTAGTTAAGGCTTGGAAGTTTCACCCTTTCACTCCTTTCTTTTAATGGCAGATTCCGTTGTTCTGTGCTCAATTTTGGCTTAATTGGAATTTGATATTTTCCTATCCTGAGTCCTTGTGTTTGTGGAAGTTTTTCCCCCTGTACCTTGTTTTATCCCTTTATTGTTTCACCCTTTTATTTGTTATTTAGTAAAGTACATCTTTAGAAAGCCAATTTTGAGTTAATCATTTCATTGGGCACTCTGTGGTAACTAAATTCTGTCCTTGACTCCTAGGCTTAAACTGAGTGTTAGGGAGCAAGATAGTGCTTGGGTCAGCTAATAAGAAGGAAGGGCAGGTGAAAGCAGAATCTTGCTCAAGAGAGCCTGCCTTTTCTCTAGTGCTCCAACCAGGGAGTGGTTGAAGCAGAGAGATAGCCCCATGGTCAAGGTGTGCCAGTAGCCAGAGAACTAGATGGAGGAAGATGTGCAGCTGGGAGGCAGGACTGGACCATCCTTGTTGCCCCCGAGTAGCCTCTTGACAACCACATCCCATGGGCCCAAAATTCTCCATGCTCTTGTTTAGAACCACAATATGTAATCACAGCCTTAGATAGATTATTTTTCTACCTTTTTTGTAGGATTGGTGGTTGTTTTCAACTAAAATAATAAACTTATGCACATAAAAGGCTCTCAGTCATAGATCTAATTGATAAACTCATACAAGTTTACTTGACTTTGTTATATTTTGACCCTTTAAACCAGGGGTGGCCAACTTACAGCACACAGGCTAGACCTGGTCTGCGGCACAATTTCATGTGGCCCACCACCACCCTCACCGCTACCAGAAGTTTACGACAGCCATAAAGCGCGCCTATGCATGCTTAAACATGCCCACGCCTGTCATAAATGCTGCTGTGAATGCACCTGAGCCTGTCGTGCATGTGTTTACGACGGCCACAGATGCGTTTTACGGCAGTGTTTACAGCGGGAGGAATGTGACCATCCCGCTAAGCTGTCTGGGGGCATGGTCTGGGCTGTGGCGCAAAAAGGTTGGGAGCCCCTGCTGTAAACATTTCTTTCTATGAGCTTAACTGCCATCAGGCATCTGCAAGCTTGCAGGCTTTTGGATATTTTTATTACCATTTTATTTTTCAGTTATTAAACCACTACACTTGCATGAACCACATACAAAGATCACTGTACCCTATTTTGGCATGATTGAATTTTGCTTTCAACCTGACAGGAAGTTTAGAAGCAATTACCACCTGTTTTTGCCAATAAGGGAATGACATTCCATTTAAAGGGTAAGGAAGAATAGTCTCTTTTTTAGTTGAATGGGAAAAAGATGATTCTAAAACTCCCAAGTTCCTCACTGGCAATGGTATCTGAATTCTTGACTTGTTCCATGTTTTGAACTGTTATTTTTGCATGGGCTTTACACATTATTTCCATGTGTCATGGTCTGTTCTTTTGACAATCAGCCATTTTATTTCAAGCTGCAGCTGTGTGTGTGATTGAATCCTTAATTTATCGGAAATTTAATACTTTATAAAAAAATTAGCATTTTTTTAACGTTGGAGCAAATTATGAGCTGCTCTTTAGCATACTTTCCCAAGGCACAATTCAATTTAGTAAATAAAACAGTGCAATAAAAATCCAGGATGCAAACAATGCAGGAACTGCAGGCTGTGTCTATAAGCCAGGGTGAATCTGAAACACCAATGGATGCTAGCTATTCTAGAGTAGAAATTTTTTAAAAACTCATTGTCTAATGTAGACATCAGAGTGGGTATATGGTCATATTAAGTCAAATAAATCCTGCTGTATCAGCAACTTATACCTAAAGTACATAAAGATGTACAGTATTGTACATTGTGATGAAAGTGTTACTCTTCCTCCCACTATTGAAGAACATTCATTGTTGAAATTAGGAATGCTCATGAAGTTAATGAAATTAATGTACTAGTGAAATTAACAAGGTCAGCTTACATTTCCTGTGCATGGCATTCAGAACTAGTGAAACTGTAATGCTTTGGGGTGCATTAATACTCACCGTAGTTTTTAAGACATTAACCTGGCCATGTTTTGCCAATGGTATAATATAAGCACAATTAATATTATAACCTTAGTACAGGAATTCTCAACCTGCGGCCCATGAGCCAGATGTAGCCCTCAGCACCATTTCATGTCTCCCCCCCACTGCCTCCAGCACACCAGGAAGTGCCATATGGTGGAGGAAGATGGCCATCTGGCCCCCAAAGCTATCTGAGGGAGCATGACCCGGCCCCCAGCTTAAAAAGGTTGAGAACTCCTGCCTTAGTATAATAAGAATAGATGTTTGGTGAATAAAAAGAAATCAACCCCGACTGCTCTTTGGAAGGTCAAATATTGAAGATGAAGCTAAAGTACTTTGGACATCAAATGAGAAGAGAGGATTCACTTGAGAAAGCCTTGATGCTGGGAAAGTTTGAGGGCAAAAGAAGAACTGGGCAGCAGAGGATGAGATGGCTAGATGGTATTGTTGATGCAATGGGCACAGAACTGGGCGGGTTGAAGAGTATGGTGGAGGATAGGGGTGCCTGGCGTGCAATGGTCCATGGGGTCATAAAGAGTCAGACTCGACTATGCGACTCAACAACAACAACAACAATAATTTTGTGTCAGAAATAATTCTGGATTGAAAGAATTTTTGCTGGAGAAACTCTGCTCAGGGGACACCCAAATGAGGCTCCTTTTATGTCCCCAAAATCTTTTCCCACTGAAGTGGTCCCTATTGATCTATTCGCAATTTCTTGCTTTCAAACTGCTAGGTTGGCAGGGACTGGGACAGAGATGGGAGCTCACTCCATCGTTCAATACTTGGGTATCAAACGGTCAACTTGCTGGGCTTCCAGCTAACAAGGCAAGCTTCTTAACTGCTGAGCCACCACAACCCCTTAAAAATAATAATTTCCTGTCAGTGTGTCAGATGTGTATAATTTGCAGATACAGTAATTGACCAAGCACTCCATATGAAATTATTATTTTAAATCAAATGTTTTAAAGGCATATTTGAATTGTTTGACATAGTTAAAGAGTGTATCATTTGAATTTATTAAATATAACCCTGTCCATTTGAAAAATTCCTGATTAAAGAGTCATAAATAGTTATTGGGTAATACACTGTATGCCTTTTGCAGCAGTGGATTTATTATCCACAGTTTTAGTTATCCACAGACTGAAGATATTCACTGAAAAAACCCAGAAATACATAATTTATACATATTTCCAAGACACATTATTAGAAATGACCAATAGAGGCCACTATGTACAATGTAATCTATAAGGTTCACTATTATCCACAATTTCAGGCAATCACATTACGGCAAGTCTTAGGGGGCGTACTATTGCCTCGTGAGAGCAAAATTCTTTAGAAAGTTCTCTTATGTGAACTTCAGTGACATGGAAGGAAATTGAGTATGAGCACTATAGGGTTATGAGAATTGGTTTAGTTTAGTGATTGGACTTGGATTTAGGAAAAACCTGGTAAGAGTCCCAACCTAGACATGAAACACATTAGATGTCTTTGGATTAATCACTCTCTCTCTTAACTAGTACTGCATTTGATTAAATGGGCTGCAGTTATCACAAGTTTATAGGGTGGAAAATACCCCAGGCTAGTCTTTAAATCGCTGTCAAAAATCCATTGTTCTTGCTATCTCACTGCCTTCTTCAGATAACTTCATTGGAAGAAAGATGTAATAAAAGTGCAAATAGTAATGAATCCTTTGCAAGATTAGCAGATTGGTCCTTACCAGCTGGGTTTCTGCAGCAGAATTCTCAAACAGACTACTTTCCCCCCACTTATTTGGAGAACATGACTGGACAGTTTGTTATTATGTGCTGGATAATACCTAGTCATCTAATGTATTTTTTTAAAAAATCTTTGTACAGTATTGGTAATAATAATTGGACCAGTTTCTAGACTTACCAGCCATGACCGCGCCTTTCTGTTGCTTGCCACTAAGATAAAACAAAAGAACCATTGATGCAGGAGGAAGTGATATAAGAGGTGTTAATTGGTGCTCAGGTATCATCTGATAAATGTTGCAAATTTCTACAAACTGTTGTATTTGGACATTGGTGCTCAAGGAAGAATGAAGCAAGCAAAGCAGTGGGGAGCCCATGTCTGATGAAAAAAGAATCTGCATTCAGCTTTTCTGTTTGGCCTGAGAGAAACAGTGCATATACATTTGGCATGATTTCAAATAAACTGAATGTATTACCATTTTGGCATGCATTGAAGCTGACACTGAATTCCTGGACACCTAATGTGCTTTTCTTTGGCATGTTGTACACTCCCCCCCCCTTTAAAAAAATTATGCTAGAACTCCCTCTGGTGGCCTTTTTCTATACTTTATAGAAACCAGCATAGTTTCTAGATGTTTTAACTAAGGAGTAACTAATACTGTATACCTATTGTTTATTAATAAGTCCCCCTTTATCTGTCCTCATTGTTGAACAGCATTCTGACTCTCCTTCATTATGAATGTTCAGAAGATATCTAATGTGTCTGAGCCACTATTTTTAAGTAGCACTGTTTTAGGAAAAGAAAAAATTCAATCTTTCAAATGGTCTTAGTAGATAAAATATTTAATTTATTAAGAGTTACATACCACAGCACTGATCAAAGCAGCCATTTCTGTGTCACTGAAGCAGGAATTCTGCTGAATTAAATTAAATTAGCACTTGTTCATTATATCTGGCAAGTTTTAGCAATATCAAGTCTGTACCTGAAGGTAAAGGTCGCCTTTGCTCGAAAGCCAGTCGTATCTGACTCTAGGGTTCAGTGCTCATCTCTGCTTACAGCGAAAGAGCCAGCATTGTCTGCATTTTCAGACATTTCCGTTGACATGTGGCAGGCATGCTTTGACACCGGAATGCACAGAGCACTAAGAGTACAAATCTTAACCTATAAAACCAAGGGTTAACCGTTGGAACTGGCTATAGGATGCTTTGCCTCGCCCTACTTGCCTGCACTCACCCTTCGTGCACATGGCCGATCTGGGTCCGCAGGTCAACGATGGATTGAGAAAACAGGTTGTGGGGCAACAGCCCCACAAACGCGAAAAAAGGGAAACTTCCCTTTTCCCAACATTCCTTGCGCTGCGCCGTGCCAGAGCCAATCAGGCTGAGAGGCTCTTGCCCCACTGATGCCTTTCTCAACCCTGCAGTAACCTCCGGACTGGTTTTGGGCGAGTGCAGGAGGCTCGGTATGGGATAGGATGGATGGGTGCAGAAACGTATAGCAAGTTCCAATGGTTAACCCTTGGATTTATAGGTATAGATTACTCCAGCCTGGTCTCCAAAAGTAGAGGCCTTACCCTATACCAGCGGTGATGAACCTTGGCACTCCAGCTGTTCTTGAACTTCAATTCCCAGAAGCCCTTATCAGCAGAGTGCTGACTTGGGCTTCTGGTAATTGAAGTTTAAGAACATCTGGAGTGCCAAGGCCCGATACCAAAAAAATCCAAACTGGGTTTGGGCTAGAGCACATTTTCCTGTGTGTTGTCTGATTAATGGGAAAGAGGTTACAGTGTACTGCTCCATAGCTTGAATTGTGATCTATTTCCACACTTTTTGATCTTAATCTTTTCTTTTCCTTGCTCCTTCCTTGTATTATTCACATTTCCTTATGGTCTTGTCTTTACCAGATGCTCTCTTGATGTGTAGGATCTCAGTCTTCATCATCCCTGTACAGCTCAGCTACTTTATAGTGTAACCCATTTTGAGATTACTAGGTTAGTAAATTATGTCTTAGGCATCAGGTTTGTGCACTTTTAAAAGTAGTAAGTCTTTATACATTGCTAAATTCTTTATAAATTATTTAAACCTTGCTTTGGCAACTGCTGCAACATTGGATTTCTGAAGGTGACCTGTGCTCTCGCTTTTGTTTCCGGAGGCGAATCAGCATAACCCAGAAAGTGCTGCCCCACCCACCCTGACCATTTGGCCACAGGGGAAGACAGGTTGCTAGGAAGCAGTGTTGGCTGGTTTATTTATAGCATTTTATACCCACTTTTCAATGGCAAAAGAGTTTATTTAAAATGCTAGAATGGGTTACAGAGATCAGTAGCAAGACAATTCTTGCGCTGTTAGTATCAAAGATAGGATACCAAAGGGGAAAGAATTGGGAGGGAGAAGGGGAAAAAACTTAACATGGCAATAATAATAACGATATCATGTTAGAAATTATTTTGGGTTGAAAGGATTTTTGCTGGAGAAACTCCGCTCAGGGATGCCCGAATGAGGCTCCTTTGATGTCCCCAAGATTTTTTCCCATTGCAGTGGTCCCCATTTATCTACTTGCAATTTCTTGCTTTTGAATTGCTAGGTTGGCAAGAGCAAGAACAGAGACAAGTGCTCAATCCATCATGCAGTACCTGAGCCTCAAACTGCCGACTTGCTGGCCTTCCAGCTAACAAGGCGAGCTTCTTAACCACTGAGCCACCGCAGCCCCATAGCATGGCAATCAGTTCATAGTTATGAAGTTCTTGTAAACATTCTCTCTGGCCAGCAAGATGGAATGAAGTACTGTAAATTTTAAAAAAGCTCCCTGCAGCTGCACTTTCTGTGGCTCATAGATGCAGCAAAGTTGCTGTATGTATCTTGACCTAGGGTTCTTCCTAGGAGACAGGAGGAACAGCTTTTCAGTGATCTCTGTTTCCCTGAAAGACAAGAGGGTTACAGTTCCAGTTGTTTCCTCCTAATTACAAGGTAGCCTATTGTTCTAGAACAGCCTTTCTCCAACTGGCACCATCCAGATGCGCTGCATTACATGATGAAGTTGACCATGTACTTGATGCTGGAGTTTTTGAAATGGTAGCCATGTCAGGCTATGTTTCAAGCATATCAGAGAGAAAACAAAACAAAAACTCAGAAGTCTGATGAAGTGGACTTGATCCATGAAAACTAACATTAAAATACAGCAGTTAGTCTTTAAATTTGAATACCAATCAGGGATCTTCTGTTATTAGGTATTGCTCAAAAGCTAGTTGTATCCAACTCTAGGGTTCAGTGCTCATCTCTGTTTATAGCCAAAGAGCCAGTGCTCTTTGTGTCTGCAGACAATTCCGTGGACATGTGGCAGACATGTCTCAACACCTGAGTGCACAGATTTTATATAATTTTACATAATCTATAAACAATGCATGCATGTTACATCTCATGTCTCTATGTCAGGGGTGGCCAAACTTTTCACGCTGTGTGTCGGGCCACCTCAGACAGCTGTGTGGGCCAGAAGTGTGGTTCTGAAAGAATCCCTGACAAGGAAGGCAAAGCATAGCCATCAAGACTAGAATCATTGAGTTCCTTTTTTATTTTATTTTTTTAATTTAGTTTTTTCCTTATCCTTCTTGGATGAGCCGGTGGCTGTATAGCAATAACATAACCCACTACAGTAAAACCCCGACTTACAAATGCCCCAAGTTACATAAAATTTGAGTTACATAATGATTTTGTGCTAAAACCCTAGCAGGATGGGTCCCTGGCAGAAAGTGTTGGGGGACGGTCAAGCCCCTGGCAGGTAAACATCACAGACACCTGCCGTAAACAAACAAAAGTTTGTTAGTCAGCTGCAAACCACAGTTAGAGCCAGTGTCTTTAAACCATGGGTTGTTCTATATCTCTGCCTTTGCTATAAAGTAGGGACTACACACAATAGTAAGTATAATTTATTATTTGCACATTACTTAGGAAAGCAAAATATCAAATTATATAAAATAACTGAATAACTAATATCTTCAGTATCAGCAAAAGTCATTTAAATCACAGTGTGGATTATTATGTTCCTATACAGGTGAAACTTGGAAAATTAGAATATTGTGCAAATGTTAATTCAGTCCAGTAATGCAACTTAAAAGGTGAAACAAATACAGTGGTACCTCATACTATGATTTTAATCCGTTCCACGGGGCTCTTTGTTGTATGAAACAATTGCTATACGTTGCATGCATCGTATAGCGATTTCCCCATGGGATGCATCGTACAACAATTTTTTCGCTAAATGGTTTTTCCCATTGAAAAATTGTTGTATGATTTTTTCCATAGGGAAAATTGTTATGTGGGACACCATTTCCCCCCCCAAACTTAATTGTTATATGATTTCGTTGCTATACAGGACGATTGTTGTATGAGGTTCCACTGTAGCTGTATATGAGATAGACTCATTACATGCAGAGCGAGATAGTTCGAGCTTTACTTTGTTATAATATTGATGCTTATGGTTTACAGCTTATGAAAACCCCAACCCCCCCCAATCTCATGTACCCCACAACATTTTTTTGTCTTTTGTTTACTTTCTGATATTCTTGATGCTAGAGATATCCTGGGGTTCTGTGGTGATGGCAGTTGTAGTCATGAGGGCATCAAGTTGAGGAAGCAGCTGACTGAGAAAACTAGATGCATGTGGGTTTGTTTTTGTAGTCTAAAAACAAACCTGCACTTCTCTGTTGTAGACATATATTTTGGAATATAAAAATGGTACATTCCACTTTTAATTTGGAAGAAAATCCTAAAAGACTGCTTGAGAAATGAATATTGCCAATTTATTATTCAGCTAAGTGTGTGTGTGCGCACAAGTATTTGCAAACTCTGTATCTAAGTTGTTAGTCTCTTAATGTTTTTCTAGTATTTGTTGAATATTCTGTAATTTATTGTTGTCATTTCTGAAGCATCTAATTCACTTGAGTCACTGAATGTTTGATGAGAAAATAATACAAAACATATAAATATAGAATTTGCATTGTACTGTTTGGCAATAGGCAGTGAAAATTTATAGAACATATCTATTTCCCAAGACAGATGCCAGGACATTTTCTTTTTAATCCAGTCAAACAGTCAACAATAAAACAGGCTTTCTTTGTGTCACATTTTGATGTGAGCATTTAAAATAATTAGCATATGACTTTACCCTGCAAGTAAGTTGTTATGTCTAAGCGTTTACTAACGTATATTACTTTAAGTTGCAATCGTCATTAAGCCATTGCTGTAATGTGCCTATTTCATATGTTTTCTATGTACATTGATTGGTTCCACACAGGTTTCCCGCGTTAACTAAAGTCCGGGTAAATGTATCACTGTAACTGCCTTCTGTTGTTATAGAAGAGCTACCTCGCCCCTGTTCTTCCCCAGTCCGCATCAGTCCGTATTATGTCCGTATCAAGTCTGAATCATGTGTTGTAACAAACCGAACTGTGCTATAATAAAGCACTTGTTGGTTCACCCCCGATCTCTCATGGCGTTGCTATTAATATGCGGACTCAACATAAGTATTCTTTTCGGGATACCTGAAGCTATTCCCAAGATCTTGTACGGCTTAAAAATAGCTGTTACTTAATTCAGCAGTTCTTTTTAAGGCAAATGTGTTGATAAGTATTTGCAGTCCTATTTTTAATTGTGAAGAACATAAGAACAGCCTTGCTGGAACAGGCCACAGCCCATCCAGTCCAGCATTCTGTCTCACACAGTGGCTCACCATTTCCTTCAGGGTATTCCCAAGCAGATGCCTTCACCTGCTTAGGATTCCCTGGAAATGATATTGAGAGATATCCTGCCTATCTCTCCAACCTGGAGGTTGTCCTTAAGTATCCATAATTATAGCCATTGATACTCTTGTCCTCCATGAACTTGTCTAATCCTTTTTTAAAGCTGTCAAGACTGACAGCTGTCACCACTTCTTCTGGCAGGGAGTTCCATAGACCAGTAATCTTCTGGGTGAAAAAGTACTTTCTCTTATTTGTTTGAGAACTAGTACCCAAAAGTTTCATGGAGTGTCCCCTAGTTCTAGTGTTATGCGATAGGGAAAACAGTTTTTCCTTATCTACTTTGTCCACACCGTGCATGATTTTATAAACTTCAATCAGGTCACCTCTTAGACCTGTTATCTGTACTTCTGTTTGGATTTTGTTTATTTGTTGTTCTGTTTCCTTTCAATCATTTGTAGATGGTTCCACAAGACTTCCACTATTTCAGGAGTTTTAGATTATGTTACATATTTTAACAGTTGAAATAATGAAAATTATTTATGTGAATCAACATTGATTTTCCTTCTGTTGACAATATTTCCAGGCAGTCCAGTCTTTTCACACAAGGAACTCAGGTTTGCCTATCCATTATTGTGGATGCAATAATGACACCAAGGTTACATATGTTCATAACATGAAAAAGTTGCTTTTTGAACTACAGGTCCCAGAATCCCCCAGTCAGCAGTGAGTCTAAATGTAAAGTTTCAATATAAAGAATTCAACATACTGTACTGAACTTAAAGCACTCTGTATCAAGGTACTGTGGTTAGCAGTCTCAAGAATCTGAAAATCTACAGGTGGCGTTATCGGCAGAGTGGATCTCGCAAAAGAGTCACTTGGAAGGATCAAGTCTCTTCGGGTCCAGAAACATCGGATAGTGATGCCACGAGTGATTCTACTGGCTCCACCTCTTACAACTTGCGCCCTACTAAATCTGATTCTACACCCTCCACCTCTAACAGGTCTACTTTTTTAGACAAACGAAGGACTGTCAGGTCGAGGAAGAAAACAATCTTTAATTTGTCATCGAGATGACTGGACAGCAATGAGATGAAGGTATTGTCACTTGGTTTAAGCTTTGTCCCCACTCCCCATTACCGGGCATTTGAAACTAGGAAGGATATCTTTAGATTATTATGACTCTTGAAGCTCAAAGCCTTTTACAAGAGTATGGACTCACAATCTGTAGATCTTTTCAACCTAAGTCCACTTTCATTCCTCCAATTGAAAATGCTAGCATTGAGGTTTTTGGCAAATTAATCATGAGGGACATAGCTAAATTAGAGCAGGAACCAATTCGGACATTTCAGAACATTTTCTTCAAAGAGAGACAGGCTCTTAATCGTCTTTATGATGATGAAACAATTATTATTAAACCTGCTGATAAGGGTGGGGGGGATTGTTGTGATGAACAGGGACAACTATCTCAAAGAAGCAGACAGGCAACTCTCCAATAGTTCTTTCTATAAGAAGATTCATTCAGATCCTACAGCTAGAGTTCAATCCATTATCAGGACAGTTTTACTGGAGGGCTTGTCTCTCAATTATATTTCTGAAAAAACCAGCCAGTTCCTTTTCAATAAATTTCCAAGGGTCCCGATGTTCCACCTTTTACCTAAAGTGCACAAGGTATCTGATTCTGGTAGTTTCCCACCTGGCAGACCAATCGTATCTGGGATTAATTCATCACTTGAGCCTCTTTCGAAATATTTAGATCACTTTCTTAACCTATTCACACGCAAGACTGCTTCGTTCGTGAGGGATTCCACACATTTTATTAATTCTTTGGAGGGCTTTTCTGTTCCAGAAGAGGGGTGCTTACTAACTTGTGATGTGTCTTCTCTTTATACTAACGTACCTCTTGATGAAGCCAAATCGTTTATAGCTGATACACTTGACTCACGTGATTCTTTACATCCTCCTACTCATTTTTATTTGATTTACTTGCTATTGTTTTTGAGCACAATTTTTTTAGGTTTGGGGATCAGTTTTATTTGCAAATCAGTGGTTTGGCTATGGGTTGTTCTTTGGCTCCATCTATCACTAATTTATACATGATTAAGTTTGAAGATGATTTCATCACGAATCCCGTTTTTAATCCATTTTTTGATCACATGCTTACGTATAAAAGGTACATAGATGACTTATTTTTTCTTTTTGATAATTCTGACTTTATTCTACAATTCGTGACTTGGCTTAACAGTGTAAACATCAACTTGAAGTTTTCTCATAATTTCAGTACACATATGGTTTCTTTTTTGGACCTGTTTATGCCTATCAACACAAATTTAATATGAAATTGTTTAAGAAGACCACAGATCGTAACAACTATTTCCACTTCTCCTCCTTCCCGAAGAGATTCTTAGACAATCGTTTGAAAAAGCATGTGCCATTCCTAGATCTCAAATGTTAACACAGAAAGAACAGACATCTAAGGGTTCCCCTCTTAATTGGTCTATCGAGCTTTCTCCCCAGGCATTGGACATTAAAAAGATCATCCATAAGTATTGGAATTTGGTACAGGATATCCCAGGTTGTGAGAATAAGCCTAGGGTAACTTTCCGCAAAACTAGTTGTTGTTGTTGTTGTTGTTGAGTCCCACAGTCGGTTCCGACCCTTTGCGACCCTATGGACCATTGTTCTCCAGGCGCCTCTGTCCTCCACCATCCCCCTCAGCCCTCCCAGCTCTGTGCCCATTGTGTCTACAATGCCATCTAGCCATCTCATCCTTGGCCTCCCCCTTCTTCTTTTGCCCTCCACCTTTCCCAGCATCAATGCCTTCTCAAGTGAATCCTCCCTTCTCATTTGATGTCCAAAGTATTTTAGCTTCATCTTTACTATTTGACCTTCCAATGAGCAGTCAGGGTTAATTTCTTCTAAGATTGACCTATTTGTTCTCCTCGCTGTCCAAGGGACTCTCAAAACCCTCCTCCAACACCACATTTCAAAGGCATCTATTCTTCTGCGTTCAGCCTTCCTAATTGTCCAGCTCTCACATCCGTACATTACTACTGGGAAAACCATTGCTTTGACTATTCTAATTTTTGTTTTCAATGTGATGTCTCTGCTTTTCACTATGTTCCCCAGGTTTCTCATTGCTTGTCTCCCAAGAATCAGTCGCCTTTTTATTTCATGGCTACACTCCCCATCTGCAGTGATCTTTGATCCTAAGAAAGTAAAATCTGTCACTGCTTCTACTTCTTCCCCACCTATTTTCCAGGAACTGATTGGGCCTGTTGCCATTTTTGGTTTTCTTGATATTGAGTCTCAAGCCAGCTTTTGCACTCTCCTCCTTCAGCCCAATCAAGAGATTCTTTAGGTCTTCCTCACTTTCTGCCATTAGGGTGGTATCGTCTGCATATCTCAGATTGTTGATGTTTCTCCCAGCGATTTTAATCCCATATTGTGATTCCTCCATCCCTGCACTGCGCATTATGTGCTCTGTGTATAGGTTGAATAGGCATGGTGACAAAATGCAGCCTTGTCTTACTCCTTTTCCTATTCCAAACCACTCTGTCATTCCGTGCTCTGTCCTAACTGTTGCTTCTTGGTTCATGTACAGATTTCTCAGGAGGCATATGAGGTGCTCTGGTATTCCCATCTCTTTAATTACTTGCCACATCTTGTTGTGGTCCACACAGTCAAATGCCTTAGTGTAGTCAATAAAACAAAAGTAAACTTGTTTCTGGTATTCCTTTGTTTTCTCCATGATCCAACGTATATTAGCAATGTGGTCTCTAGTCCCCCTGCCTCTTCTGAAACCAGCCTGCACCTCTGGTAATTCTCTTTCCACATGCTGCTGAAGTCTATCCTGTATTATCTTGAGCATCACCTTACTAGCGTGTGGGATGAGCGCGATTGTTCGATAATTTGAACATTCTTTGGCATTGCCCTTTTTTGGGATTGGGACGTATACTGATCTTTTCCAATCCTGTGGCCATTGTTTTGTTTTCCAAATCTGCTGGCATATTAAATGCAGTAATTTGACGCCGTCATCTTTTAGCGCTTTGAAAAATTCAACTGGGATACCATCATCTCCACTAGCTTTGTTGTTTGCAGTGCTCTTTAGGGCCTTTATGACTTCACTCTCCAGGATGTCTGGCTCAAGTTCAATTTCTTCATCATTGTGATTATCAGGAGTGTTGAGGTCCTTTTTGTAAAGTTCCTCTGTGTACTCTTTCCATCTTTTCTTAATTTCTTCTGCATCAGCTAGCTCCTTTCCGTCTTTGTCCCTTATCATGGTCATTTTTGCTTTAAATGTTCCCTTGATTTCCCCAATTTTTTTGAAAAGATCTCTGGTTCTGCCTCTTTTGTTGTTTTCCTCCATTTCTCTGCACTGTTCTTTTAGGTAGTTTTCCTTATCTCTCCTTGCTTTTCTTTGAAATTCTGTGTTCAAATGGTTGTAGTTTTTCCTTTCTCCTTTGACTTTTGCGTTCCTTCTTTCCTCTGCTATTTTAAGAGCCTCATCAGACAACCACTTTGCTTTCTTACTCTTCTTTTCTTTTGGTATGGTTTTCTTTGCTGCTTCCTGCATGATGTCCCTCATCTCCGTCCATAATTCTTCCGGTACTCTGTCTACCGAGTCTAAGCCATTAAATCTGTTCATCACCTCCACCATGTATTCTTTAGGGATGCTGTCTAGGTGATATCTTTCTGGTCTCCGTGTTTTCCCTATTTTCTTTAGTCTAAGCCTGAATTTTGCGATCAGTAGGTTGTGATCTGAGCCACAGTCTGCTCCAGGTCTTGTTTTTGCTGACTGTATGGAGGTTCTCCATCTTTGGCTGCAGAGTATGTAGTCAATCTGGTTTCGGTGTTGGCCATCTGGTGATGTCCATGTGTAAAGTCGCCTCTTGTGTTGCTGGAAGAGGGTGTTTGCTATGACCAGTGCGTTCTCTTGACAGAACTCTATCAATCTTTGCCCTGCTTCATTCTGTGTTCCAAGACCAAATTTGCCTGTTATTCCCTCCACTTTTTGATTTCCTGCTTTGGCATTCCAGTCTCCTAATATAATTTGGACATCATTTCTTGGTGTCTGTTCTATGAGGTGTTGTAAGTCCTCATAGAACTGGTCCATTGTGGCTTCATCTGCACCAGTGGTTGGTGCGTATATTTGGATCACAGTGACATTGAAAGGTTTGCCTTGAAATCTGACTGACATCATTCTGTCATTTTTGAGATTGTATCCCATTACTGCTTTTCTCACTCTTTTATTGACAATTATGGCTACTCCATTTCTTCTAAGGTTTTCTTGTCCACAGTAGTAGATATGATGGTTTCCAGAGCTGAATTCACCCATCCCTGTCCATTTTAGCTCACTGATGCCCAAGATGTCAATGCTTATTCTTTCCATCTCATTTTTTACCACTTCCAGTTTACCTTGGTTCATTGATCTCACATTCCATGTCCCTATGCAGTATTGCTCCTTACAACATTGCATTTCCCCCCCCCTTTCCTGTCCCTCCCCTTTCTCCCCTCTGTGGTGTTAAGCATCCTGTATCACCTAGCCTGCCCTTTTGTTTTGCCTTTTGTTTTGGTCAATAGGGTTCTCTTGGCAAGCTTTGTGGCGTGGTTTGCCGGTGTCTACGCCATTTTTCTCTCCTCATACATTTTATCACAGTTTTTAAAAGTTTAAAACATTTAAGACAACATATTATCATGCATATTATCACACTTTAAAACACAGTCTCTATGTCAGTTTCTATGTTTAGTCAGTATAAAGTCTCTATGTCAGTTGCTATATTAGGTCTTCTACATTTGCATATCAGCTACTTATCCTTTGCCTGGGACTCTGGCTCTCCTCCTCCTCCTCACCCCCACCCCCCCTGGGGGTGGCTGCCCGGCGGCGGCGGCGGCAGGCCCTTTTGCCGCTCGCCCGGCTCTCCTCCTCCTTCTCACCCCCGGCTGGGGTGGCTGCCCGGTGGCGGCGGCGGCGGCGGCAGGCCCCTTTGCCGCTTGCCCGGCTCTCATCCTCCTTCTCACCCCCGGCTGGGGTGGCTGCCCGGCAGCGGCGGCAGGCCCCTTTGCCGCTCGCCCGGCTCTCCTCTTCCTTCTCACCCCCGGCTGGGGTGGCTGCCTGGCGGCGGCGGCGGCAGCAGCAGGCCCCTTTGCTGCTCGCCCGGCTCTCCTCCTCCTTCTCACCCCCGGCTGGGGTGGCTGCCCGGCGGCGACGGCAGGCCCCTTTGCCACTCGCCCGGCTCTCCTCCTCCTTCTCACCCCCGGCTGGGGTGGCTGCCCGGCGGCGGCGGCAGGCCCCTTTGCCGCTCGCCCGGCTCTCCTCCTCCTTCTCACCCCCGGCTGGGGTGGCTGCCCGGCGGTGGCGGCGGTGGCAGGCCCCTTTGCCGCTCGCCCGGCTCTCCTCCTCCTTCTCACCCCCGGCTGGGGTGGCTGCCCGGCGGTGGCAGGCCCCTTTGCCGCTCGCCCGGCTCTCCTCCTCCTTCTCACCCCCGGCTGGGGTGAGAAACTAGATCATTGAGTAATATCAATTACTCAATTGATCATTGAGTAAAAACTAGATCATTGAGTAAGATCAATTGAGTAATAGCAAAACTAGATCATTGAGTAATATCCTTACCCACACTGATATTTCTGTGACTTCTGATGCTTCTACCAAAATTATTACATTTTGAAGATATATGTGCTTGAAGTTATGAAGTCTGAATAACTCTACCTTGTGAATTTCAATTTTCTTTCACTGAATTAAGTATTTTTAGTTATCCTTATACAATAAATGAAGATTTTTTTTTGCATTGCTTAATTTTACAGGACATAACTATTTTCCAATGTAGGACATGGCTATTATCCAATGTGGTATTACTTGGGATTAAGCCCCAGCATACTTCACTATAAATTCACTCCTGTAAATTCATTGTAAGTATACCAGCAATGGTGCATATTGCACTATAAGTTCACCACTTTGTGGCAAAGACTGTTAGGTAAAGGTAAAGGTCACCCTTGCTCGAAAGCCAGTTGTATCCGACTCTAGGGTTCAGTTATCATCTCTGTTTACAACCAAAGAGCTAGCGCTGTCTGTGTCTGTAGACATGTGGCAGGCATGACTAGATGCCGGAGTGCACGGAACATTGTTTACCTTCCCATCATAGTGGTAGCTATTTATCTACTTGCAATTTCTTGCTTTTGAACTGCTAGGTTGGAGGGAGCTAGGACAGAGACGGGAACTCACTCTGTCGTGCAGCACTTGGGTCTCAAAGTGCTGGCCTGCCAACCTTTCAGTCGTCAAGTTCATCATCTTAACCACTAAGCCACCACAGTCCCCTAGCTGAAATACAAACTTTAGCTTTTAGAAGAAAGAAATGCTAAAAGTCTTGCAAAACAATATTACGATTTAAAAGAAGAGGGAAAAAAGCAGCCACCTTCTCTGGATAATATTTCCTCATTCTTTAACTTTCTACATGGCTTTGCTGATGCAAGCAATAGAGAAACTGGAAAGCCTTGTTACTGCCTTTATGTGCTAAATAAGGGAGAGTCTGTACATTATCTTCATGGCATCATTTCTATTCTTTAAAAGGCCTTGTCATGCATTCTTCCTATCAAAATAAATAGGAGTCACAATATGATTTAGAGAAAATTTATCTGAAGAAATGCTTCTGAGTACTCTATGCTTAGAAAACCTTAGAAAGGGTGAAGCTGGACAGCACCTAATTAATTATTTGTTACAATGACATAGGCCAGTGGTTCTCAATGTTTTCAGGCTGTGAGCCTGATTACACCTCCTGGGCAGCTGATTGGACCGTTCATGTGGTTCCTCCCACCTGAAAGCGGAAATAAAATGTGTGCCACACATGCGCAGAACACGTTTTACTTCTGCTTCCGGGAGTGGCGAGGGCATTAGGGGCCAGATGAATTTGCGTCTGGCCCACAGGTCGTAGGTTGCGAATGCCTGTCATAGGCTTTCAAAAAAAATCTCATTTCTGATATAAAATAAATGTGACTCAAATTAACATTAACTTGTCTCATTGATTGAAGTAGGTCAGGGGTTCCCATCCTTTTCGTGCCATGGGCTGGAGCTGGACAGCTGAGCGTCCAGGTTCCTCCTACTGCAAACACAGCTGTAAAACGCCTCTGCGGCTGTGTAAATGCATTTACGGCAGCGCTTATAGCAGGTGTGGGTGCATTTATGGCAGTGTTTACAGCAGGCGTGGGCGTGTTTATGCATGCATGGGCATGTTTTACAGCTGTCATAAATGTGTCCGCTTCTGGTAGTGGCGAGGGTGGCGGCAGGCCACATGAAATGGTGCTATGGGTCAGAACCAGCCCACAGGCCATAGGTTGGCCACCCCTGAAGTAGGCCATCATTTCAGCCATTGTAGGCTGCAGCAGTGTATCTGGGAGTAGGCCCAGGACTTTCTTCTAATAAAAAGGTAAAGGTTTCCTTTGCTCGAAAGCCAGTCGTATCTGACTCTAGGGTTCAGTGCTCATCTCTGTTTCAAAGCTGAAGAGCCAGAGCTGTCTGCTTCTGCAGACATTTCTGTGGTCATGTGGCAGGCATGACTAGACACCGGAGCGCACGGAACGCTGTTACCTTCCCACCAAAGTGGTCCCTATGTATCTAATTGCAATTTCTTGCTTTCGAACTGCTAGGTTGGCAGGAGCTGGGACAAAGACGGGATCTCATTCCATCCTGCAGTACTTGGGAATTGAACTGCTGATCTTCCGCCTCCCAGTCAGCTTCTTAGCCCCTTGAGCCACTGCAGTCCCTAAAATGAGCCCTGGTGGCATAGTGGTTAAACTACTGTACTGCAGCCAAAACTTGAATTCAATCCTGACAGAACCCATGGTTGACTAATCCTTCTGAGGTCAGAAAAATGAGTGCCCAGCATCTTGGGGGCAAAATGTTAATTGACTTGTGAACCACCCAGAGACTGCACTAAGTGCTATGAGGTGGTATATAAGTGTAATTGCTATTGCTAAAATGCACTATCAGTCAGAGCCAAAATCCAACTTTGTGACTTTTAACTGATATGCTCTGTGCATGGAAGTTTCAGAACCTGAAACCTGGTTCGGAATGGAAAATAGGTTTGGTGGGACTGCAGTTCAGATCCTCATTTAGCCATGAAGCTCATTGGGTGACCTTTGGCTGGTCAGTCTTATTTTATTCATTCATTCATTCCTTCCTTTGTCTATTTATCTATCCATTTTGTATAGCCGCCCAACTCAAAACAACTCTTGGTGGATCACAACATTAAAAACAGCACCGCAGTCCAAGACATTAAAAACCCATAAAAACCCAATTTAAAAAAGCTACAAAGATTAAAAGAATGAGGATTAAAAAGAGTGAGGGGCCGATATTGCTATTATTTTATCAGTGAGCAGGCGAGGGTCACCACATCACCAGTGCCCCACACCTGCTTTGCCAGCCAGGGTTTTAGTTTTTTCCTGAAGCGCAGCAACTCTGTCTGGAGTTGTAGCTCAATTGGCAGGAGTTTCCATAGGGTCGTAGCAGACACAGAGAAGGCCCTCCTTCTGGTGCTCCCACACGGAGTTGTGAGGACAAAAATGGGGAGATGGACCATGTGTACTGAGTTCCTGGAAGAGAAAGAGGACAGATATGCAGCACTGAATGAATAGGACAGTGATGGCGAACCTATGGCACACGTGCCAGAGGCGGCACTTGGAGCCCTCTCTGTGGGCACCTTGCAGTCACCCCAGCACAGAGTTCACCCGCCCCTTTGCCCAGCAGCCCAATGGGAGCATTTCCTTCCTCCTCTGTTGCTATGTTGGCTCTTTGCGGTAAATAAGCAGGTTTTGGGTTGCAGCTTGGGCACTTGGTCTCTAAAAGGTTCGCCATCACTGGAATAGGATAAAGTAAGCATTCTTTGAACAAGACTCCATAAGTAAGGGACTCTGGGAAGTGTAATCTTATAACATCTGGGAATCTGATAGCATCTCCTGACATTTAACAACTCTTAGCATGTTGCTTAAGTGATAAATATCTGAACAAAATACACAAAATGATTCATTAGAAGAAATTACTAGGTGATAAGCACAAGCATGTTTACAATCAGAATGGAAACAATGGGTCATATGCATGAGTTAATAATACTTGTGCAAGTCACTGTTTATTTGCACAGATGGCTAACAAAGAGCATTAAATGCAGAAAACTAAGCTATTATAGACAGCTTTTTATTTTAAGGAAATCATACAGCTATTTTAATAGACTTTTTTCAGTCGACTTCCTGCTACGGATAGTTTCATTATCACTAATCAACATGCAGGTAGCCTAACAAATGGATGATGAGTCATGAGCACTTTGATGCTAAAACACACCCTGTTGCTATGAGGAAATATAAGCTCTGGAAGGGTGTGTGCCTCTGAAAACAACAAAAGGTTGTCTAGATTTACAGTACTTTATCAAACTACCAGGACTAGTTAAAACAGAATTGACTTCTAAACTATCCCTGTGAAATAAAACCTTGCAACCTTGTCTTGCTATTTTGCCTGTGACTTGCTTCCCCCACCCTTTCCCCTTATGTAACAGTTTTAAATTTTCTGTGATGATATCCCAGTGGTGGGCTCCAAAACTTACTACCACACTGTGGGCGTGGTATGGTGGGCGTGGCCAGGGGAAAGTCCTGCGTTGCACTTGCACCCAAATTAGGACTACTGTACTTTATTTCAAAACTTGGATGGGTGGGGCTAGCCAGAATTTCTGCTACAGGTTTTGGCGAACTGGTGTGAACCTGCTGATACCCACCACTGTGATAGCCTCAAAGAATCCTGGTATACATAAAATACAGCAACAGTAGAAAAGTATGGGGCAAAATTATCATCAAAGACTGCATCAAAAAGCGCAAGCAGATGAGCAACTGAACAGCATCTGCCTTGATGTACTGTTGGCCATGTTAACAAAATGATTATTTTAAATGATTATATTCAATACAAATGTTGAGTCTGATTCACTGGGGTTTGTCCCTACGTTTTTCACATGATCTAGCCTTTTGCTCGAAATGCTTGCAGCTTTGTGATTCAGCTTTGCCTCCCTCAGCAGATGCTGTTCAGTTGACACTGAGCTCCAAACCATGGAGAAGAGCAATCTCCCTGTTCAAGCTAGTGAGCCATCAGCTGAGGCAGTTCTGGTTGCCTTGGTAAGCATTAAATCAGTAGAAGCCGGTGGCAGGGTCACCTACGCTGATCACTGTTTTGTTTGGAGCAAAATGGGAAATGAGGATGAGATTGGTTAACAGAGCTGCAGATGCAGTTCAAAAACTGCACACAGCCTAAGGCCTACAGTTTACATGTATATGCCTTACACCAGGGGTGGCCAACCTTGGTACTCCAGGTGTTCTTGAACTTCAATTCAAGAACTGAATTGGCCATCTGGTAATTGAAGTCCAAGAACACCTGGAGCACCAAAGTTGGCCACCCCGCCTTACACAAGACGTGCATTGTATGCCGGAGGGGAATGCTTGTTAAACTGTCAGTGTTTAGGTGTGGATGTTAAACTGCAACTCCTGTTATTCCTCACTAGCGGGCAGGCAGGCTGGCTGCCCCTGATGAAAATGGGAACCTGGGAACATCTGTGTGGCCTCATGTTTCCTGGCTTTCTTGTAAGCGTACTTTGACAGAAAGGCATTTCAGGAAGGTGGTAATCTTGAGCCTCACTCTTGTAATCACAGTTTATATCATGTAAATCCCCAGTCAAAGAAAATTTGCCTAACAAACAGTAGTGCTGAGGTACTGTAATTATGAGGCATGCCACTTGGAAGCTGCTCTCACCTAAGGACCTGAATATGATAGGGATACATCAGGAAAACAGCACATTATCTGCCAGAAAGTGTAGACAAAAGTCCAGAGTCCAGAGCTGTAGCCACCTCTATGCAAATCCAAGTGTGCTTTAAACAGAAAAAAAAAGATTAAGGCTGCAGTTCCAAGGCATATCTATTTTAAAATCTCATTGAGTTCAAAAAAGCTTCTCTCCTGACTGGGATTTACAGTATACACAATAATTTCAGCACACTTCCTGTTCCATTATAAATATGAAGGCATACCTTTTACTCATGCTGTTTTAAAAACAGAACTAGTTTGGACATGCATCCAATATATGCATACTTGTCATTGTTGCCTGCTATCAAGTCACACGAGTTATGATGATCTTCTGAATGATTTTCACAATGTCTTGTCCTCAACAGCCCTGATCAGTCACCCCATTTCATATTCATTCTTCCTCTTTTCTTGCTGCCTTCCTCCTTTCCCAGCATTATTTTTTCCCCAGAGAATCTTGCTAAACTCAATTTAATCATAGCAGTAGCAACTGCACTTATATACCACTCCATAGTATTTAGAGCCTTCTCTGGGCAGTTCACAAGGTAATTACCATTTTTGCTAACATGCTGGACACTAATTTTACTGACCTCAGAAGGATGAAAGGCCAAGACAACCTTGGGCCCATCAGCATCAAACTGAGATTGTGAGCAGTGTTTTGGCTACAACTTAACCATGCATAGTTAGCAGTAAGTTTTGTTTAGTCCAGACAAAAGGTTACTTCTGGGTAAGTGTACACAGGACTACTATAGTGTAGTGAGTTTTGTAGAAGATAAGCTTTTGTGGGGATCACTTTATGGGAGGGAAATCTTAACCTATAAAACCAAGTGTTCACCGTTGGAACTGGCTATAGGTTGCTATGCGTCGCCCTACTGACCCGCACCCACCCTTCGTGCGCACGGCCGAATTGCCTACGCAGGTCAAAAAAAGGATTTAAAAATCCGGCACGGGGGCCTCAGCTCCACAAACGGCAAGAAAGGGAAAGAACTTCACTTCCCAACATTCCTTGCGCTGCGCCGCGCCAGAGCCAATCACGCTGAGAGGCTCTCGCATGGCGCAGCGTTCGGACACGCGCCGCAGCCAATCGAAAGAAACACATTTTAAAAAAACCCAGCAAAAACACAAAGCACCAACCCATAACTACAAGCCCCAGCGTCCTGCGCGCCCACGCAGAACGCTGAGGAAAACGGCGCCCGGAAAATTAAAAAGAAAAACAGCTCACAGGCAAGCAAACAGCAGCCGGGTTTCTTTTACTCACCCGCGGCGCCTAAAGCTCCCGAATGGAGTTTCCCCTTTAACATCAGTGGGAGGGGGTGGCGATCCCCCTCTCCGCTGCCTACCCTACTGTTGGGAGGTTTGTGGGGATAAAAGGACTATATTGCCCCAACCCATCTGGAAACAAAAGATGAGGCAGAGAGGATCGATCCCCCACCACCCCTCCTTAAAAAAAAACTCCGTCTTTTCTTCTCTTTAAAAACGGAGTTGTTTTAAGGAGGGGGGGTGGGGGATCGATCCTCTCTGCCTGTTCCTCTGTGTCCAGAAGTGTAGGGCCAATATACACCTTTTATCCCAAAAAACCACCCAACACTAGGGTAGCCAGCGGGGAAGGGGATCGCAGCCCCCACCCACTGATATTAAAGGGGAAAAACGATCTACTTTCACGATTCCACAAAAACAAAGCACCATAACACACTACACTCCCCTCCCCACCACCTAGCCCACCCTTCCTAACCCCCAATGACCATGCCCCCATCCCCACCACGGGCCGGCGGCGTAGATAATCCAACGAGTCCGGCCTGCGAAACCCCCCCCAGCCTAACACCACATGGTATTTCAATGGGCCACCCAGCCACCGAGGCCGGCCCAAAGAAATACCCACACCAAAAACACAAACAACAACATTAAAAAAAAAGCAAAAACAATACTAAACATAAAAATTACAAGGAAAATCTTCCACAAACAATCCAAAAAAAAAAAAAACAAGGACAAACACAACCCCCCACCCCCCCACAAATCACAACAAAACCACCCCTAACAAAACAGAGATCACAACTTACCATGACACGTGCAGCCTCAACGAGAATCAGAATTGAAATGAGAAAAGAACAGCAAGAATACACAGGCCAGGACAAAGACAACATTAAAACATTTCGCAACAGCACCACCAAGTGGCCACAGGAAATATTACACTCAATGAATTCAAATTGATCTCCAACCATCTACAAAAAACATACCATTACACATTTTTTTAAAAAATCTTATCCAAAGTACACCTATCACCAAAAACCACATAGGAACACATTATTTTTAAAAATGCAATTATTGGGGAAAAAAATATATCAACCTTATCTCTTTTTAAAATCCAAATTTTTTAATAACAGTTTAAAACACTACATACGTATAAAAATATATATATTTAAAAAATAACATAACTAATTTAAATACACATACAACAAAAACATCCAACACCATTTCTCATATTTTTTAAAAAACAAAACCCCCAAAAAAGGCCAGCAACGCCGGGCAACCCTTGCTAGTATTGGATAAAAAGAGCTTTATTCATTCTTCAAAGCTTGCGGTGTTTATGAGTACTCAGAATTAATCACCAAGAGGTTGGCTGAGAGATTAAGCACCAGGGCAAAGTTTACCAACTGTCCCATTTCCCCTTCGGCTCAAAGCACCCTCTCCTCTAAATAAATTTGTGTGAACTTTTGTGATTCAAGATTTTTTCAGGAGTGCATCAATTTCTTGTGGATAAGGTAAGAAAATTTATTTATTATTTATTTACATAAGAACATAAGAACAGCCTTGCTGGAACAGACCACAGCCCATCCAGTCCAGAATTCTGTCTCACACAGTGGCTCACCATTTTCTTCAGGGTATTCCCAAGGAGATGCCTTCACCTGCTTAGGATTCCCTGGAAATGGCATTGAGAGATATTCTGCCTATCTCTCTAACCCTGAGGTTGTCCTTAAGTATCCATAATTATAGCCATTGATACCCTTGTCCTCCATGAACTTGTCTAATCCTTTCTTAAAGCTGTCAAGACTGACAGCTGTCACCACTTCTTCTGGCAGGGAGTTCCATAGACCAGTAATCCTCTGGGTGAAAAAGTACTTTCTCTTATTTGTTTGAGAACTAGCACCCAAAAGTTTCATCGAGTGTCCCCTAGTTCTAGTGTTGTGCGATAGGGAAAACAGTTTTTCCTTATCTACTTTGTCCACACCGTGCATGATTTTATAAACTTCAATCAGGTCACCTCTTAGACGCCGTCGTTCAAGAGTGAAGAGGCCCAACCGTTGCAGCCTCAGATGGTAGGGAAGGTGTTCCAGTCCCCTAATCATTCTGGTTGCCCTCCTCTGCACTTTCTCCAGCTCCATAATATCCTTCTGGAGGTATGGCAACCAGAACTGTACACAGTATTCCAGATGGGGCCTCACCATAGATTTATAAAGAGGCAAAATGACACTTGCTGACTTATTTTCTATACCCTTCCTAATGATCCCTAGCATTGAGTTTGCTTTTTTCACTGCTGAGGCACACTGGGTTGACACCTTCATTGAGTTGTCCATTAGGACACCAAGGTCCCTTTCCTGGTTTGTCGCAGAGTTCAGACCCCATCAGTTTATAAATGTAATTGGGGTTTTTTGCCCCAACATGCATCACTCTGCACTTACTAGTGTTGAAGCTCATTTGCCACTGCTTTGCCCACTCCCCCAGTGTCAAGAGATCCCTCTGGAGCTCCTCACAATCTCTCAGTTTTCACTACCCTGTATAATTTAGTGTCGTCAGCAAATTTGGCTACCTTGCTTTTTACTCCTACCTCTAGATCATTTATGAAGAGGTTGAAAAGCAGGGGTCCCAGTACTGAACCTTGGGGAACCCCACTCTTTACTTCCCTCCACTTGGAGAAGTGTCCATTTAGTGCTACCCTCTGTTTCCTGTCCCTTAGTCAGTTGCTGATTCAGGACAAGACCTGTCCCTTTATTCCATGACTGGTAAGTTTATTCAAGAGCCTTTGGTGTGGGACCTTGTCAAAAGCCTTCTGAAAGTCCAGATAAACAATGTCAACTGGATCCCCCTTATCCACATGCTTGTTGACATCTTGTTAAAACATTTCTATCCCGCTTCCCTCATTCGAAAGTGACCCGAAGCGGCTCAACAACATAAAATAAAAACGAAGAGAATAAAAACAATTTAACATGCCCATTTAAAATCCGGTTTAAAACCATCTAAAAAAATCCCTACCCACCCTACACTGTTAAAAAAGATTTGGACAAAACCCAATATAGGCTAAATAAGACAGCGGGACTGGGAAGTTGATACATCCATGCCCCATACCCGCTGGCATAGCCTAAATGGGAGCAGCTCCGTCTGGAGGCGTAGTTCAAGTGGTAAGAGGTTCCAGAGGGCCGGGGCTGACACGGAGAAGGCCCTCCTCCTAGTCCCTGCATGAAAGTCCCAAAGTTCATGGAGAGATCTTCTGTGAGGCATTGCTGCTTAGAGGTGAATTATCCACAATCAATTTCTTATCCATAAGAATGGTGGATGCATGCCTGAAGAAGTGATCTTGAATCATGAAAGCTCACACAATGTTTGATTTTTGTAAGTTATCCAATAAAGTAAGTAATCTTTCTCCTACATTTGTTTAGTACAGGGATTCTCAACCTGCGGCCTGCGGGTTGGATGCAGCCCGCAACGCCATTTAATGTGGCCCCCCCACTGCCTCTCCCACACCAGAAAGTGCCATGTGGTGGAAGAAGGTCAAAATGGCTGTCCGGCCCCCGAAGCTGTCTTAGGGAGCATGACCTGGCCCTCAGCTTAAAAAGGTCGAGAACTCCTGATTTAGTGTATTTAGTCTTTCCAAGCATTCCAGAGTAAACAAAACAAAAATCGATCAATCAATCAATCAACAAACAAACTTCTCCTGAAGTGCTTTGGACTTCCTCCCACAGAGCAGAACAAAGCCTGGTGAGTTGAACAGAAGTGGAAAATTCTGAGGTGGCATTTCCCTTTAAGGCATGGGCTTTGAGCAGCGGTGCATGCGTGCCCGTCCCAGTAATTCTCTGCCCACCACAGGGCTGTCCCCGAAGCTGTCTTAGGGACCGTGACCTGGCCCTCGACCTAAAAAGGTCAAGAACTCCTGGTTTAGTGTGTGGAGCACACAGCTCTTTTTGAAGTGGTAGCTGTGTTAGTTTGTCCAAGCATATCAGAGAGTAAACAAAACAAAAACTTTGTGGCTCTGGTGTCTAATCATGCCTGCCACACGACCATGGAAATGTCTGCAGAAGCAGACAGCCACTGGCTCTTTGGCTATGAAACAGAGATGAGCACTGAACCCTATAGTCGGATACGACTGGCTTTCGAGCAAGGGTGACCTTCACCTTTACCTAAAGACTAACTCCTGTATTTAAATGTGTGGTTTCGTGGATCAAGTCCACTTCGTCAGACATGAGTCCAAAGTCTTTTGTCTGACAAAGTGGACTTGATCCATGAAATCTCACATTAAAATACAAGTTAGTCTTTAAGGTAAAGATTTCCCTTGCTCGAAAGCCAGTAGTATCCAACTCTAGGGTTCAGTGCTCATCTCTGTTTCAGAGCCGAAGAGCCAGCGCTGCCTGCTTCTGCAGACGTTTCCGTGGTCATGTGGCAGGCACGTCTAGACACCGGAGCGCACGGGACGCTGTTTACCTTTCCCGCCGAAGTGGTCCCTATTGATCTACTTGCAATTTCTCGCTTTCATGCTGCTAGGTTGGCAGGAGCTGGGACAAAAAGCCAGATGCTCATTCCGTCCTGCAGTACTCGGGAATCGAACTGCTGACCTTCCGCCTCCCAGTCAGCGTCTTCTTAGCCACTTGAGCCACTGCAGCTACAATTTAAGGTGCTACAACTTTTTTGTTTTACTCTCTGATATGATTTTTTTTTTTAAAAAAGTGATCCAATAAAGGGTATCGCCTTCCTCCCGCATTTGTGTTCTGTATGGATCACACACGGCTGCCTTGGCTTGTTGCTAAAGAACTCTCAATTAGATCAAGAAAGGAGGCAAGGGCGGAAGGAGGCCAATCGTATCAGGGAGCAACGGCAGCCGGAGGAGGGATGGGTGGGGAGCGGGGCCGCGAAACTTAAGTCACCAAGACGCGGAGGGGGCGGGGCTTGAGCGGAGGCGGGTCCCCGTGACGCCAGGCGCGTGATCATGACGCGGCTGGTCTGAGGGAACAGGAGAGACCCAGAACTTTTGCGTCGATCCCGGAAGTGAGTTAGGGGCGGGGGGAGGAGGGAGGCGAAGCCGCTGGACCTTCGCCTAGCGCCGCCGCGTCGAGGCTGCCGAGTGGGTGGGAAAAAGTCAGTCACCGAGAGCGGGAAGGGAACGGCCGGCGGCCGGGTGGGCGAAGGCGTCGGAGAAGATGGCGTCGCCGTCGTCGTTCATCACGGTGCAGCTGAAGAAGGCCTCGGAGGTGGACCTGGCCAAGCCGCTGGGCAAGTTCATCCAGCAAACCTACCCGGGCGGCGAGTCTCAGGCTGAGCACTGCCGGGCCGCCGAGGAGCTCAACAAGCTGCGCAAGAGCGCGCTCGGGCGCTCGCTCGACAAGCACGAGAGTTCGCTCGAGACCCTCCTGAGGTGAGCACACGACTGGCGCCCCCGGGGTTGGGGTGGGTGGGTGGGTTGGGATGTGGCGCTGAGGGACGGACGGCGGAGGTGAGGCAGGCGCCAGCAGGGCGAGGCCTGCCTTCGTTCGGGCCCCACCCCGGCCCGACGTGGGCGAGAGAGGGAGCCTCGGCTCCGCTGGCTCTGAGAGGCCCCCTCGTGGCGGCGGCGGCCAGAAGTTCTCGGTGAGGGTTTGGGGTGGGAGCCTCTCCTGCCAACCTAGCAGTTCGAAAGCAAGAAGTTGCAAGTAGATACATAGGTAGGGAAAGGTAAACAGCGTCCCGTGCGCTCCGGCGTCGAGTCATGCCTGCCACATGTCCACGGAAACGTCTGCAGACCAGGACAGCCCTGGCTCTTTGGCTATAAAAAGAGAGATGAGTACTGAACTCTAGAGTCGGATACGACTGGCTTTCGAGCAAGGGTGACCTTTACCTTGGGAGCCTCCCGTCCTTCGTCCTCTTTTCTTTAGTCGGGATGTCGACGGTCCTCCGTACCGCTTGGAAGGAGGCCGATCCGGAGTGGACGCGGTTCTAACAACTTTGTCCGGGGTGTGTGTGAATCGTCAGCGGCGCGTGTGTCTGGTAGTGAGTTTCTGCCTTGAGCTCCTTGGAGGGAAAGCAGGATTAAATAAGTAGGCAACGGAAAACACCGCCTTTTGCAGCTAAAGGTGCCAGGTCAGCAGTTTCCCATTCCCTAAGATTGAAGCACTAAAGCACTAAAGGTCTTTTTTAGTGTCCAGGTCAAACTTTAAACTGCCAAAATGAAGCCCCCGCTTGAGTATGTTGGTTTTACATTTAGGGACTCCGACCCTCCGCCTGTTCATGGTCCTCCAAGGGACATAGGGAAGGTTGAGTTCCTCAGCCATATCCTCCCTCAATGTTATTCCTTCCTCCATCTTCCAGTTTGGTTTTGCTCTTGCATACCCTCGGGAGTAAAATCAAATTGGAAGATGGAGGAAGTAGATTTTGCTCTTGTGTACCCTCAAGAGTGGGGACTGCAACGGCTCAAGTGTTTAAGGCGCTGAACTTGATGACTGGAAGTTTGGCAGGTTAGCGGTTCGAGACCCAGTGCCGCACGGCGGAA
Organism: Bradypodion ventrale; assembly: GCA_035047345.1. Taxonomy (NCBI): domain Eukaryota; kingdom Metazoa; phylum Chordata; class Lepidosauria; order Squamata; family Chamaeleonidae; genus Bradypodion; species Bradypodion ventrale. The sequence continues at coordinate 78,165,294 of JAWDJE010000006.1, read as the reverse complement.
TTCGTCCCATCTCCTGCCAACCTAGCAGTTTGAAAGCAAGACATTGCAAGTAGAGAAATAGGTACCATTTGGGTGGAAAGGTAAGCAGTGTTCTGCGCACTCCAGTGTCTAGCAGTGCCTGCCACATGTCCATGGAAACAACTGCAGATGCAGACAGTGCTGGCTCTTCGGCTATGAAACAGAGATGAGCTCTGAACCCTAGAGTTCGATACGACTGGCTTTCGAGCAAGGGCGACCTTTACCCTCCTCACGAGTGTTTGTTCTTGCCATAAAGCTCTTCTTTGATCTGAGCCAGCGGACTTGAGGCACATATCCATTCTGAAGATGTGGAGTGTCATGGGGGATTGCTAAAATTACTGCTTCGCCTTGATGGAGCAGGCCAGACCCATTCACGAAGCACAGTCTGACTTTGTCTCTCTCTGAGCGATTAAATAGTTAAGTGTCGCTGAGCCCTTGCCTTACAATGGCAGGTGGAAATCCAGCAGTACTCAGACAGATCTGAGAAAGTAAGTTGTAAGCCAGGAAAACTCCTGTTGATATAAACTAATCTTAACCTATAAATCCAAGGGTTAACCATTGGAACTGGCTATAGGTTGCTATGCCTCGCCCTACTTGCCTGCACTTACCCTTCCTGCACACGGCCGATCTGGGTCCGCAGGTCAACGAAGGATTGAGAAAACCGGCAGTGGGGCAACAGCCCCACAAACGCGAAGAAAGGGAAACAACTTCACTTCCCAACATTCCTTGCGCCGCACCAGAGCCAATCAGGCTGAGAGGCTCTCGTACGGTGCAGCGTTCGGAAACGCACCGCAGCCAATCAAAAGAAAACCATTTTAAAAAAATGCAGCACAAACACAAGGAAGCCGGCACCCAAAGGAAAGCCGGCACCCAAAAAATAAAACAAAAACAAAGGGAGAGCAAGTCCGCCAAGCCGCGGGAACCAAAGCCCCCCTCCCCATCGGCGCCTGAAGCTCCTAATCGGAGTTTCCCCTTTAATATCACTGGGTGGGGGCGGGGGTGTTGTGCTCCCCCTCACTACTGGCTCCCCTGGGGTTGAGAGGGTGGGGGGGGGACAAAAGGAGTCTGTCTCCCCCACCCTCCTGACCCCAGGGGACCCGGCAGAGAGGGGATTCCCTCCCCCCACACACACGCCCCATATTAAAGAGAAGAAACCAAGTGGTTACTTCTCTTTAAAAACGGAGTTGGGGGGGGGAAATCCCCCTCTCTACTGGCTCCCCTGGGGTTGAGAGGGTGGGGGGGGGAACAAAAGAAGTCTGTCTACCACACCCTCCTGACCCCAGGGGACCCGGCAGAGAGGGGATTCCCTCCCCCCCACACACGCCCCATATTAAAGAGAAGAAACCAAGTGGTTACTTTTCTTTAAAAACGGAGTTGGGGGGGGAATCCCCCTCTCTACTGGCTCCCCTGGGGTTGAGATGGTGGGGGGGACAAAAGGAGTCTGTCTCCCCCACCCTCCTGACCCCAGGGGACCCAGCAGAGAGGGGATCCCCCCCCCCACACACGCCCCATATTAAAGAGAAGAAACCAAGTGGTTACTTCTCTTTAAAAACGAAGTTGGGGGGGATCCCCCTCTCTACTGGCTCCCCTGGGGTTGAGAGGGTGGGGGGGAAGAAAAGGAGTCTGTCTCCCCCACCCTCCTGACCCCAGGGGACCTGGCAGAGAGGGGATTCCCTCCCCCCCCCCCCCACACACACGCCCCATATTAAAGAGAAGAAACCAAGCGGTTACTTCTCTTTAAAAACGGAGTGTGTGTGTGGGGGAAATCCCCCTCTCTATTGGCTCCCCTGGGGTTGAGAGGGTGGGGGACACCAAAGGAGTCTGTCTGAGAGGGAATCCCCCCCCCAGGACACCAAAAACCACAAAAACAAACAATCAAAAACATTCAAAAACAAACAAAAATAACACCAAAAAAGTAAACAACAACAAACATTTCCAAACACACCTAGCACCCAGCCAAACACCACAAAATCCAACCCCCCCCCAAATAAAGAAAAACAGCTAACTCACCACCACACGACCTCATACCACAACGACTGGAAAAGAAATGAATAAAGAAAGAGACTACTTACTGGAAGAAGCTCCACCCAGAGGCCACGAGAGAAAAAACAGTCAAAATACAAGATAACCCCTACCAGCAGCACTTGCTGCCCACAATAATTAAAAAAATTCAAAAAGACACAATAGCCCCACACAAAAGGCTCCAAGAGTTTTTCGAAAAAGTATATCATCCTTTATTCTTTTTTTCATTCCCAAAACCAAAACACCAAACAAAACTCATCACAGTTTAAAACAGGCCATCAAAAAAAATTGTATAAATAAAAATTTTAAAAATTTCAAATGTAGATTAACCTCTTCTTTACAAACATTAACAACAACAAAAACTTTCCAACACTATTTAAAACAGCCCGGCAACGCCGGGCAACCTTTGCTAGTAGTACTCTAAAAAGAGCTATAAGCCTGTTTTCTTTTTTGTTACACTACAACAAACTGAGATAAGTAATATGTGTAAATACTGTAGTTTGCAGTTTCTTTACAGTGTTACACTTCCTAACACAAACCCTACATCTGTTCAGTGCCTCTGCAATGTTTAGAGGGGCTTACATTGTAGTAAGTGTAGTTCATCTGGAAGTCTAGACGTCAGTTGTTCAGTGTTGTGGTTAAAAGATTTTTTTTAAAATGGAGACTTAATTGAGCATTGTATTCTAGAGTCCGATACGACTGACTTTTGAACAAGGGAGACCTTTACCTAGTAAAGGTTTGGTTTTAATTGACTAGATTATAGTTTAGCAGTTTAGGTACAGTATCTGGGTGTAATACCAGAGCTTGGAGGTTTGATTGCCCACTGTGCCTTCAAGGAGAAGAAGCAGCCTGTGTAGTCATGGGCAAGTTGCACAGTCTCAGACCACCGCAAGAAGCAGGGAATAGTAAACCATTTCTTTGTATTCTTTACTTAGAAAACCCTGGAAAGGACCACCATAAGTCTGAATTTACTTGATGGCGCGCTGTTACAAAGTCTAGTAGAGTACAGTAAGAGTTCAAAGAGTGGAGTCAGAGGTTGGTGATTTCCAAGAGACACCATTGTGTCTTCCAAGAGAAGAGCCAGCCTGTTAAACCTTGCATGATCCTAGAGCACCCCCATAAGTTAGTGTATACCTAGAAAACCCTGGAAAGAATTCTATATAACATTTGATTTGATAATATCTAGTTATTAGCAGTTATATAAAGTGTGAGAGATAAAAGATTGTGGAAAGAAGCACTGGAAATGATGAGAAACAGGATTTAAATTCTGTGTAGAAGCTTATATTATAGGGAAATTGGGCAGGAAGGGTCATATGTTAGCCAGTAGCTTTTATTGTGTTTTTACTTTCCAGGCTCTATGTCAAGTGACTCAGCTTGCCCTGCAAAACTTTCAAAACTCATCAGTTGTTTCATAACCATGACATGTTTGAAAACACTTTCTATATGAAAGTTGTAGTGATTCCTCCCCCCCCATCTCCCTATACAGTACATAGATTTTTGAATGGAAGGTGGCATGAAGGTGCAAATTAATTTTGCCCTGTTTTACAAAGTGTCAGCTAAGAGACTGTCTTTAATGAATTGTACGTGAAAATAAAAATTGAACTGTTAAATTAGATGAGATTTTGATAGACAGGAGAGTCAGTTTATTTACAGTACAATTTTATAAAGTGCTAAAAAGTCTATCAGTCTAGTTCTTATAGAAAATAGTTTTTAAAGTGTCAGATTTAAATTAATAAGTTTGTGGGTAAAAACCATTTATTCTAATTGGTTGTTATAGCAAACTAAAATATACTTCAGCTTGCAACTGAATTATTTATTTAATTTAAAGATATAAATCAGAACATTTTGTAATGTAGTTCACCTAGTTTTTAAATGCAGCTTATACCATACCTGTCAACTTTTGGATTTGAAAATAAGGGAAATTTTGGCCACACCCCTCTGTGGGTGTGGCCAAATCCATGGGCATGGCCAAATATAGCCATGTGACTTGCTGGGCTCTAGTCATGCCTGCCACATGGCCATGAAAATGTCTGCAAACACAGACAGCACTGGCTCTTTGGCTGTAAATGGAGATGAGCACTGCACCCTAGAGTTGGATACGACTGGCAGATTTTACTTTCTTAGGATCAAAGATCTGATGCTTGGGAAACAAGCTATGAGAAACCTGGGGAACATAGTGAAAAGTAGAGGCATCACCTTGCAAACAAAAAATTGCATAGTCAAAGCAATGGTATTCCCGGTGGTAATGTATGGGTGTGAGAGCTGGACCATTAGGAAAGCTGAGCGCAGAAAAATAGATGCCTTCGAAATGTAGAGTTAGAAATAGGTCGATCCTAGAAGAAATCAACCCTGACTGCTCATTAAAGATCAAATAGTAAAAATGACGCTAAAGTACTTTGGACATCAAATGAGAAGAGAGGATTCACTTGAGAAAGCCTTGATGCTGGGAAAGGTGGAGGACAAAAGCAGGGGGTGGCCAAAAATAAGATGGCTAGATGGTATTGTAGATGCAATGGGCACAAAGCTGTGTGGGCCAAAGAACCCTTTCCCCATTTTCTTGGGGGACTTTTGTTTTGTTTTCTTTCTTGTTTGCTCAGTGGCTTAAGTGACTAAGATGCTGACTGGGAGGCAGAAGGTCAGCAGTTCGATTCCCGAGTACTGCAGGACGGAATGAGTTCCTGTCTTTGTCCCAGCTCCTGCCATTCTAGCAGCTCGAAAGCAAGAGATTGCAAGTAGATAAATAGGGACCACTTTGGTGGGAAGGTAACAGCGTTCTGTGTGCTCTGGTGTCTAGTCATGCCTGCCACATGACCACGGAAATGTCTGCAGACGCAGACAACGCTGGCTCTTCGGCTTTGAAACAGAGATGAGCACTGAACCCTAGAGTCGGATATGATTGGCTTTTGAGCAAGGGCGACCCTTTACCTTTACCTAACTCAGATCCCCTTACACAACCGTGCAAGCACCCCCCCCACCCCTCCCAAGTCAACTCTAGAACAGAAACGGAACACACACACACCCTCTCTCTCTCATATAGTGTAGGAATCTCTGACTGTGATGGCGAACCTTGGCACTCTAGAAACAACTCTTTCGAGCAAGGGAAACCTTTACCTTTAGCATATAGTGATCAAGCAACATTCTCCACGCCCCCCCACGCCTCCCTAGTTAACTCTAGAACTGAAACGGAACACACACACCCTCTCTCATATAGTGAGGAATCTCTGACTGTGATGGCGAACCTTGGCACTCTAGAAACGACTGTCTTTCGAGCAAGGGAAACCTTTACCTTTAGCATATAGTGATCAAGCAACATTCTCCACGGCCCCCCACCCCTCCCAAGTTAACTCTAGAACAGAAATGGAACACACACACCCTCTCTCTCATATAGTGTAGGAATCTCTGACTGTGATGGCGAACCTTGGCACTCTAGAAACGACTGTCTTTCGAGCAAGGGAAACCTTTACCTTTAGCATAAAGTGATCAAGAAACATCCTCCACGCCCCCCTCCCAGTTAACTCTAGAACAGAAACGGAACACACAACCCTATCTCTCTCATATAGTGTAGGAATCTGACTGTGATGGTGAACCTTGGCACTCTAGAGACAACTGTCTTTCAAGTAAGGGAAACCTTTACCTTTAGCATATAGTGATCAAGCAACATCCTCCACGCCCCCCCTCCCAAGTTAACTCTAGAACTCTAGAAATGGGAGGCAGGGCAGAAACAGCTCAATAAAGCGTGAGAGAGAAGTCTCTGCCCCCAGACCAAGAGCTGATTTGCCCCTGCATATATGAACTATTGCTCACCTTTGACTTTTGTCCCTCCCAGCATGGTGGCTCCGACCAGCGTCCATCTTGGCCATGTGATAGGAGGAAAATGAAAGAGAAACCTACAGAATGCCCCTCCCCCACCTCTCTCTCCCCTTCCACAAGCGAAAAGCCTGCCACACAGCCACAGCGACCTCTGGTGGCTGGAAAAAAATACTGCAGCTTCGCCTGTGAGGGCTCCGGTCAGGATATTTGTTTTAAAAATAAGGGAAAATGCGGGGAAATTAATAAAACGGGAGGGGGCGGGAAGAGAGGTAAAACTAAGGGGTTTTCTTGGGTAAAACGCGATGATTGACAGGTATGGCTTATACTGTTTTGACAACAGTACAATGGAACTTGGCAATCGAACTGCTGACCTGCCGCCTTCCAGTCAGCGTCTTAGCCACTTGAGCCACTGCAGTCCCATGTAGTTACCTGGCTGAAATTTTGTTGCACAACTCTGCATGCACAGTGGTGATTATATTGCCAGTACTGTAGTTGCAAATTGTCACTGATTAAAAGCTTCCTTTGGAATTTTGGGTTGTGTGTTACTTTGTGGCATTCTTGATGGGAAATTGTTAAAAATCTACTGGCATTGCTGTGATAGATGTTCCATATTGGTTTATGGATGCTATTGTAAAGCTAATCTATTTCCTTTTTAGATTAATGAGGTCATGGGATACAGTATTCTAAATGGTTGTTTTATGATATTTTTTCTTCAGTGACCCTTTTAAACCTGAAAATTACTGGCCATTTTGCTGACGAGCAGAGCCTTAGTATCTCTTCAGATATGATCTAATGTTCAGGAGGGTGAGAAAGAAAGAGAGCAAACATAATTTTATTATTTCATGTATACAGTATGCTGCTTTTCCTTCAGTGACTGAAAGCATTGTAGAATACTCTCCCATTCCCCAGTTTAACAACAATTCAATAAGGTAAAATAACTTATGCTGTCAGCAGCCTGAGATCCCCCATTAAGGTTCATGACTGAGCAAGGATTTGAACCCAGACCTTTTGAGTCCTAGCTCCAGAACTATCTAGTATGCCACACTCTTTATGCTCTTGTCAACTTTACTGTGACATCAAATAGCTTAACAAACAAAATGACACTGTTAATCTTGCATATAGCATACACATTTATGCTGTTCTTATTTGTTTATCAATTTCAGGTACTATGATCAGCTATGTTCTATAGAGCCAAAATTTCCATTTTCTGAAAACCAGGTAATACATGTTATCTCTTAAATGTTGCTTTGAAGACAAAGCCGGTCCTGTTTGGATATCAGCTTGAATCACTCATCTAATTAAATAAATCAGGCTGTAAACCATTATGCCTTGATTTCTTGAATTTTTTTATAGATTTATAGCTTCTGATATTCAAAAAGAATGAGTATAACTCATCCAAAGCTCTGAAAATCATTAGCCTTACCATTGATTTTAAGTAACTGCCTAAATACTTCCCACTAAAATCTGTGGGAAGCCGAATAGCTTACTTTTGCTTAAACAGACTTGTAATTGTTGTTGTTTCGTGACAGAGATTACTCTGGGTTGAAAGGATTTTAAGGGATGCCCAAATGAGGCTCCTTTCATGTCCCCAAGTACAGCCCTGTAATAATTAGCTGATTTTGAAATCTGTAGGCCAAAGTGTCTGGTGTAGGACCAATTATAGTCTCTTGTTAGTATTCACAGTGTTCTCTTACGGGAAATATTTGTTTGTCCTTGTCCTTTTTAGAAGCTTTCCTGAACATACCTCTGTTTTTAATGTATTTTTGTTCTACTTTCAGATATGTGTAACTTTTACCTGGAAAGATGCTTTTGACAAAGGTTCTCTCTTTGGAGGATCTGTGAAACTTGGTAAGTGGTTACTATGGAAATAGAAACAAAACAGACTTTTGCTTTGTTAAGTATCTGGCTTACCCAGTTACTTAAATGGAAGCATATATATGTGTGAAACAAACAAATGCATGTCTATACTGCCCTTCTGACAGGTGTTCCAATTTTGGGCAGTTTCCAGTAACATAATCACATAAGAAATAATGTAAGATAAAAATTATAACTGAACCCCAACAGTGAACCTGAACCTCACAGTGACATATTAAACTTTCTTAATAGCTATTAGTCAACAAATACCTGATGGGTATAAATTAAATAAAAACAATTAAACTGGGAAAACTATACTAACTAATTAATTAACTAATGGCGGCCCCATCCTTGCATGTTGTATAGACCAAGTATTTTGAATAGGGCTTTTATAGGAGAACTAGGTTAATTCAAAGAAATTGGTTATATTTTGAAAAATAACTTTTAAAATCACATTTGAAAAACCATTGTATGCCTTTATTGACTCTTCAAATTGTCTAACTACCAGGAAAAATACATGTTCAAAATCAATATTCCTGTGGTGAAAGTCTGCAGGGGTACCTGGAGAAATAGGGTTGAAAAAAAAATAAGATGAGATGAATTTGGAGATGAATTTGTTCCATGTTAGACATTTCTTTGTGTCCTTCCCATTTAACCAGAATTTTTGTATTCCTATATAAGGATCCTTTAGCTCCCTGTGATAATCTTGTTGATAAAATGGAATAATTATACTTAAACTTATTAAGATTATCCATGAGAACAAAATACAAATCAGATATAGGAGCTTTGGGTAGTTTATTGAAACAGGGTACACAGAAAGAGCCTCATCAAAGATTGTGGTATTTTTGAACCACAATTGGATGTACCCCAGGCAACAGCAATCTTGGGCTGGCTAATCTTTCTCACACTAGGACAGGAGAAAGGAACTATGACAGTGATGGCAAACCTTGGCATGCTAGATGTTCCTGAACTTCAATTTTCAGAAGCGTAGATCAGCAGGAGTGCTGACCTGGGCTTCTGGTAATTGAAGTCCAAGAACACCTGGAGTGCCAAGGTTCGCCATCACTGAACTATGGAATGAATTCACCAAAAGGTGCCTTAATTTTGGCAGTTTCATGTCTGGCCTAGACATGGAACAACAACAACAACATGTTTCTTAATGTTCCCAGTTGCCTTCGAATACTTGATGGCTGGACGTGGATGGCTTCCAGAAGCCTCCGGAACAAAATAGGGGAGCTGGAATACTTAGCAATAGATAAGAATATTGATATTATTGGTATCACTGAAACCTGGTGGACGGATGATAACCAATGGGATACAGTTATCCCAGGCTACAAACTGTACAGGAAGGGTCAAACAGGAGGTGGTGTAGCCTTGTATGTCAAAGAAGTGATAAAATCGTATGAATTGGAATATCTAGGTGATTTAGAGTCACCATTAGAAGCTCTGTGGGTAAGAGTACCAGGCCACAAGGATGGTCTAACAGTAGGCATATACTATCGGCCTCCGACCCAAACTCTTGAGGGAGACTGGCAGTTGGAGAATGTTGTAAAGGAGGCATCCAGGAAGGGAAGCCTGGTTATAATGGGGGACTTCAATTACTCTCACATAGACTGGGTGAACTGTTGTTCAGCACATGATAAAGAGATAAAGTTCCTAGATATGCTAAATGATTGTTCTCTGGGACAGATGGTTGAAGACCCAACTAGAGGTACAAGAATCCTTGACTTGATCCTGAGTAATACTCAGGATCTGGTGCAAGATGTTAATGTGACTGATCCAATAGGGAACAGTGACCACAATTCAATTATGTTTAACTTGATCACAGACTGCAAGTCACTGATAAAATCAAACACAGAGACCTTAAATTTTCAAAAAGGAAATTTCCCAAAGATGAGGAAACTAGTAAAAAAGAAACTGAAAGGGAAAATTGAGAGAGTCCAAACACTCCAAGAGGCATGGAGGTTGTTTACAAAAACAATAACAGAGGCCCAATTGGAATGCATACCCAAAAGGAAAAAGGGCACTGCCAGGTCCAAGAGGACTCCGATGTGACTTACAGGAGCTGTTCGGGAAGTGATCAAGAGCAAGAAAAGCTCATTTAGAAGATGGAAGGCTTGTCCAAATGAGGACAGCAGGCAGAAACATAAATTCTGGCAGAACAAATGCAAGGCAACAATCAGGAAAGCAAAGCAAGACTTTGAGGAGTGTATAGCTAAAAATACTCAGAGAAATAACAAAGACTTCTTTAAGTACATTAGAAGTAAGAACCCAACTAGGAAGGCCATTGGACCATTAGATGACAATGGAAGGCAAGGGGTTATTAAAGAGGAAACAGAGATTGCAGAGAGACTCAATGAATTCTTTGCTTCAGTACTCACTGAAGAAGACAGAGACCACATGCCCAAAACAGAGCCTATCTTCGTAGGGAGGGAAACCGAAGAATTAAGCAAGATAGAAATAACCAGGGAGGAGGTCCTTGCATGTCTTGTTAAGCTAAACACTAACAAATCACCAGGACCAGATGGCATCCACCCACGAGTTCTCAGGGAACTTAAAGATGAAATTGCTGATCTCCTAGCCAAAATATATAATATTTCCCTCAAATCAGGCTTTGTGCCTGATGACTGGAAGGTAGCGAATGTAACACCAATTTTCAAAAAAGGATCCAGGGTGATCCAGGAAATTACCGACCTGTCAGTTTGACATGTGTCCCAGGTAAAGTGATGGAAACTATCCTAAAAGATAGAATTAATAGGTACATAGAAGAGAAGGCGCTGCTAAAGGAGAGCCAACATGGCTTTTACAAGGGCAAATCATGCCTCACTAACCTGTTGGAATTTTTTGAGAGTGTCAACAAGCATGTGGATAAGGGGGATCCAGTTGACATTGTTTATCTGGACTTTCAGAAGGCTTTTGACAAGGTCCCACACCAAAGGCTCTTGAATAAACTTACCAGTCATGGAATAAAGGGCCAGGTCTTGTCCTGGATCAGCAACTGGCTAAGGGACAGGAAACAGAGGGTAGCACTAAATGGACACTTCTCCAAGTGGAGGGAAGTAAAGAGTGGGGTCCCCCAAGGTTCAGTACTGGGACCCCTGCTTTTCAACCTCTTCACAAATGATCTAGAGGTAGGAGTAAAAAGCAAGGTAGCCAAATTTGCTGACGACACTAAATTATACAGGGTAGTGAAAACTGAGAGAGATTGTGAAGAGCTCCAGAGGGATCTCTTGACACTGGGGGAGTGGGCAAAACAGTGGCAAATGAGCTTCAACATCAGTAAGTGCAGAGTGATGCATGTTGGGGCAAAAAACCCCAATTACATTTATAAACTGATGGGGTCTGAACTCTGCGACAAACCAGGATAGGGACCTTGGTGTCCTGGTGGACAGCTCAATGAAGATGTCAACCCAGTGTGCCTCAGCACTGAAAAAAGCAAACTCAATGTTAGGGATCATTAGGAAGGGCATAGAAAATAAGTCAGCAAGTGTCATTTTGCCTCTTTATAAATCTATGGTGAGGCCCCATTTGGAATATTGTGTAAAGTTCTGGTCGCCATACCTCCAGAAGGATATTATGGAGTTGGAGAAAGTACAGAGGAGGGCAACCAGAATGATTATGGGACTGGAACACCTTCCTTACCATCTGAGGCTGCAACGGTTGGGCCTTTTCACTCTTGAACGACGGCGTCTAAGAGGTGACCTGATTGAAGTTTATAAAATCATGCACGGTGTGGACAAAGTAGATAAGGAAAAACTGTTTTCCCTATCGCATAACACTAGAACTAGGGGACACTCCATGAAACTTTTGGGTACTAGTTCTCAAACAAATAAGAGAAAGTACTTTTTCACCCAGAGGATTACTGGTCTTTGGAACTCCCTAACAGAAGAAGTGGTGACAGCTGTCAGTCTTGACAGCTTTAAGAAAGGATTAGACAAGTTCATGGAGGACAAGTGTATCAATGACTATAATTATGGCTACCTAAGGACAACCTCCGGGTTGGAGAGATAGGTAGGATATCTCTCAATGCCATTTCCAGGGAATCCTAAGCAGGTGAAGGCATCTCCTTGGGAATACCCTGAAGGAAATGGTGAGCCACTGTGTGAGACAGAATGCTGGACTGGATGGGCTGTGGCCTGTTCCAGCAAGGCTGTTCTTATGTTCTTATGGACAGATGTTATTATAGCACACTTCTACCCTGAGTTTGTTTTCACTGCTGAGTAGTTCTTAAAGCTGCTTATAACAATAAACTATAATAGAAACAAGTAGAAACAGATATGCGTTTTGAAATAATTAAAATCAAATAAAGCAAAATGCCGCAAACATATCAAAATAAATTAAGAAATAGTCAGAATGCTTTATTCAGTTGTTATAGGGCCCCTTTGCCCACTGACTCAAGTTAACTAACAACTTTAGCAGATGGTAACTTTCATGATAAAAGAAAAATGAATTGTGCAAGTGAATCAGTGAACTAGCAGGACAAGTTTATTTAAGAAAGCATTGTTCTTGTTCACAAAGCGGACAAATAAACCCATGTGAGGAAAAAGAGTTGATGCCAAGCTTTGCCTACTGTGAGGTATACCGGTCATGTACCCTCTTTTCAATCCTTTTCTTTAGCTCTCTATTCAGCATTCTGATCTAGTTCCTTTCCTAGGAGAGGTGCCAGATGATTAGAGTCCATCATTGTGGGCAAAGACAAGTTGCTTTTTTTCTTACTTTGCCTTGGCAAAGTTTGGTAGCAGAATTCCAAACAGTTTAGGCAATGGTGGGGAAAATGGTGGGAAACAGTTTTAGACTTGCCATAAACTCCAGTCTATAATTCCAAATGAAATAAAAGCACATTAAAAGTAAAACAGTGGGAAAGGGAAAGCAGAAAGATGATTTAAGAAAATGACAAAATGTTGTGACACTGTCCTGTGCTAAGCCTTATGGAAGAGAATTTGCATCCTGGATATGCCATGATCAACTGAGTAGATTCAGTGTACAATATCATTGGATAAGTCAAGATTGCTGAAGAAATCCATGAAATATTCCAGGTTTATTATAGTTAGCCAGGAGCCCTTTATTCAATGTATGATTTAAATGACATTTGTAGTTGGGGGACATTTTGGGGAGCAACTGATGTGGACTTTCTCCTCTCCAACGTACTCTCCCTCACTTTCAGTCTATTAACACCTTAATAGGGTTTATCTAGATCAATGTTTCTTCTTTCTTAAAAGACTGGCATAGCAGGTCTGTGCCACAAAACCTTTAAATATCCTGGTCTCGGATTGCTAGGCCATGGGGGGTTGGTGCTGCTGGGACCCCCAGTGGCAGCTTTCAACTCTTGGTGTGGTCCAGCGGGCGGGCAGGGACTGGCTTCAGACACAGCATGTGGCTGGGCCCCATCTCCACGTTGCTTAACTTTGGCAGGGCTCCACCCCCCGCCTGTGTGCAGTGTGATGCCTTGCTGCCCGGGTTGGGCAGTGGCTGGTGGGCGGCTGGGTCCCTCCTTGTTTTTGGGCTGCAGCAGGGCTCCTCCCCCTACCTGTGTGCAGTGTGCACTTTTGTTGTATTTTGTTGTGTGATTACGCCATCTGGTCCCGCTGCCCCCACTTGCCGGTCCTTGGAAAAGTTGCTTGGCCGATCTGTGGTACAGGAAAGGTTGGGGACCCTTGCTCTGAACTACACACTTAGGAACCCAATCAGAACACTTTTCTGCTTGTAGGTTTCTTTTCTAAATCATAACTACCTGGTTTGTAGGCAAGAATGCTACTTCTGTATACTTTTTTTCCAGCTCTGGCAAGTTTGGGCTATGAGAAGACTTGTGTTTTGTTCAATTGTGCGGCATTGGCTAGCCAGATAGCATCAGAACAGAATCTTGACAGTGATGAAGGATTGAAAGCTGCTGCTAAACATTACCAGGTATAATTCTTTTCTCTATTTTATAGAACATTCACTTTTTTTTGCTTTTATTATTATTATTATTATTATTATTATTATTATTATTATTATTATTATTATTATTATTATTATTATTATTATTATTATTATTATTATTATTATTATATTTATAAACAGAAACAAAATAACAAAGTATTAATGGTCCTGACATTGGTATCTAAATAGACCAGGGGTTCCCAACCTTTTCAAGCTGGGGTTTGGGTCAGGCTCTCTCAGTGAGCTTCGAGGGCCAGATGGCCATTTTGCCCTGCCTGCACGATGGGGGTGGCCATTTTGTCCCAACTGCTTCAAAGGGACAGCCATTTTGTTTCTCAAATGCCCTTGGAGGGGTGGGGGTAGGGCACTTGAAATGGTACCATGGGCTGGATCCGGGCAGTGGACCTTAGGTTGGGAACACCTAAAATATCATTCTTAGCCATAGATATAGACAAGATGTACACATAACTAAAACAATGTGTGGAGAAGAATGTTGGCTGGATAATTGGCTCCTTATTTCCAAATGAACATACAGATTAAAGTGCCACAACATCCACAATGGAAACAAGCATCAAAGAAGCTAAACGTCTTCAAGCTCAGTCAGAACTTGACACTGCAGAAAAAACTAAATGCAAATAAAGAACTCCAATCAGAAACAAAAATATTGATGATCAATGTAAAATTCTCCATAATAATCTATTTATCATGGCCATGAATGTTCTTGTGCCTAAGAAATGTGTCCATCAGGATTGATTTGATGAGAATGACGAGGAGATTGCAAACCTGGAACAAAAACATCAACTGCATTAAGCATATAAATGCAAGAAATCAACTGTCAATATAACTGTCAACTTGATTACAGTCCAAAATGTAAGAGCTGCAGAACTCACGACTCAGCAAAAAAGCAGAGAAGATTCAGGTCTTTGCTGATCATCAAGAAACTAAGAAATTATTTGACTCAAAACCAAACCACCTATGGCCCACAACCTGTGGGAATGTTGCTGCTGCTCAGCTCTGACAGCTCACTACTCATCATAGAGAAATCACCAATTTTGCTGGGATGGGTTGAGCATTTTCATAATGAAGTGGGTATATCATCTTATATTAATGAGGATGCAATTAGCAGGCTGCCACACATACTAATCAGCAATTCCATGGACTTCTCTCACATATAAACCATGCTTCATCCACTCAATTCCAGATCGGCCTCTAGCATTTGTGGGCTGCAACTAGAAGGGGGCTTCTTCGGTCCACAGATTTTGCAATGGAGCAGAAAGAATATTGCCCAGATGTCTATTTGTTGTTGTTCAGTCGCACAGTCGACTCCGACCCTTTGCGACCCCATGGACCATTTTCCTCCAGGTGCCTCTGTCCTCTACCATCCCCCTCAGCCCTCCCAGCTCTGTGCCCATTGTGTCTATAATACCATCTAGCCATCTCATCCTTGGCCTCCCCCTTCTTCTTTTGCCCTCCACCTTTCCCAACATCAATGCCTTCTCAAGTGAATCCTCCCTTCTCATTTGATGTCCAAAGTATTTTAGCTTCATCTTTACTATTTGACCTTCCAATGAGCAGTCAGGGTTAATTTCTTCTAAGATTGACCTATTTGTTCTCCTCGCTGTCCAGGGGACTCTCAAAACCCTCCTCCAACACCACATTTCAAAGGCATCTATTCTTCTGCATTCAGCCTTCCTAATTGTCCAGCTCTCACATCCATACATTACTACTGGGAAAACCATTGCTTTGACTATTCTAATTTTTGTTTGCAATGTAATGTCTCTGCTTTTCACTATGTTCCCCAGGTTTCTCATTGCTTGTCTCCCAAGAATCAGTCGCCTTTTTATTTCATGGCTGCAATCCCCATCTGCAGTGATCTTTGATCCTAAGAAAGTAAAATCTGTCACTGCTTCTACTTCTTCCCCGTCTATTTTCCAGGAACTGATGGGGCCTGTTGCTATTATCTTGGTTTTCTTGATATTGAGTCTCAGGCCAGCTTTTGCACTCTCCTCCTTCAGCCCAATCAAGAGATTCTTTAGGTCTTCCTCACTTTCTGCCATTAGGGTGGTATCGTCTGCATATCTCAGATTATTGATGTTTCTCCCAGCGATTTTAATCCCATATTGTGATTCCTCCATCCCTGCACTGCGCATTATGTGCTCTGTGTATAGGTTGAATAAGCATGGTGACAAAATGCAGCCTTGTCTTACTCCTTTTCCTATTCCAAACCACTCTGTTATTCCATGTTCTGTCCTAACTGTTGCTTCTTGGTTCATGTACAGATTTCTCAGGAGGCATATGAGGTGCTCTGGTATTCCCATCTCTTTAATTACTTGCCACATCTTGTTGTGGTCCACACAGTCAAATGCCTTAGTGTAGTCAATAAAACAAAAGTAAACTTGTTTCTGGTATTCCTTTGTTTTCTCCATGATCCAGCGTATGTTGGCAATGTGGTCTCTAGTCCCCCTGCCTCTTCTGAAACCAGCCTGCACCTCTGGTAATTCTCTCTCCACATGCTGCTGAAGTCTGTCCTGTATTATTTTGAGCATCACCTTGCTGGCATGTGGGATGAGTGCGATTGTTCGATAATTTGAACATTCTTTGGCATTGCCCTTTTTTGGGATTGGGACGTATACTGATCTTTTCCAATCCTGTGGCCACTGTTTTGTTTTCCAAATCTGCTGGCATATTGAATGCAGTAATTTGACGCCATCATCTTTTAGCGCTTTGAAAAATTCAACTGGGATACCATCATCTCCACTAGCTTTGTTGTTTGCAGTGCTCTTTAGGGCCTTTATGACTTCACTCTCCAGGATGTCTGGCTCAAGTTCAATTTCTTCATCATTGTGATTATCAGGAGTGTTGAGGTCCTTTTTGTAAAGTTCCTCTGTGTACTCTTTCCATCTTTTCTTAATTTCTTCTGCATCAGCTAGCTCCTTTCCGTCTTTGTCCCTTATCATGGTCATTTTTGCTTTAAATGTTCCCTTGATTTCCCCAATTTTTTTGAAAAGATCTCTGGTTCTGCCTCTTTTGTTGTTTTCCTCCATTTCTCTGCACTGTTCTTTTAGGTAGTTTTCCTTATCTCTCCTTGCTTTTCTTTGAAATTCTGTGTTCAAATGGTTGTAGTTTTTCCTTTCTCCTTTGACTTTTGCGTTCCTTCTTTCCTCTGCTATTTTAAGAGCCTCATCAGACAACCACTTTGCTTTCTTACTCTTCTTTTCTTTTGGTATGGTTTTCTTTGCTGCTTCCTGCATGATGTCCCTCATCTCCGTCCATAATTCTTCCGGTACTCTGTCTACCGAGTCTAAGCCATTAAATCTGTTCATCACCTCCACCATGTATTCTTTAGGGATGCTGTCTAGGTGATATCTTTCTGGTCTCCGTGTTTTCCCTATTTTCTTTAGTCTAAGCCTGAATTTTGCGATCAGTAGGTTGTGATCTGAGCCACAGTCTGCTCCAGGTCTTGTTTTTGCTGACTGTATGGAGGTTCTCCATCTTTGGCTGCAGAGTATGTAGTCAATCTGGTTTCGGTGTTGGCCATCTGGTGATGTCCATGTGTAAAGTCGCCTCTTGTGTTGCTGGAAGAGGGTGTTTGCTATGACCAGTGCGTTCTCTTGACAGAACTCTATCAATCTTTGCCCTGCTTCATTCTGTGTTCCAAGACCAAATTTGCCTGTTATTCCCTCCACTTTTTGATTTCCTGCTTTGGCATTCCAGTCTCCTAATATAATTTGGACATCATTTCTTGGTGTCTGTTCTATGAGGT
The DNA here is from genome assembly GCA_035047345.1 of Bradypodion ventrale. NCBI lineage: Eukaryota > Metazoa > Chordata > Lepidosauria > Squamata > Chamaeleonidae > Bradypodion > Bradypodion ventrale. The sequence continues at coordinate 78,147,908 of JAWDJE010000006.1, read as the reverse complement.
GTTGTAAGTCCTCATAGAACTGGTCCATTGTGGCTTCATCTGCACCAGTGGTTGGTGCGTATATTTGGATCACAGTGACATTGAAAGGTTTGCCTTGAAATCTGACTGACATCATTCTGTCATTTTTGAGATTGTATCCCATTACTGCTTTTCTCACTCTTTTATTGACAATTATGGCTACTCCATTTCTTCTAAGGTTTTCTTGCCCGCAGTAGTAGATATGATGGTTTCCAGAGCTGAATTCGCCCATCCCTGTCCATTTGAGCTCACTGATGCCCAAGATGTCAATGCTTATTCTTTCCATCTCGTTTTTTACCACTTCCAGTTTTCCTTGATTCATAGACCTCACATTCCATGTCCCTATGCAGTATTGTTCCCTGCAACACTGTATTTCTCCTCCTCCTTTCGTATCCCTCCCCCTTTTCAGATCTGCTGTGCTGAGCATCCCCTTGTTTTGCCTTTTGTTTTGGTCCATAGGGTTCTCTTGGCAAACTTTGTGGCGTGCCTTGCCAGTCTCTACGCCAGTCTTTTCCCATCCCACATGTTATCACAGTTTAAACAGTTTTAAAACAAAGTATTATCATGCACAATATCACAGTTTATCACATAGTATCAAAGTAAAAGTTGAACTAATTAATGAAAGGGAAAGAAAGAAAGAAAAAGTCCGCTATATCAAGTCTCTATGTAAGTCAGTTTCTTGTACAGTCACTATGTCAGTTGCCATAAGCCATCTATGTTTAGTCAACTATATTATTTCAGTTCGATTACTTTTCCTTTGCATGCACACAGCAGCTCTTGCCTCTCTTCGGCCGCATGGAGTCGGTCAAAGGCGCCGGCTCGGACCTCGCTGTGATGGTGGTTGTGGATGGTATCTCCTGGGGGTGGCCAGGGGTCTCCGGAAGTGTCCTTCTCTCTGGCCCCAGGTCTTTGGATGGGGAGGGAGGGGCAGGATCCTTTTACTCACCTCCCCTGTGGGCCTCTCTGCATGGAATGAGTAGATCTGGGCCTTTATGATTCCTTTTTCTTCCTCTCTAGGCCCAGGTCTTTGGATGGAGAGGGAGGGGCAGGATCCTTTACTCACCTCCCCTGTGGGCCTCTCTGCATGGAATGAGCAGTAGCGCTGGGCCTTGCTGATTCCTTTTTCTTCCTCTCTAGGCCCAGGTCTTTGGATGGGGAGGGAGGGACAGGATCCTTTACTCACCTCCCCTGTGGGCCTCTCTGCATGGAGTGAGCAGTAGCGCTGGGCCTTGCTGATTCCTTTTTCTTCCTCTCTAGGCCCAGGTCTTTGGATGGGGAGGGAGGGGCAGGATCCTTTACTCACCTCCCCTGTGGGCCTCTCTGCATGGAATGAGCAGTAGAGCTGGGCCTTGCTGATATGTCTATATGAATATGATAAACATTGCTGCCCATAACTCATTATGGCATATGTGCCTTAACCAAAAAGAGAAAATGTATGTGAATGCGCATGTGTGCACGCACGCACAGACACGTGTTGCACAGATGTAGGTGGTAGATGTCACAGCAGCACTACTCAGTGGTTGTGACTAAGAGTGTTAGCTTCAGGTGTGCAAAGGGCACTGTGAGTCTGGAGGGATAACATTCGCATTAGTTAGGATAGTGATTACTGGTGGATTTGCACTGGATTAATTTGAGATTCATTTTATCAAATCAGCTGAAATCCTCTTGGCAGAGCTGTGTTGTGTGACAGCGCAACATCAGGCCATTCCAGGATTTCTGGCTTTAAATAATTTCTTGTCATTGTAGTTTTGCAAGTACAGTATTGGCAATTGTTTATTTTCTCAGGATAAGATATATCTATACCTATAAAATGGTGCGTTAACCGTTGGAATGTGACAAAGGATGTTGCACCAGGCCCCACTAGCCCCGTCCGAGCCTCCGTGCACTCGCCTGCACGGGGTTTGCAGGTAACTGTTGGGTTGAAATTTTCGGCCGGGGGGCAGGAGCCCCCCGGACGCAAACAAAAGAAGGGAACTTCAATTCCCAACGTTCCTTGCACTGCACCAGAGCCAATCAGGATGAGCGGTGCAGCAAAATGAACGTTTGGAAACGCGCCGTGGCCAATCAAAAAAAAAAAGCCGCAGGAAAAAAAACCACTGCAGTAAGCAAACACGCGCAGGCAAAACTACAAGCCCCAGCGTCCTGCATGCCATTAGTGCGCAGAACGCTGAAGCAGCCGGTGCGCGAAAAATAAAAGTAAAGAAAAAACCCCGCTGCCCTTCCTTCCCACGGGCCAGCCAGCATGGCCCGCGGGAAAAAAGACCCACCGCCGCTGCTCTTCCTTTCGACGGGCCAGCCGTCGCACAAAAAAAGAAACCCCCCCGCCACCGCTGCCCTTCCTTTCGATGGGCCAGACGGCACGCGAAAAAAAAGAGCCGCCACTGCCCTTACTGTTGACGGGCCAGCCATTGAGCCTGGCCCGTGAAAAAAAAGACACCCCACCACGGGCCAGGGAGCGAGCCTGGCCCGTGAACCCCCCCAAAAAAAGACCACCCCCTGCCCTTTTCTGCCCACAGGCCAGGGATCAAGCCTGGCCCACGAACCCCCCCCCCCCAAAAGGCCACCACCCCTGCCCTTTTCTGCCCACGGGCCAGGGATCGAGCCTGGTCCGCGACCCCCCCAAAAAAGACCACCCCCACCCTTTTCTGCCCACGGGCCAGGGATCGAGCCTGGCCCCCGAAACCCCGCAAAATAATACCACCCCTGCCCTTTTCTGCCCATGGGCCAGGGATCTAGCCTGGCCCGCGACCCCCCCAAAAAAGACCACCCCCGCCCTTTTCTGCCCAAGGGCCAGGGATCGAGCCTGGCCCGCGAACCCCCCCAAAAAGACCACCACCCCGCCCTTTTCTGCCCACGGGCCAGGGATCGAGCCTGGCCTGCAAACCCCCCCAAAAAGACCACCCCCCGCCCTTTTCTGCCCACGGTCCAGGGATCGAGCTTGGCCCGCGAACCCCTCCAAAAAAAGACCACCCACCCGCCCTTTTCTTTCAACGGGCCAGGGATCCAGCCTGGCCCGCGAAGAAAAAAGGAAACCCCCCTCAAAAAAAAGGACACAAAAACATTCAAAAACAGTCACAAAAACATGCAAAACCAGTCACAAAAACAGTCAAAAAGAAACACAAAAACATTCAAAAAGTAACAACAAAAACATCGCAAAGACAACCCCCCAAAAAAAACCAACACAACCCACCAAAAACAACAACAACAAAAACAACAACCCAGAGAGACGACTTCACTCCATGACGGCCGGAACTCAAATGAGAAAATAATGAAAATACTTGCCGGAAGCGACACCCAGAGGACAGAAGAGAAAAATTATAGAGAGGAAGAAAAGCTCTCCACCCCCACCCAGAGGCCACAAGAGAAAAAACATTCAAAAATATTGAAACTTATAAGATTAATTCCCAAATTAATCAAATAAGTTATCAAAAAATTCAAAAATATTCACACTAATCTCAAAAAATACCAAAACCCCCCCAAAAAACAGAAATCACTTTTCACTCAAAAAAACCAAAAAACCAAAACAATACATGCATCGTATAGTATAGCGATTTTCCCTATGGGATACATCGTACAACAATTTTTTTGCTAAGTGGTTTTTCCCATTGAAAAATTGTTGTACGAATTTTTCCATAGGGAAAATTGTTATGCGGGACGCCATCCCCCCCAACCTAATTGTTATGTGGTTTCGTTGCTATACGGGGTAATTGTTGTATGAGGTTCCACTGTATCTGTTTTTGATCATCCCAAAGGACAGGATGCATAATAACAGGATCAGGTTACAGGAAGCCAGATATAGGCTGAATATCAGGAAAAGCTTTTTAAACTGTTAGAGCAGTATGACGATGGAACCTATTGCCACAGGAGGCATTCAAGAGAAAATTGCACAACCATCCATCAGATCTGCTTTATTTTGGATTTTTGCATTCAGCAGGAGGTTGGACTTGGTGGTCTCATAGACTTTTTCCAACTCATTTATTCTATAATTCTGTGGTTTTTCTTGGATAATCAAGTGCAGTTCTAAGGCTGCAATCCACTTGGCACATACAGTAGATGACTGAAATAATGTTAGTTTAAATATAGTCTTCTGATGATGCATTTGGAAGTTTTCCTTCCGATTTGTGCTGCTCAAAAACTAATTCTGGAGGGTTTCTGAGCTCCGCAACCGGTTTTGGAGGTGCATAGAAGGATGCAGCAGAGAATAGGGAATTATCCATCTAAGAGTTGTGTTAGAGTCTCGTGTTCCATCAAAAATCCACTACTAGATTCTGCCCATTGAAGTAGATGGAGTTTAAGAGGGCTAACATGTGAAATTAGAACTTTGTTAGATTCACACTGCTCAGTTTGCTTATGTTTCTTGTATTGAATGAAATACTAGCACAGTGATGGCAAACCTTTTGGAGACCAGGTGCCCAAACTGCAACCTGAACCCCACTTATTTATTGCCAACACAACAAGGGAGGAAGGAAACGCTCCCATTAGGCTGCTGAGTAGAGGGGTGGGGTGAACTTTGTGGTGGGGGAGGGAGGAAGCGCTCCCATTGGGCCGCTGGGCAGAGGGACAGGGCAAACTCTGTGCTGGGGTGACTGCATGGGTGCCCACGTAGAGGGCTCCGAGTGCCACCTCTGGCACGCATTCCATAGGTTCGCCACCACTGTATTAGCAAAATCTTAAACATGCTATATAGGTGTGAATGTTGTCTTTGATTATGCACATCTTTAACAGAATATATTTTTTATCAAGTTTGCTAGTGGTGCCTTCCAGCACATTAAAGATACAGTCCTGTCCTCGCTGAACCGCGAACCTACAGTGGACATTTCTCCAGATACAGTTGGCACGCTAAGTCTTATAATGCTGGCTCAAGCTCAAGAAGTCTTTTTCCTAAAAGCTACCAGAGGTGAGTCGTGAAATACCTAGAATCTGGGTGCTCTAAAACATTTTTGTTAGCTATGGAATTTTTTAATTTCTAATGGTTTATGTAGATGTTTGCTTTAAAAGAAGGAATGTAACTTGTAAAAATGAATGCACAGCTTTTCATTAGCAGAGCTCCAAATTTAATACAACCCCAAGATGTTTAGTGGTAGAGTTGGGTAGTTCTGTGTTTTTTTAAAAGACTAAAATTGCTCTCTCCCTAAAAATTAACATCAGAATATCTACTTTTATATACTTTTCTGAAATGTTCTTACAGAATGTTGGAGTTTAGCAAATATGAAGAGCTCTAATATTGCTGTATCATAAACATTAGGTGTTATACATGCAACTACAAAGCCTTTTAAAAAGACAACTCATTTTAAAAGACCTCTTCATTCTTGAATCTGTTTATATAATATTCTAAGATTAGTAGAGATCTCCCTTTGAAAGAATTAAACACTAATACATGTAACTTGTACTTGTGTGGGTAGAAAGAAAGGGGAAGCACAGTCAGCCTTTCAAGGACTGTTGAGATTATATAGTTTATGGTACAGCATGACATAATTAGACCTTGCAAGTCCTATTCATATTCCCCATCTACATGTACCATATACACTCAAGTATAAGTCGAGTTTTTTAGCCCCCCCCCCCCATGAGGTCCTAAAAGATGACTCGATTTATACACGGGTTAACAACCACAAGAGTCCAAAACTGTGCTGGATTCAGTGCAGTTCGGCTTCAGGAGAGGGGAAAGAAAATCATATGTTCAGCGGGCCATTACCACAGGTGGCCACAAGAGGGCGCAAATTGCGATTTTCCCATTTAAATCCATTGGAAATCAATTTCTTGTATTCAAAGCTTGTCTGTTTGTATGTTCCAAATGCATTTCAGTGGGAAACCAAACCTGTGCATAAAAAGAAAGGGTTTTACTTACCTTTCTTGCCTTTGTCCCTGCTCCATGTGATCAAAATGGAGGGTGAAAACATGCTTCCTGGTTGCAGGGAGAGCAAGAAGCTAGGCTAGAGCATCGCTTCCTGCCTCAGTGCAATTGGTCTGCCTGCCCATTTCCCCTGCAGGGCAAATACAGTTTTGGTGGTGCAAATACAGTTTTAAAAAAGAAGTAACTACCGTAAACACTCAAAGACATGCCCATACAAATGTTTAAATTAATTAATTTTACTGTATTTTCATGTTTTTTAAAATTGAAACTCACTAGCAGCTGCTGCATTTTTCACCCCAGACAGAACGACAGAATGAGCGCCTGTCTGTCCCAGCTCCTGCCAACCTAGCAGTTCAAAAGCAAGAAATTGCAAGTAGATATATAGGTACCACTTCGGTGAGAAGATAAATAGCACTCTGGTGTTGAGACATGCTTGCCACATGTCCACGGAAATGTCTGCAGATGCAGACAGCGCTGGCTCTGGCTGTAAACACAGATGAGCACTGAAGCCTAGAGTCGGATACAACTGGCTTTTGAGCAAAGGTGACATAGGATTTACTTGAGATTTAAATGTGCTACTTTAAGATCTGTGACATAAGTTTCAGCAACTTAACCCGGAAAGACGGGTTTGATTCCTGAGAGCTGCACGATGGGGGACTCTATTCAACCCATAGTAATATCTGACACAAAAATGAACAAAGTACTGTACGTGGAAAATGTTTAGAATTTTAAAATCTCAGGACGTTGGGGACTTAATTTTTCTGTTTTTTCCATGTTTCTCTGGGAAGGTGACATTAGTTCAATAGGTATTATTTTTTATTTTAGATAAGATGAAAGATGCCATCATAGCAAAACTGGCAAATCAAGCTGCTGATTATTATGGTGATGCATTCAAACAGTGTCAGTACAAAGATACCTTGCCCAAGGTTAGTAGTTTCATAGTAAAGACTGTGTTAAACTGCTTGTAATTTGCTGTGGGTTGAGATGATTATGTATTTGAAGTTGTCAGTGATATTCTCAGATACATAGTCATCCTTCTTAGCTATTTAGAATTTAAAGTGGGGTGAGGCGATATATTTAGATTTAAGTGACAACAATTGAATTCAACCAATGCTTCTTACTTTTTAAAAATAAAAATTAGGAACTCATGGGTTCATTTCAGTTTTGTTTTGATGCTGAATATAAATTTGGTAGAATATCTCCCTTTATTTCATTCTAACATGGGATGTGTCTTCCTGTCTGTTTTGGGGTGTGGACTAATTTATTCCCTTACTAAAAATCACTTGAAACTAACATGCTTCCTTATTTCATTATTATCTTTACTAAACTATTCTCTTACATAACCAAGGAAACTTAATTGGTTTAAGCTTGATGACAGTATGGCTGTGCTGCTCTTAACTTCAGGGAGTTAAATCAGAGCTTCAGATAAAGCCCCCTTTAAAATTAAACATACAGCAAAACCCCAACTTACAAATGCCTTAAGTTACGAAATATTTGACTTACAAAAGGGTTTTGTGCTGAATTCCATTCCCCGATTTACAAAACTGCCCCGATTTACGAAATGCAGCAAAACCCTGATGCAAGTCTTTAGAGATCAAAATGGCAGCAGTGCCATTAAAAATCCACCCGCCTCCACCAGAAGACTCAAGAAGTGACTTACCATGGCGGCGGTGGAGGTGGTTGGTCCCCGGGCGGTGCTGTGAGGCAAAAGGCCAGGGGAAAACTTCACCGGCTGCAGGTTTTGCCTTGCAGCACTGCCCGGGAAGATCGGGGAAACGTCGGAAACAGCGTGGGTTGGGTCCCCCGACCCTCACAGAGGAAGTAGGGGTGGCGGAGAGCCCGAAATGGGCAAAATAATTACATCACGGTGGAAGTTTTTTTTGCCCATTTTGGGCTGTCTGCCACCCCTGCCGTCTCTGTGAGTGTCAGGGGACCCAATCCGCACTGTTTCTGACGTCCCCCGATCTTCCTGGATGCTGCTGTAAGGAGAAACCTGCAGCCGATGAAGGAGTTTTCCCTGGCGTTTTGCCTTGTATCACTGCCCGGGAAGGTCGGGGGATGTCAGAAATAGCACGGATAGGGTCCCCTGGCCCTCACAGAGACAGCAAGGGTGGCGGAGAGCCCAAAATGGGCGAAAAAAATTCTATTGTGACAGAATTTTTTTCACCCATTTCGGGTTCTCGGCCACCCCTGCCGCCTCTGCAAGGGTCGGGGGACCCAATCCGCGCTGTTTCCAGCGTCCCTCGTCCTTCCCAGGTGGTGCTGCAAGGCAAAACGCCAGGGGTAAACTCCTTTGTTGGCTGCAGGTTTTGCCTTGCAGCACCGCCTGGGATGGTCGGGGAAAATTGGAAACAGCCCGGATCTGGTCCCCTGGCCCTCTCAGAGGTGGCAGGGGTAGTGGAGCTGTGGCAGCGGAGCTGTGGCAGCGGAGCTGCGGCAGCGACGCGGTTCCTACTGGAGAAGCATGAGGAAGCAGCGCAAAGGTAAAGAGATTGCTCCATCTAAATTACATGTTTTTGGTTTTATTTTTCTATGCCTCCCTATGGGGATACCTTGAGTTACGCAAAAAATCAAGTTACACAACTTGCTGTGGAACGGACTTTTTGCGTAACTCGGGGTTTTACTGTAGTTATATTGTGTATGATTATTTATGTGAAATTTCAATTCTACTGCCCGCATAAAATTATTGCTTTCAAGTTTTAGAATGTCTTTACATTCCAAGTCATAAATATTAATGTTCTATTTTTTCCTTTTGATTCATATTCCTCCAGTGGGGAAGGATATTTTTTTGTGTGATGCTCTGGTTAGGATTTGTTGTTAAGACATTAATATTTATAATTTCAGAAGGAATCTGTTTCTCTTAAGACTGCTTTTTTCCAGTGTGGTTATTCAGTTCATTTGAACAATAGTTTAAATTCTTGTTAACTTAATAAAAATATAACATGTTGATCTTTAAACGTGCACCTATGCTTTTTAGTCAGCACAGTTGCAGAGAAAAATGAAAATAGAGGATATCCATAGGATAGCTCTGATAAGCTGATGCTTGGAGGTGTATATGTCACTAAGTCGAATGACATAGTACAGCAGTTTATCTTGAAAATACTTTTGAAATTGTTAGCCAGAATCACGCTTGTAACTTTCATCAGTATACATGCTTTTGCATAATCACAGCAGTTTGTATTCCTCATGCACCAAGTTGTGTGGCTGGCATGCCATCAGGAATACAAGTGTCAATTTGTCAGCTAGTGGTAATGTTTTCACTGCAGTTTATTCCATTTTACTTACAGCAATGTAAATTGACCTGTAGAATTGGTGGTGTTATTTAAGGGATTTTGTGCAGTATTTTCTGTTTAGTTTATGACATTACTTGGTAGTGCTGTGGGAACTTCATTTTTAAGGGTTTGCTTGACTTAAGCATCAACTAGTTTTCTAAATATAACATTTTTTGCAGTCATTGTTCTTATGTGCAGTAAAATTAGCTAGAGTATCCTTTGTGACTTCAACTTGTAGGAGGGAATTATCTATACCTATAAATCCAAGCGTAAACCTTTGGAACTTGACAAAGGATACCACACCCGGCCATACTATCCCATACCGAGCCTTCGTGCACTTGCCCAAAATGGGTCCGGAGGTCAACAAATATTTTAGAAATGCGCCAGTGAGGCAAGAGCCCCACAAACTCAAACAAAGAGAAAAAATTCAATACCTAATGTTCTTTGTGCCGCGCTGCGCCACAGCCAATCAGGCTGAGAGGCGTGAGCAAAAAGAACATTGGAAAATGCGCCGCAGCCAATCAAAAATAAGCTTCAGAAAAAACCGCTGCACGGACTACGAGTCCCAGAGTCCTCGGTGCTTCACAATCCCTCAGACATTCAGGCTGAGGGATGTGAGCGCAGAGGAGGCTGGCAAAGCGCGGCACACCGACTTTTAAAAAAACCACTGGGAGGGAAAGACTTATAAAGACCCAGCCGGAGCCAGGAGGTAAGCGCGGTAGCGGCGGTTAGGGAGTGGGGGGGGGGGGGCGAGGCACGGCTCCGGCAACCACGCTGCCCACCCACCCCACCACCTAGCCCCCTCTTCCTAACCCCCACCGACCGCGCTTACCTCCTGGCTCCGGCTGGGCCTTTAAAAGTTTCCCTCCCGGTGTGGCCTTCTACGTCTTGCCCTCGCTTCTCTCTGGGTTGGCTGGGGATGAAAGTTTCTTTCCCAGCCAACAGAGAGAGAAGGAATGCCTCTCCGTGATGTGGATTCCTTCTCTCCGTCAGGCAAAGGTGCCTTTGCCTTCCGAAGAGAAGGAATCGCTTCTCTCTGGGTTGGCTGGGGATGAAAGTTCCTTTCCCAGCCAACCGGGAAAGAAGGACCACCTCTCCGTGATGTGGATTCCTTCTCTCCGGGAGGCAAAGGTGCCTTTGCCTTCCGAAGAGAAGGAATCGCTTCTCTCTGGGTTGGTTGGAACCGAAGTTCCTTTCCCAGCCACCCGGGAGAGAAGGAACGCCTCTCCGTGATGTGGATTCCTTCTCTCCGGGAGGCAAAGGTGCC